>JARHVA010003982.1:620000-770000 GCA_037957365.1 Torreya grandis
TAAATATTCCTAAGGAGGTATTCCCTTTCTATTTGATAGAACTACCACCTTTTATAACGAGAGGTTACATCACAACCTTGACTATATCATGTGGTAGTTTTGACACCACCATGATAATTGCATAGCCACCATTCTATATATATACAAAAAAACCAAAAAAATAAGAGATAATATATTTTTTATTTTATTTTAAACCCTTCCCCAAACATTTTGAAACCAAATATTTTAGATTCGACCATATTTTTAGTAAACTTTAGACAATTTGTAAAACTAGGGAAAAAGAGGAAAAAGAAATAAAACCTACCTATACCTACCCCACTCCACCTTTTAATTGTATATTCACCATACCTAATATGTGTTTGTTATTTTGACTACTTTCTCACTTCAAACCATCACTATCAATCTAGAGCCCAAATTTTCACATAGTTAATCTGTAAAAATGAGTCTATTTTTTGGCAAGTTTTTAAATATGTAGGCCCCTAAACTATCCATTCTAATTTATAAGTTTTATATTATTGGTAAAGTCACTCATTGATGCACTTTTTCATGTTCAACAAGTCATGTTGATGCTAAATTTTTATAATACTAATGATTTTATGGCTTTCTATCATTTGTAAGATGTTATTATGGTTTTGTAGGTACATGATGACTTGGCTTCAAGTTCAATCCCCTGGTGGGATGATTCAGGTAATATGATATTCACCCCAAAAATGGTAAGTAATATAATCCATTATTTTATTATGTAGTATATTCTCCTCATTTTCATAAAATTTCACATGATTCCTGTATTTTGTCTACAAGTTACATGGTGTCTCAGCTAGCTTTATTGCACCGCCAAGGTAAGTAAGGTAAGTATTACTAAACCTATATTTTTATTATACATGTCACTACTCAAGATCACACCCTTGTAAATTCATGAAAAGGCATCATATTAAGGGGGTAATATTTGTGAACCCATAATTTTTATGGTGTGATATTTATTATACTATGTCTAGTGATGATGTAATGATCTCTTCCATTATAATCAATGTGTGTTCTCTATAACATTCTAGTCATTTTTCCTCCCTATTTCTCTTAATCCTCTAAAAATACTTTTTTATTAATTTTTTAAAATTATCATATCTTGTTTTAAAAAAAACATTGGTCACAAAATTTTCCTTCTTTATGATGAAATTAACTCAATCTATTATAGAAATGCCCTAATAATGAGGAAAATACCATGATAGTTTCATAAATTAACCATCACCAATAGGGTTGTTTTATATTAGTATGAAATGGTATAATTATTTTTTTCACTTGGATTTACACCTTTTGAGGAGATGTCTCAGCTCTCCTCATCCAAGTGACACAATTGAAACACTTCTAGGCTTTTGGGTAGCATAAGGATGAGGTGAATCTCTAGTTAGTGATAGATCCCTTGCTGTAAAAATTTGGATTAATAATACACATAAAATTTTTAATGGAAAATGGAGAGATAAAAATAAAATCAAACTATCCTAAGGGAGGTGATACAACAAATTTATTGATGACTACCAACCAGCTACATGTTACACATGAAATCAAGAGACTAACCAAACATACACTTATCTAATCTACATCTTATCACATAAATATTACATTATGTGGTTATGGATGAATGTTTAGGTTGGGAGGACTATACACAAGGAATTTGATGATACTAGTGAATATACTAACTCACTTAACCTTGACACTTATTAGAACACTTCACATCCCCTGTAAGAAGAAGCCTTCCAACTACAAATAGGATGAAATAATGAGACAACATGCTAAGAAAATCATATTTATCACAAATAAAGTTAAATCACCCAAGTAAAAAAACTATAAATACTCATGGATAGGTAAAAATTAGTAGTATTATTAATCAAATGGTATGCAAATGAGTAGGGCTTGACCATAGTAAGGTGGAGCATGAGTTACAAAGGCCAAAAATGGCTAGTTCTTATAGAACTTCAAAGAGAAAGAGGAGAAGAGAGAATTCCAGAGTCATAAGGAAACTTTTAAATATTATAAAATGATTTAATTTTTCATGAAAAGAGGATGTGGGATGAACCATGCAAGGTTAGAAGAAACAAGTGTCCATATAAGGCATGAAACTCATGAAAAGTGGCATGAAAGTTCTCATTCTAGATTAGAAAATTGTCTTCATGATTTGGACATATTTTAACATCCAAAAAATTATTAGGTATGAGTCTTATTATTGGAATGAGAGGGAATGATTTTAGACATGCCTCCCCATTCATTGGTTGTAGTCTTGGTCATCTAGAATCATCTATAAATGAGCTATCATTTGTAGTCTAAGAAATTCCTCTTTCCCACACCTTACACACTTAGATTAAAATTTGACTTAATTTTTACATGAAAATACATTTAAGGGAGTGTATAAAAAATGGGAAGACCCATATGGCCATAGGTGTATCAATCATACCTTAAAAATCCATCCACTTGAAGTTTTCACACTTCTCATTGTCATGTCCATAATGATATTTTTGACTGGTTGATATGAGATCTATTTTTTAACACTTAGGAGTTTTTTTAAGTATGAAATTTATATTATGGGTTATCCTAAATATATATTTTATTCCCAAAGTTGGTTTCATCCCTTGAAAGTCCCTAGAAGCTGCATAATGTATAAAACATTCAAAAGTATCCGATTTTGTACCCTGCCCATACAATTTCGTACAACTCAAAAGTATGGGGAGTATCTTGACTGATTATTCTAAAACTTGCAATCATCATACTAATCAAAATATGTTATTAGAGTATATTTCCATATCCATTTCTCCAAACTGGTCACTTCAAGGATTTAACAAGGGTTTAGGTCTATTTTACCCTCTTAAGCTTCATTCATAACTATGGGCAATTTGTCTTGAAAAAAATTCCACAATAAGGTTGTTTATTACCTCTTCTAACTCCTCTAATATTATTTGGCCCCCATGCAAAGCATCAAGAGAGATATGAGCACTCAAAGTGCTTATTCAAGCTTGTTTCTTCCATATTTATAGGTTTGAGGTTGTCTCGAGCCCAAAAATGGATTATTTTATGATTCACATACATATAAATATATTTAACATGTCTAAAATGACCTTAAAAACATGTCTTGGTCCATTTTAATCCACTCCTAGAGTTGGAAGTGACATTGGTTTCACATTTGGTCTTTAGGCCTAAACATGCCTAGTAGGCTTGACTGCACCTTAGAGCTCAAAATGTTTTTTTGATTTTCATTGCATCCTAATAGCTTATACACATTTTTTATGCCCCCATATACATTATAAAATTAATTATAATTTTTAGTCCATACTAAATATTAAAGTGGTTCTCCATTTGGCTTTAGGCCTTAATTATGTTTGATAGGCTTGCTTGCATACTTGAGGGTTTAGAACATCCTATTAGTTTTCATCCTTATCATAATGGATAATCATGTTTATTATAATTTTTTACTTATTATCATACCTTCACCAATTTCTCATTGGCCCCTTATCGCATCCCTTTCTCTACATTCCTTAAGGTTGTAGGTTTTACTCATAAGGGAAGTACCCTGTATCTAAAATAAAATAAAGGGTACTTCCCTCCCCTATTTTTCAAAGCCTATATGTAATTCTAATATATTATAAAATTAATGGATATGATATATACAAAAATTTATCTCTTTTTTAGGTAGTATGAAATACTAACTCTTAAAAAAAAAAACTTCTAGAAAAGGAAAACTGTGCAGGGTTCCAAGATGTGGACTGTGCATTGCATTTGAAAAGGCATTTTATATATTTTATATCACATGGTAGGAGCCTACTTAAATTGGTTTCATAATTTTGGTACTAATTTAAACACACTTATCATCTTATACCCCTCTAACCTTCTCATTTCATACTTCTCCAATTGACTGTCTTGAACTACAGATTGTGTTCTTTCTTGAGGACCCTTATAGGTGTTATTTGCATGAGTCAAGATTTAAATAATGTTTAAATATGCATTTATAGTTCATTGGAGTCACTTTTTACATGTTTTAAGTCATTTTTTTCACTTTTCCTAGTCTAAACCATCTCCTAGAAACTTTATCTCAATTTCCTATCTGTTTACAGTCATCTACAGTGGCTATAGGTCCTGTACATGTTTATGAACTTGAAATATCATAATTTTTATTTATTAAGAATCTTGAAACCCTTCAAGAATATTCCAATCATGTTTCAAACCATAAACATACCCTAACACTCATACATGCAAGAAAGGAATAAATTTTCAAACTTGAACCCTATGATGGTTGTAAGTGCATCTTTTCAAGCCATTTGTATGGATTTTCTGCTATGTAGGCCTATTTTAGACTTGAAACCATGCCTAACAGACCTCTAATTTAATGTTCATGTGTTTTATTTCACTCGAATGGACATTTAAAACATTAAATATTCTTTTTTTCTCCTTAAGGCATCAATTATTACTCAAAAGGTTTAAAACCTATAGATATTAATGGAGTTCAGTGTTTTGGAAGGCAACTTTGAGGCTTCAAAAAACAAAACTCCATCAACTCTCTACCATCCAAAATTTTCCATTTACTTGTAATTTATAAATTATATAAGGTTAATTCATTAGGATGTATCAAAATTTTGATGACTATGTTATATGATCTTGACAAAAAAGGGTTAAACCTCTATTTTCACAATTTAGGGAAAGTGTCTTTGAACCAGTCATTTACCCCTTGAACATGTTTTCCAACTTTCATTGGCTAACATGAACTTAAAATAAGCATGTCATGGTCAAAACCATATTTTATGAATTCCAAGGAAGATTTCATCACCTTTTTCAATGCCTCAAAACACTTATAAACTCTTTGTTAACACCTATACGTGACCACTATCATACATAGGCAACAATATGAGTATGGGAAGTGTGTGTTATATTTAAGTTTTAAATTATTTTTACCTATCTCAAAAGTTTCACATAGACTCTCTTCATTTTCAATAATCCCTTTATCAATTCAAGTAATCTTTTGTAACATGATTGATTTCTATGAGGGCACTTATAGATGCATTTTGAGTTACTTATAAGCAACAAAACATGAAATGTTTAATATACTCAAGAAACCTACCCTAAATTTCAATTAATTTATCCTCATTGTGTTTAAACTATAGATAAATATACTTATAAACTCAAAACAAGCTCTTACACTTCCTTTTCAATGTGTAATCCTCCATGAGAGCTCCTAGCTGATAGTGTGTGATAGTCATAGGGCAGACTGACTATATTACACTCAATGACTATAATTTCATGGATATTTATTTTCAGAATGAAATTTAGATTTAATTAGATCAAAATAACATTGTAAACATGATAATTAAATTATCACAACTCCTTGGGTCCATTGTCAAAGCATGAAAATATTGGACACGGGGAAAAATTCCTTGTTGCATAGAAAAGTGCTTCCTCTTGCAACCTAAGCTACTTTTCTCATAAAAACATCATGAAACATGAAAAAACTAAATTTAGATAATATTATTAGGGATTAAAAATCATATATTACCAATATTACCACTTTGATTGTACAAAAATTCCCAAACTAAAGTAAAACCTATAGGGTACATAGATTGGCAAGCAGAAAAACAAAATCAACTTTGTGAGGATGGTTCATAAATCAAATTCCAAAATTATTAGAAATATTTTTATTTAAATTAATATATATTAGTTTAATTTCACCTCCCAAATGAATTTGACCTAGAAGTTATCCAACTATCTGTACCAAGTACAAACCTGAAGACTGGTTTGGTGTTCTTAGAAGGGTGAAAAAGGAACATAATGGTTTTATCCCAAATTTGACACTTACAAGGTAATTAAATCATGGAAATGAATATAATAAATTTGAAGAGTCATATTATTACTTTACCCCATGTTTCCACTTCCTTATGGGCCATATAAGTGCCAAACTCTTTGCTTTTCCCAAGAAAACTACTCTTTCTTATGAAGCACCCACCACTTTCAGTTAGAAACAATTACCTAAGACATAATAGGACACATGTCATGTGACATAACATTTTTACACCTTCACATTTCCCTATAATGTTTTAAAACTCATTTAATACCATATTTTGACCCCCAAAATGATTTAAAATGATACAAGGACTAAAATACTAATGACCAAGGATAATATGACATTAAATATAATTAATTGACCTATTATATACCTTATGACCAAATATTAGACCCATAAAACATGTAAAAAATCAATTTTTGACATATAGGGGTCCCAATTTAACCTATAGGGTCAAATTTGGTGAACAAATTGGTTGCTCATAGGGGTAGTATGCCTACTATACTAACTAGACCAATAGCTTTATTAGTCCATTAGGCTTAGGGAGTCATCTAAAGTTTGAAAAAAAAACAAGGAGACCTTTGACCATTGACCACAAGGTGTGATAAATACAAGACCACTTTAATACCTCAACTACATAAAATAAAGGACACACACGAAGTAAAGTAGACACATATGTGCTCAAAGAACTTAGAAAAAACAAGAAGCAAACAACTATATACAACTAATAATTAAGGATAGCTCCCTTTCTAGGATCAAAAGGAAAGTTTCTTGCATATCCTTCTTCATGAGATGAATCATGATGCCAAACATGTTTCTCTTTGGATTGAAAAATTGATACATTAGACCTATTTCTTGGTACTTCAAATGCTATTCTCTCAAGTGGATAATTTTCAAATGGGTTACCAATGTAAAAGTCTTCCTCATAGCCTTGTGCACATACCTCATATTGATGCATACTCTTCATCTCATGATCAACTTGAATCTTATTAGTAGGAATGATCTCAAAAGGAGTAATTTATTATTCCTTTGAAGGTTTAGGGTATTATAATATTGTCTTTACCTCTAAATGATAAGGTTAACCTTGATCTTTCTCATCTATGACATTTTTAAAAATTCCATCTTGATTACCATCACTTGTAATCAGCTCTAAGGAAGTGGTAGACCCCTTAAGAGACTAAAACCATTGCCACAAGTCCTCATCCTCTCTTTGATCAACATAATGAAGGGGGAAAACAAGAGAATATCCATCATCCTCTTCCATAGGATCCAAAAGGACTTCATCCAAGATTTATTCTTTGACATAAGGAAGACACTCTTCACTATGAACCAAACAAGGAGATTCAACATAAGGACTCACCTCTTCTTCTTCACTTAGGACATCTTAAGGGATTTCAAATTGTGTCTCAATTATCATAATATTATCTTGATTCTAAAGGTCTGTAAGATATTCATTCTCCTTCTCCTTCTTGGTGATGCCAAGACTAGGCATCTTGTAATCATGTGACCTAGCCCAATGAGTCTACGAAGGAGTTGTATTTTATTAAATAAAGAGTTATGAATTTTCCTCAACTAAATGATCCTATTTAGTTTCCCATACCAAAAATCCATCAATGAAAAGGGTGATGGGGTGAGGATAAGATGAACTACCTGGTGGAGGTGGAACATAAGACTCAAAATCAGATTGATAATGCATTGTAGAGGATCCTATTGGAAGCTTTTGAGGAATGGGAGGCATACCTTGGGATAAGATAACATGGTTATCTTCCTTAAACTTTATAATCAGTTCATTCACATCTGATTTATATTTAAAACTTTATTGAGAGAGGTTATATGGGGTGTGTTTAGGCATATGATCTTATTTTGGGTCTAAACCTTTCATCACACCTTGACTTAGAAATTTCATCCTTGATTCTAACTCTTAAATTTTATTCACTAGGTTATATTTTAAAAGTATCTATTGAATTTGATAGGCATAATCATGATTATGAGGAGTACAAGAGGGCTGACATGTAACACAAGATGTCTCTTGAGGAAAGGTGGGAGGGACTTGCATAGAATCAAGCTCTTTATCAACTTCGCACTCCTTATCAAGACTTATATATTATTTATTTCCCCATTATTCCACTATCTTATTCCATCTTAGGATGTTATGAATTAGTATATTCTTTAGATATCAACCTATCTTGAGGAGTAGATGAAGTGCTAAAGAAACTTGGAATCTCTCCTTAGGATTGGATTCTCCACCTTGTCTCCAACTTGGAATTTCATATCTAAAGGTTTTTTATTGAGATGGGGATATAATGGGAGAGGGAAATGAGGGATTATATTCCAATTCATATAATAATGACAAGGACTACTACATCTGCATATTATCCAACTTAATCTACATATCAAGATTTGCTTCAAAAATAAGGTTTCTTTTTTCAACTCACTTCCAGCTAATTGGAAAAAAGATGAATTTGACAAGATTTATTTGGCTCATGTGTAGGATTTAAGTAGGATTATAACACTCTTGAGTAATTGGATATGAATGATAATAGGATTGGTGAGTCTCCTTTTCATGAATTCTTAGCCTATCCTCTAAAGAAGAAACCAATCCACTCATATCTAGCATCTCACTTGTGAGCCTTTGGTGAATTTTCTCTCGCAATAGGTTCCCACTCTCTTTTGACAAACTATAATTCTCTCAAATTATGAATAAGATAACTAGGAACATCTAGACCATATCCCCTTTGTGTTTCAATAATTAACATGTACTTCTCATAGCCCAAAAGTGTTTGATTAAAAGTGGAAATAGATTAACTTGAGAAGTGACTAGGTTGACTAAGAAGAGAAAGATATTGATGAGGCTAGTTATAGGGATGATATAATTCATTCCAAGGATGATAATATTAATGTTATAGTTTATAGGGATCATGACAAGGCCGGTAATAATCACACAAGGGCTGATAAAGAATGCCATAAGTTTGAAATGTATCACCAACTTGTGTAAAATAGCAATAAACACCAAGGTCAGCCATGGAAATTCATTAGGAAAAAAAAAGAATGGTTATAAAAAATATTCAAAAGGAATAAATGGGCTACTTAACCAGCTAATGTAACTTTGGAGTCACCATTGATGCTGAGATAAATGCCTCTAAATGTTGATGTGTTGAAAGACAACACCAAAAATATTTCAACTTCTTAGACTAAGAGTCCCCCTAGGCATGCCAAAAACTATTGTAAATTATATTTTCACCCTTTGAGGATATGTCTCAGCTCTCCTCATCCAAGTGGTATAATTGAAACACATCTAGACTTGTGGGTAGCCTAAGGATGAGGTGAATATCTAGGTAGAGCTATCTCCGTTGATGTACCACTTTGGATCACTACTACACCTAAAATTAATGAGGGAAAATGGAGAGATAAAATTGAAAGAAAAATATCCTAAATTAGGTGATACACCAAATTTATTGATGACTACCAACAAGCTGCATGTTAGACATGAAATCAAGAGACTAACTAAACATACACTTCTCCAATATACATTGTATCACATGAGTATTACACTATGAAGTTATAGATGAATGTTTAGGCTAAGAAGCCTAGACAAGAGGCCTTGAATGATACTAGTGAATATACTAACTAACTCAACCTTGAAACTTCCTAGAACACTTCACATGCCCTACAAGAAGAAGCTTTCCATCTACAAATAGGATGAAAGAATGACACAACATGCTAAAGAAATCATAGTTATCACTAAGAAAGATCAATGATATAAGTAAAACAAAATATAAATATTAATTAAGAGGTAAAAATCATTATTATTATTAATCAAATGGTATGTAAATGAGTAGGGATTTTCCATACTCATGTGGAGCATGAGTTATAAAGGCTAAAATGGCTAGTTCTTATAGAACTTGAGAGAGAGAGGAGAAGATAGAATTCTAAGTTTCACAAAAACACTTTTAAATATGATAAAATGAGTTAATATTGCATGATAAGAGGATTTTTGATGAACCATGTAAGGTTTGAAGAGATAAGTGGCCATACAAGGCATGAAACTTAGGAAAAGTGGCATGAAAGTTTTCATTTTGGCTCAAAAAACTTCCTTCATGACTTGGACCTATTTAAACATCCAAAAAATGATTAGGGATAGGTATTAAAATTTTAATTATAGGTAAGGATTTAATACATGCCTCCCCATGCATTGGTTTCAAGCTTGGTCATCGATAATCATCTAGAAATGAGCTATCATCATCTGTAGTCTAAGAAACTCCTCTTTCCCACACCTTGCACACTTGGATTCAAATTTGGCTTCATTTTTCCATGAAAATACATGGGATTGAGTGTATGACACTATTAAATACCATACATGGACTTATAGCAATTAGGTACACCTTAAAAATCCATCCACTTGAATTTTTTACACTTTTCACCATCATGTCCATTATGGTAGTTTTGACTGGATTAGATTAGAGATATTATTTAAAAACTTATGATTTTTTTTCGAAGTATTAAATTGACATGAGGGGTTATCCAAAGTCTAAATCTTCTTCTTAATGTTTATTTCATCCCTTGAAAGTCCCTAGAACCTACATAATGCACAAAATAGTCAAAACTACCCTATTTTATACCTTGTCCATACAATTTTGTATAGCTCAAAAGTATGGGTAGTATCTTGACTGAGTCTTATAAGAAATACAATCATCATATTGAGAAAAATATGTCATTAGAGTAGTTTTCCATCTCCATTTCTCCAAAATGGTCACTCTAAGGGTTTAGCAAGGGTTTAGGGCTATTTTACCCTTTTAATAGTCATTCATAAATATGGGACATTCATATTGAAAAAAAATTCCAAAAGAAGTTTTTTTATGACCTCTTATAACTCCTTTAAACTTCTTTATCGCCCATGTAAATCATCAAGGGAGATATGAGCACTCAAAGTGATTATTCGATCTTATTTCTTCCATTTACACAAGCCTAGAGGTGTTTCAATTATGCCACTTAGATGAAGAGAGCTGAGACATATCCTAAAATGGTGAAAATTCAAGTGACAATAATTATCATATGATTTTTTTGTGTCATGTATACTGACATTGTGTAACCACCCCTAAAAATAGGGTCAATTCCATCAACTTTAATCTATGTTATAATTTTAGCTTCCAGAACTCAAGCCTTCACATGTTTTGTATACTTATTATTTTGTTTATTATTATTTCCACCTTCAGTATATCTCCATGACTACCTATATCTCTCCCACTATTGTTTTTATCATTCCCCATCCTTATAAAGTTTAAATTTTAGTTACCAAATAGTTAAACTCACCCTTGTAAATTCCATTGTCCTCCAAGTATCCCAATTTTAGGATGTTTTTAGATACAAAAATTTACATTAGTGATTGAAATTTTGAATATTTATATATAAAAAAACTACTTAAAATTAATTTTTATATTTTCCTTTGATCATTTTCATGTTAGATTACACAATTTTAGGTAAGGAAAGTCATTAAACTCGTAACCAGATCTTTAAAGTTGGTACACTAACTAGACATAATCAACTAATATTTAGTTTTTAGTTGTGTTATTGTCAAACTATTACTTTTATACTATTATTTTGTCATTCACCTTGGCCAAATAGTTCCTAAAATCATTATTTTAATGGATGATCTAGCACACTGAGGACCATATCACAAATACATCTCTTACTTCCAACTAGTCTACATCTTGATTAAGTTGGGGATTTATAGTTATAGTTTTATAATTGTTTTAGTTTATTAAATTATTTTAGTTTAATTTATTTCATTATATTATATATCTAATTTTAAAATACAATTATGTAAGAAAATTAATTATTCTATCTTCACATCTTTACACCAGAAATATTAGTTAGTTTCCTTATTATTTGTATCTAGAAAATATATTGTTTCAAAACATATATTTTTGAATTAAAATACTAAATAAATATTATAAAAACAAAATAAAACACTTTCATATTCAACAAAAATAACTTTTAAATTTAAAATAAGATCTTGTTTATGCACAGATAAGCACATTATCAAGTAGAAAAATCTAGTCAAACATGGGGCAAAAAAAGGTATTACCTTGATATTGATTTTCCTTGTTTGAATAAATTGAAAACATTGTTTTTAGTTTATTAAATCAAAAAATCATAAATTATATATTTACTTTCATTTTATACAAATCATTCAAACTTAGTGCACATTCATATAGAAGCACCAAAAACTAGTTCTAGTTTGCATATGTAAAAGAATGTTTAGATCCCTGATAGTATTATTACTTATGATATAGATATGATTTTATATTTACTTGCATATTGTAAAATATTATTTTTAAAAATATATTAATTCATCTATATTCTTGAAATATAAAGACAAATTTATTTAGTTTTCACCTAGAAAAGCTATAAATTATCACTTGCAGTGTTAGCCTGATTTTTCTTTCTAGTATTGCATGAATTGAAAAATATAATAAATAATAATTATTCAATTTATTTCCATATATTCATTTTATTTCATCAATTATTTAACTTTATTTTTAGTCAAAACATTGTAAAAATAAAAAAAAAATCAACAATAAAAATGTTGTTCAAAATAAGCACAAGCATTTAAAAACATTGATCTCATATAACAAGTATTAACAGACACCATCCTAAAAATAATATATTAAACTAAATTATTTATATAAATATTCTCTTGGATGACACTCCTTGAGTGTCCCTACCTCCATAGTATAGGTTTTTTTTCTAGATTTAGGGCCCTATGTCCTCGCACCAACATCCAATCTAAAATTATCACCAATCTCAAGAGAGAGGTATTACATTCCACACCAATTACTTACTACATCATAGACTCTCTCAATGATCTAGAAGAGCAGGAACATATCCCTAATCTCCCCATCATAATCCTCCCTAAAAAATAATGCTAACAATACAATGTCATTCTCTCCTAGTCACCTTCATCCCCTTTTTCATTTTGTCATTAAGACTAACCTTGTCATATATCATTAACATTTGAATATTAAATTAATGGTATAAATTTATCCTGATAAAGTTTTTCATATTCCACATGTCTTTTAAAGAGGTCATTAACACCTTAACATTCTCAATATTGATTAAGAAAATTACCTCCTTATCATCACCAATATTGAGGGCCTTAGATTTCTATTTCTACCTAGTTAGATGAAATTAAAGATAAATGTGACATAATAGATCTCTTATATTTCCATCATGATCATAAATTTACACTCATCATTCCCAATCCCATTGCACTAAAAATCATCCCAATTCTTAATTTTGCTTTTTATCCATCTATTATGTTATTTATCTTGGTCAAACCTTGAAAATTTGAGTGGAAATTTTAGTGTGTGTTATTCACATGAATATGATTTCTTATGTGATGAAAATACTAACTAAATTTATTTAATAATCCTCACCATTCAATTCATAGATGATCCATTTAACACATAATCCATATCCTTGAATTTTGATATATAAAATACAAAGGCCTCCAAGAGATATTGGCTTACAATAAATATCTTAAGAAACATGGTAAAATATTTTATTGATTTTAAAATTGGTCCAAAATAAGTCCCTTAGAACTATTTATAGTTTTGTATAGGTATCCTAAGAAGGCACCTAACAAGAGTGATAATAAACATTTGTGGCAGCCAACACTTTGTAACAACTTTAAAACATTCCTACTTAGGAGAGAGGATTAGAGATATAATAAATTTTATTTCAACCCTTTTTAATACATAACCCTAAAATTCAAAATTAGATACTTAAAAAATTCACTTGGATAAATTTAATGTCATTCTTACTAAAGCAACTAATTGGTCAAGGTGGAGATGTAAACACCTAAATCTAGCCATCGATAACCTCCAACTAGGCTTTTGACTAATTTTTACCCAAAATGTACAATTTAGTTTAAAACACTAAAATAAAATAAATGAGTTAAAATTGATATATTCAAATGTTGATTCTAGCTAAGGTATCCCTAAATGGGGCATTATAATTTATGGGCTAGATAACTTTGATAAGATCATTTCAAGTCAAAATGATAATTTTTCACTTAGGTTATTTGGATTGATCATTCTTATCAAATCTCTTACACAATACACATTCCCTTATTATTTAATGTTGAAAACATCCTAAATGTTGTAATGCATCCAATGCATCTGACAATGACTTCCAATTCTAATCCAGTCAAATTTTGGACCAATAACAAGGCATTTTGATCAATTTGATTAATTTGTGCACAGAGTGCTTAATCATGCTTAAGAGATTATTAAACCAAATTAGAGCCTAATTAAGAATTTCATGGAAACTTGTTGAAGACTTATTTTTGGATATGAATATTAAATATCTACATCATCAAGTGACCTCATTTCTTGGGAAGACATCCCTAGGCCATAAATGCCACAAATATCAAAATTCATGCCTCATCAAATCTCTCTATGACTCTTAATTGCTCCTCTATCCCAAATATTGATGATCATATTTATCAATTTTAATTAAAAAATTATATTAATCCTTAGCCACATATCTCATCCTGAGATGGATGGTTTAGGTTGATTATGATCAATCTCAAAAATCTATAAATAGGAGGCCTTACCATATCATTTATAAGCTTAATTTGTCCAAAGTTATAATGTAATATTGGTTCCAAAAGATTTACGAAACTAGTTTTACCATGCCAAATTGATTTCAAGCCAAGCCAAGCCAAATCCAAAGGTGCCAAGGAAATATGGAGGTAGCAAAAATTTTATTAACAAAGACTTCATGAGCACAAACTGAGAAATCCACTACTACAAAGGCATTTGGAGAATCCAAGGAAGGTAAAGGAATTCTTGTGTTTTTCCTTAATTTTTAGTTGTGTTTGTCATTTTTTTGTGTTAATAAACTTAGCCTAGTAACTAGTCATGAAGGTGTTAGCTTAGTGTGTTCTTTGTCAATTTATTTAGTGTATTTTTTCACTAACACGATACTAATCTCCTCTTCTTAGTCATATTTATAGTTCACATATGGCACACCCGATGGGACAAAACACATCACACACATGAAGAATATCGTTATTCAACTTTAAAATCTTTATTTGGATCATTAAAACTCTTACAATTTGACTTTCTAACTTTGTTTTGTTTTTTTTCTTTGTCACAGGTTTACATAGTAACCGACATTAGTTAGTAAAATCATCATCGATTGGCATAGCCATCATCAATCACTATTGGTATAACTGATGTTAGTTAGATAATATTCATTAGTTAGTAAGTATAACCAATGTCAGTCACTATGTCTTTCTTAAAAACACAAACTTGAGAGTTAAATAGGCCATTTTAAAATGCTTGGTTTGGGGTCATACGGACTCTCTTTTGGATGATTTTTTTAAACCATGTGTTTTCTCCTAAATTTTCATAATTTGACACTATTTTAACTTCAATTTTCATATGGTTTTCACAAATATTTGAAAATCTATTTAAAATGTTTCTAATCTAACATATTTGCTTTTGGGGTGATGCCTCAAGGGTAGACAGGTAACCAGTGGACTTAGAACATGTTAAAACATGCTATTAAGACATATTTAGAATAATTTTAAAATGAATTAGGAACCTTTTTTTGGTGCTTAATGAAAATTTTATATGATTAAATTAATGTTTTCAAAGTTCACAATATTAAGACCAAGGGGTCGAATGAACACCACTAAATCTTTCATTTGGGATTAAAATTGAATTCACTTGTCATTTTTGTCTTCACTTAGTTATTTAAATTATATTTTTGGTTGGTAAAAAGAGGGGTGTTGTGTGTATTCTCTTCCATTTTTCCCTTTTATGAAACCTTTGGAATAAAAAATTCCATTCCTATTGCAAATAGCCTAGTCCAAGGCTTAGAAAGAAAGTCATCTAAAGCACTCCTCAAAAACTCATCATAAATTTGGGTGACCTTGAAAATGACCCTAAAGTCTTTCATTTTATGTATTTAATTTCATTACATCTTGGGTTGAGAGGGGGATGTCATTACCTCCCGTAAGTTATTTAGGGAAGCTTTAACCTAGGGTTTCATCTCCAGACATTGACTTCACTTACTCCTTTTGAGTTTCACATGAGATGTATCTGCATTTAGACATCACACTACATTGAGTAAATAGTAGGATGTAGTGGTTGTAAAAAAGGCTAGACTTTTTTACAACTATCCAATGCTATGGTCACCTAATTTTTGTACTTTTATTTGTATCATTTGATGTGAAAGTCATTATGTAATTGATTACCCTAGAAATATTTGAAATATTGCTAGTTTAGTTAACCCCACATTGCCATACCCTTGCTAGGATTCGGATGGTTATACTTAGACAATTTTGGTCATTTTATCTTGGTATGTTTTGAGACTAAAAGTTGTTTATTTGTTCATAAACCATGTCTAAATCAATTTATTTATACATCACTCTTTTGTCTAAAGAGGTGTTATGTTGGCCATTTTACACCACACTTGTGCCTTGAAATTTTTGCTAAACTTATTTGTGTGTGTGTCATTTGAGTTTTAGAGGGTAGTGTTATGCTACCAAAATCATATCAAACCATTTTTCCTTTGAGTATTTTGAAGCATAACATAGATCACATCATTTGAGCATGCTTATGTTTTTAGGCTGCTCAGTTTATTTCAAGACTAGTTTACCTTGTATCAGAAACCATTTGTTTCAAATAATGTCATATATAACATTTGGACCTTTATCCTGTACCATCAAGCTATCCAATCTTGTCTAGATTGTTTGGTCAAATCTTAGTTTTTAATGTTGAGTTTTCAATTATCCTTATCAATTTTGGATTCAAATATTGATTGATTTCTATTTAGGCCTTAATTCATGGGGCTGATACATAAATATTTCTATTTTGGGTTGCATAACTTTGATTAATCAATTACCTAAATTTGAAAACTATTGATGGTTTGTTTGTTTAGTACCTATCCTTATCATTGTTTGTGCCTTTATTTGGTAAAATATATCCTTTCTCAAAGAGAATTTTGTCTTATGCCTTATGCCAACTGATCATGTTTATGTTTGATTCTCTGTGTCAGTTTTATGTCAAAGTTATTTCCAAACTTGTTAGATTAAATCAAATCACATCAACCTTTGTTTCAAGTCTATATTTTGATGTTGTTTGGTCAAAATTATTAGCATATGCCTATTTGTTTGACCCTAGATTTTGACTCTGTGTTTGGACAAAAGACCTAGTAACTCAACTTTTCCCTTTCCTAGTTTAGACCTTATTTGGAACACTTTGACCTAGACCTTTGACATGTTAATTTTTATTCAGACACTTAACCTTTTTTATGTATGAAATTTGACATTAGACTTTTTATGTTAGACTATTTTATACCAAGTCTTAGCAAAAATCATTTTGGAGATACAGATCCACCCCTTCGACCAAGTTAGACTAAGTTTGAACCATTTATCCTTTGGATAGTTTTTTTCAAGTTTGTATACCTATAAGCCTTTTTGTTTTAGAGATTTCATAATTTATATGGATATGTCTAGCTACCCTTATGGTGGAGTCATGTATAATCTAACTTATGATAGAATGGCCACACAAAATCCCACTAAAAACCCTTATAGAGAAAGATTTTCTAAGGAGTTTTATTATTCTTCCTAAAATAATCCATATAGGTAACATATTCAATATCCAAAAAATATAAATCAAAACCTTTATTGGCATGAAGAGGATTGTGAGGAGGACTTTGAAGACCCAACTATAGATAATGTTGTTTGGGATATAGATCCATACCCTCTTTGCAATAACTAGTACATGGAACATAGTCAAGAACCAGCTTATGAGCCAACTCACAATTGGGATGATATGGTTTATGAAGAGGAATTAGATGCTTTAGCTTGTGTGAGCTACCAAGTTCCATATTTCTTCTTCATCATTCCATGACATAGTCCTTTGGCTTTTGTGAGCAATCAAGCCCGACAATGCCCTATCATTACCATTTCAGGACTTCATCCTTTGGATCATGTGAGAAATCATGTTTCAAAATGACCTACCATTATCCAACCACAAGTAATTCCTCATACAATACCAATTCCATCCAAAACTCAACCAATCTAATCATTTGAATACCAAACTATGTTTAAAACTGGTATCTTCCATCTCATTGGAAACCAAGGCCAAAATAACCAACCAATCCAAGATGTTTTTGTTGAACCAACCATTTGTGATAATTCAACCTATGATTAATAACCTATTTATCCTATACTAGTTATCAAGGAGTCTCACTCTAATGAGCTAGTCTTTACTGAGTCACTTATTAATTATTATAACTACCTTTGGGCAAATCATTACCTTGACCATATGTATGTTTTCCAAGAGCCACCTATTGACAAACTAGTATTTTAGGAGTTGTCTCTTGAGATTTTTCCCATAATAGATAAGTCTCAATTTGATAAACCAATCTTAGTAGAGCCCAACATGCCATTATAAGTTGTTATTTATCCAATACTAAACATTCAACAAGACATCATTGTAATAAAGTACCCATCAAATGAAGAATCAAAGTTAGAGTCAAGTTTTATTCTTGAATCAACATTAGATTTAACATAAAAATCTAAATCAACATTAGTCTCAACATCAAATTTAGAGTCCTTTGAATTAGAATCAGGTTTAGAAGAAGAATATGTTTGTGGTTATTACAACATTGGTTATGCATGCCTTAAAAATCAATTTGAATACATTTGTGATCCTTTTATAGTTTTTGAGGATGATTAATTCAACTTCAACACAAGTTATCCTAATATTTTCTATAAGGATTGTAATGGCAACACCCATTCCATTACCATTCCACATGCCATTACCATCAACCAAGATAGCCATATTATTGACATTCTATCTCCCATAAGTGTTGATTGGGATTGATAGAATCACACTTTGTTGAGCTGAATCCATGGTGAAATAGTAGTTGAAGAAGATCAAGGAGGTAAAGACCACATTCATATAGAAGAAGAACACTCTCCTAGTGAAACCTTTTTAGAGGTGCTAGGATACAATCAAAGTTCTAATTCAACATCTTCTAGTGACACTTTTTCAGAAGCACTAAAAGAAAATCAAAGTCAAAATATAATGTTTATTAGTGAAACCTTCTCAAGGGTTCTAAGAGATAATCAAGACAACTTCATTGGTGAAAACCTCTTTAAGGAACCAATAGTTGAGCACAAAATCTTTTCACCACTTGATGAAGACAAAATCAAAGATCAAATCAAAATAACTTCTTATCTACAACCTAATCATATGGTAGCTACTCTCAAGCCTAAACAATTGAAAAATTTGATGGTCCTATCAAGAGAACAAGTCTTAAACTCTACCATAACTAAAATTATGTCAAATCCATCATCAATAACATTATGTGTGACTAAACATCTTGATCTTTATTTGTTTCCCAATCATTTCAAATTCCATTATCATTTACCATTCTATTTCACAATAAAACCTACCATACATTATTTTTCCCTATTTAACATCCATGGTCACACTTTAATTTATAGAGTCTATAAATATACCTTATCTAAACACTTGAAAGAATTAGAATCAATGACCAACAAAGATCATAAAAGCATTTTTAGCAACCAAATCTACAAGCCATTCTTGACAGAGTAGCTATTTAGATAAGGTGTGGGGTAGTAAATTAACATGATTTATTATTTTGTTTGTATCATTTATTAATTAGGATATGCATCTCCACCTCAATAATAAGAATAGAATAATATGCCATTTTACCATAACTAGGCCAAACACATCAAAAACCAACAATCACTTAGGCAAAAAACATGTACCATACCATTTCATTGTCATACCATTACCATTGTTACATATCCATGTTCTATTGTCAAATATTCTCAAAATTCACCCCATCACTTGGGGATAAACCGTCTTACCATTTTATCCATCCTATCATTCTATTCCTATCTAGATCAAAGCCTATTTTTAGTCTTCCTACCCAATCCCATTTTGATCTTGGTTACTTTGGTTTTTCCTACACTTTTTGTGAGAGGATTTTGATCAAGTTTCAAATCTTATCAAATACATTTTTAAATGAAAATATATGAAATTATTGTGACAATTGATTTGGCAAGATCTCTTTCATCTTATCTAGTTTGTTTATGTGAGCCTAATTATAACTGCCTATGGGCAAATCAGTGTCTCACTAGTACTACTACTAATTATAACCACATATGGGAAAATTAGTATCATTGACCTATGTCACTATATCCTATTTATAACCACTTATTGGAAAACTAAGGGTAACACTTGTTTATTATACATTATTGCATCACCTTGCCATTACTAGTTTCATTTGACTAGCCATTTGCTGGTTTTGAGAACTTGTTGGGACCTAGTTGGCTTTTCCTCACTTTTTGTGTGGATAGAATTAATATGACTTGAGGTCATTTTAGGAATATATGGGTCATTCTCAATTCATGTTGAGGTCACCTCAGTCCCCCTTTCCATATGATCTCATCATTTTATGAACAACCTAAGCTAAATGCTCTTGCCATTTTGTGAGCAAGTATCTTGTCATTCTCTAATCAGTTAAGATACATTAAAATGCCAAAAACATTCATAAAATTTCAAAAATATAAAAATATTTGTCTTATCTAAGCCTAGTTAGTTATCCTTGATCTGCCTTACTGAGGCATTGTCATTGTTAGGATGGTTTCTTTTTCTTTTGTTTTTAGGCTTTCTATTTGTTTATTTATTTTAGGTTGTTTATTTGTTTGTTTTTCTATTTGTTTATTTATTTATTTGCTTTCCTATTTTTTTTTATTTCATCACTATTGCCTCAACTCAGTATATATGTGTTCATTGGGTGATTCCTTGAACACATTATTCTTGAGTCCATCCATATTCATCCATTAACATTGTCATCATGGTGTTTATCATTGGTGCATTATTTTTGAGTGTTTATTGGATTGAGAGTTAGTCCTTATGCATATTTTGGCCAAGTATTCATGGTGTTTTATCATGAATCCTACCATCACATACTACAGTAAAAATTAGCTTTAAAAAGGTCTATAATCAATGGAGCTATAGAAGTTTCTCCTTGGCACCTTGGCAAACCCTTCCATCCCACCCTTTATCAAATTAACCCATTGGCCATTCTATTTGTATCATTACTAATCAAGATGAGTAACTCCTCAATGGTAGGTATAATTAAATCATTTCTAATGATCAATCTTATTCCTCTATCCATCTCTTTCATCACTTTACACCCACTCATCTTAAATTTATATTCTAAGTTATATCCTTGACTTATGCTCACTAATCAGCCCTAATTGGGGCACAATCATCTTTATCCAATCTAGATCCTCTTAATGATTATAACCACCTATGGGAAAATCATTATTTTTACTTTTAATCTTGATTATAACCACCTTTAGGCAAATCAATATTCTTTTTAAATTAATGCATGCAAGCATTTTCTCATTTGGATTAATCTCAACCATGGGTTAATTCCAGTTTTCTTCTTACTTCTTTTTGAGGGACCATCCATCAATAAACATGATGGCCACTCCCTCAAGGGGGCATCATCATAGGATTCCTGAACACTATTTGAAGCTTTGATCTTTAACCATCATCTTCTTTTTGGCATATAGGCCATCTCTCATTATTGAGAAGACATATGCTTTGCCTATGATTTGTAACATCTTTCCAAACATGGGAAAATTGTAGACACCTAAATCTAGCCACCAATAACCTCCAACTAAGATTTTGACCAATTTCTACCCAAAATGCACAATTCAACATAAAACACTAAAATGCATTAAATGAGTTAAAAATGATATATCCAAATGTTGATTCTGGCTAGGGTATCCCTAAATGGGGCAATGAAATTTATGGTCTAGCTAACTTTGATTAAATCATTTCAAGTCAAAATGCCAATTTTTCACTTGGATGCTCTAGATTGCTCCTTCCTATCAAATCTCTTACACAAGACACATGCCTTTGTTATTTGTTGTTGACAACATCCTAAATAGTATAATACATCTAATGCATCTAATAATGACTTCCAATTCTAATCCATTTAAATTTTAGACTAATAATAAGGCATTCTAATCAATTTGATTAATTTGTGCACAAATTACTTAATCATGCTTAAGATCTAATCAAACCAAATTAAAGCCTAATAAATAATTCCATGGAAACTTGTTGAATACTTATTTTTGGAAATGAATATTAAATATCTACATCATTAGGTGACCTCATTTCTTGGGAAGATATCCCTAGGCCATAAATGTCATAAATATCAAGATTCATGTCTCTCATGCCTCATCAAAGCTCTCCATGCCTCTTGATTGATCCTCTATCCCAAATATTAATGGCCCTAATTATTAATTTTAATTGAAAAATTAGATTAATCCTTAGCCATACATCTCAATCCTAAGATTGATGGTTCAGACTGATTCTAATCAATCTCAAAAATATATAAATAGGAGGCCTTACCACATCATTTCTGAGCTTAATTTGTGTAAAATTATAATGCACTATTAGTTCCAAAATATTCATGAAACTATTGTTACCATGCAAAATTGATTCCAAGCCAATCCAAGCCAAAACCAAAGGTGCCAAGGAGAGATGGAGGTAGCCAAACTTCTATTGATAAGGACTTCATGAGCACAAACTAAGCAAGCCACTATTACAAAGGTATTTGGAGCATCCAAGGAAGGTGAATGAATTTTTGTGTTTTTCCTTACTTGTTATTTGTTTTTGTCATTTGTATTTGTTACTAAGCTTACCCTAATAACTAGGCATGAAGGTGTTAGCTTAGTGTGTTTTTTGTTAATTTGTTTCATACATTTCATCACTAACACCATACTAATCTCCTCTTTTTAGTCAAATTCCTAGTTCATAGGAGAAAGGTTGCTTGTATTATTGAGTTTACTTTCATTGAATGGAGGATAAAGAGGTTAGGCAGAACAACTCCACACATTTCATAGCATTAGAGATGAGATGTTATTTTTAAGTGAATGTGATAAATTAATAATAAAAAAGTGTACATTACCCACATGTTTTAATAATGGGTAAGTTAAATACCTTTAACCAACCCTTTAGATGTGTAATATACTAACAAATATCATAATCCATCAATGAACAACACATATAGATAAGGGGAAAGAGGACACCTTTAAAGAAAAAAATCAAAATATTCTAAATTAATCAGATTGACACCATTAATGGTGATAAAATCACTTGCATCCTAGAAAATAATTTTAGTAGTTTAATAAACATAGAGGCAAATCTTAGAGCTTGTGGCATTGCCAAAATAAACAACCATTCTATTATGTCATAAGATTTTTTAAAATCAATTTTAATATACAATGTCTTTTGTTGGGATATTATTGACATTTACATTCCATCCTAAATATAAATAATGTTTTCAAATAAATATATATTACAAATAAAACATGTTTTCTTAGGGGGTAAAATTAGAGGTAACATATATATATCTAACCCTAAGAGAAAGATATTTAACAAAAGGACAATGGGTTACCAACTAGTAATAATTTGTATTTTTTTGGGTTTATAAATTTAATATTACCTTGATTAATGCATTTTCTATTATAATCGGTTGGAACATATTAATGGTAAATTTTTTAAAAGTATAGGCCCACCATATCCAATAATTCTTGATAGAATTCACATAGAAACCCATCAATACTAGGGATTTATCCACATATATTTTCATAATGGCATCTAGAATGTTCTATATGGAGACAATTTGATCACATGACACCCATTTAACTTTAGTGATCTTGCAAGGAATGACTTGGAGGCATCTTAATAGAGCATATTCTTTCTCACGTGTGGAAGGTTGAGTAACAAATATACCATGGTATTGAGAGTAAAAAGATTTCAAAATATCAAGAATGTTTACAAGATAAGAAAAAACTTCTTAAATGGATTTGACATGATAATTTTCTTACATAGAAGGTAGGATAGTTAATAATTCCTTAGAATCTATCTATAGTTTTTAACTAGTGCATTTATGTTTGTATCTAAGCTCATCTTCCTTGAGCTTATGCTATCACTAGGTAACTTAATTTTTGAATTCCTTATTGAAGTAAGAATATTCCAATTCCTATGAAGTTTTAATGAATCAATGGTTTGAAGCATCATAGTATTTGTGATAAAAAATAACTACATTTAATTCATATATTCATAAAAAGGAAATGGTCTAAGTGATGGAATTTTCTCACCATACAATCCATATATAATCTCTAGAAATCCATGAGACATGGTTCCAAATTATAATAATGTTTTTCTTGGTCTTAGTGTGGTGTAGGTGAGAAACATTAACATAAAATTATGACTTCACATTATTTCTCAAGGAATAATCCAATCAATTTCATATTTGATAGCAAGGTGGTATGAGGATGAAGCATCCAAGATTACTACCATAGGGTGGTTAAAATTATTGGACAATGTAAACATATTTTCTCTAAAAATAAAGATTTATATTATTTTCACCACAATTTTACTTTTTAACTATGTGTTGGACCATGTTAACCATGGAGAGATGGAAATAAGGTAGTGTGGTGGTTTGGGTTAGTATTGGTCAATTTTGGCCCACATACAAAACTTTCCTAGATGTTGAGCAAACTTCTTGATTGATCGATGATCAAATGGTTTAAGTAGGTTTTTGGATATAATGAGAGGGATCCATGTTATTATTCATGATGCTAAAATAGTTTCATGAAGTAGGTCCAAAAAAATCCTAAGTTTACACTTAACCAAATATTTTAACTTTTGGCCAAGTGTTAGTACAAGGTATATTTCCCTCAAAAACATTATTCCACCTTATTTTGGTTAAGTGCTATTTTTTTTTGAGAGATTCATTTTAGGTATTTTTAGCTAATTGTTAGAATTTTTTTTGGATAATCTATATAAAACAAAAATCCCAAAGGTTATTTTTTCTTTGGTAAAGGTCTAGAGAAATTTCCCTAAAGGGTCATTTTATTTCAAGAAAGTGACCATGATAAAATATCTGGATGACACTTTTCAAAAAAATCAAGGGCATTTTCAATAGGAAAAGGGGGTATTTCAAAAAGGCAAAGACCTTATGGGATGCCAAGAGTGACTGGAATGAATTAGAAGTACATGGCATCCATTTGGCTCTTCATTGTATTGATCTAGACATCTTGAGTGTAATGACAAAAATTTTGAGTAGCCATTTTGTTGATTTCATAATTATCATATGTGGATGAGTTAGAAAAAATTGGCCACATGGGTCTAATCAAATTAGTCCCAAGAACATATGCATCAAGTTTTAGGTCATTTAATGAAATGCATTAGAAGATATGGGGACTCAAAGATGGCCTCCTAAATAAATTTCACTAAGTTTCCATACTCAACAATTTTCTGAGAAGCTCAAATAAAGCCAAGTGAGCATATTGATGAGGCCATAGCTTACACATGTGGTAGTTTTTTGAGAAATTGGTCACATGGGTTTATCCATCTTGGTCCCTAGTTGCTATGTGCTAAGTTTTAGATCATCCACCAGAGTGTGGTAGAAATGATGCATGTTCAAAGTTGGATCCTCAGTCATATTTCACTAAGTGTCCCATATTTAGCCAAATTAACTAGACCATCACTAGGATGTCACGTAGGATCAAGTGGACTGGCCAACTTATGCATTTAATATCTTCACTTAAATGGCTCCCAAAATTAGAAAATCAAATGGGTTCATCCATTTTAATATTAATACCATTTCCTACAAGTTTTGTGCCTTCATGATTTCTACGCTTCTAGATATAAATTTACAAAGTTGGTCAAAAAATGAGAGATATTCATGTGGACTTCAACTTTAAGCTCTACCAAGAATCTATTAGAGCTTAAATTTGATGGTCTGTGGGACATCAAATACCTCTTCATGAACGTCAAATGATAGTCATGTGAATGTCAAATTTAAGCCTTCTACGTAGTTTTTTGGGTTCAAAATCCGTAACAGGAGCCTAAAGATGAATGTGTAGCTAACAAGTGTCAACTATGTAGGATCTTACATGAGTTAAAAGGGTCAATCAACTTGTAAATCTCATGAGGTAACCATGTGTCATAAGTACAAGAACTGACAAATTGATAAGATAAATCCTAAGAGTAAATGCACAAGTGACAAATGGCACCAAATTGAACAGGGTTGAAAATTCAAGGACAAGATCAGTGGCTCTCACTTGATCATAATAATCAAGATCAATGGTATGTGTTAGGGTCAAATATTCAATAAATCTTGGGGATGAATATGATGTTAAACTTGGGTGGTGGGTCCCAAATATCTATGGTTTGCATTTAATCATATCTTAGATCTGATTGTGCAAGTGAAGGTCAAAGATTTAATGGATCTGAGTCAGATTATCGATAAACAATTGGAAAAGGATCGAGCCTAAGAAATTTTTGATGAAGGTTGATGAGCTAGTTTTTGACCATAGGCAAACAAATATGAAGAACCAAGATCGAGTTCAACCTAAGATAATGGGAATACATAGAACTAAGTTTGATTTGGATATCGATGGAACTAGAATGAAGATATATAGATAAGGCTCCACCATTAAATCTCTTTAGAGATAGATTAGGTCTTTTAGACATAATATAGATCAAAGTTAATCTAGGTTTAGATTTCAAAGCATAAGGGAAGGTTTGTGATGTTATGGAGAGGATCTCATCCTTATACATGGCTATAGCTTTGACAAACCATTGCTCAAATCATGCATGCCATGACTCTATAAAAAAAGACATGAATATCTGGTCCTCATAATGATGACAAGTGGATGGTGGTGTGTAAAATGAAAATAAAGGTGGTCAGATATAAATTAGAAAAGTATTTAAAGGAAATAATTCCATTCAAAAAGACTTTGTCATCATGTAAAATAATCCCTCATCTTCTAGTGGATCTCTCAGCCAATGAAAATAACTTGAGGAATAACTAGAGTAAATGCAAGCTAACTGATTAATGATAGACTAGTCATGATTGGACTAAAATATTATGGATCATCCCTTGATGGATGGAAAATCATAGATGGTCTTGGATGGTGAGGTGGTAGCTCAAAAAAATATCTAAAAAGATGTGCTCCATCTTCTATCTTCCCCCTTTTCCTATATTATCCCTCTTTTTCCCTTTTTGAAAGAGCTAGTTATCATTCATTAGTGTTCTTTACTTTGGTAAATAGTTCTTTTTAATAGAATAGAAGTAATAGAAGTTTTAATTTTCAAATTATTCTACTTTAATAGGTGTCCCTCATAGGTGTGATTGGATGTTTTATATATGCCCTTGAGGGATTCTATATTTAATTCTCCATCTAACAATGAAGAAGATGTGGTATTTTGTGTCAATTTGAGTGTGAATTTGTCTCTATCTATTATTCCTTTTATTGTACTTTTATAGTATTGATCCCTTGTTTATATTATAGATCTTAATTGATGCTTTATGCTCCTTTATATTCTGTAGTGTTTAAGGATTCAATCTCTTTTATACAATTATAGGTTAATGCTTTAAATATCTTAGTGCATCACCTTTTTAGCCTTCTTAGGAGCCTTTCCCTCCTTTATAACTCTTTTCCTTATGAAAGTATTAGTTTATGTGAGAATCAAAGAGGACATGGACTTATATAGAGGTTTAAACCCACCATAGGTGACCCAAAACCTAGGGTTATTCCCATGTTGGACTAGATTTTGAGAAAAATGACCTAAACAATCCCTTTTCTCAACTAGGGTACAAATCTGGTCATTAACAATTTCTGGCACACCTAGTGGGATGAAGGTAAAATAATGGAAAGATGATTGGTGTGTCTTTCCTATAATAAGATTTTAGAAACAAGCAATTTAGCATCAATGGTGACTCCACTATGAACATCAACTGGTATAAGTATCCTAGGTGCCTAATCACCATCATTTGGTATGTATCATCACCCATTTGATCAAAATGCATGTTTTTTCATGTCTTATCCTTCATGTCAAGTTATCAATGTTCATGGATTTGCCCAAAGTAGCCCTCAAGATTCAATGTACCATCCTTGTTAGAGTTTACCTCTCTCTAGTCAACCAAAAATGAGCCTCAAGGAGATGATGCTTGATTTTAAAGAAAAACTAAGAGATGTTGATAGGGAGGATTACTATAGGCAATAACAAAATCTTAAATAACAAACTTATGTTTAGGAGAAAGAATTGAGGTTTTAGGAAGAATATTTGGTTAGGAAAGACCAAACTATAAAATAAAGTGATTATTAATTTCTCTTAATGAGCTAATATATCCCCAAACCCTAATTCTCATCTCCAACTCTTATTCATACCCAAACCTAACCCCCTAGTCAACCTTACCAAATATCACCCTTATCAGCTAAAGAACATGAAGTCATCCCATCTTGGATCCTTTCCCATGCCAATGATCCTAATTATGTCATACCATCTATTATGAAAATACCCCTTCTTGCACCCATTCATGAAAAAAAGAAGGTGGCCAAACATTATGCTTTCCCCTCATGGAAATCAATTAAGGATGGCACAAAGCAGAAAGAAGAAGTGTTAGTTGAGATGATCCAAGAACCAATCCAAGGAAAAGGTGTATTATCTCAAATCAATGAGATTTCCCTACCAAAGTTTCAAGACTTCCTCTCCCTTCCCCAAGAACCACCTAAGGGAGCTTTCAAGATTTGGAAGGATGGTCTCTTAGGCTATAGGCAAAGTGAACTTCTTCACCCTCCCACCACCTCCTTCATGAAGGAAAATCCCTTTTCAAAAATAATGGAGGAGGATCTTGGAGTCAAAGTTAATCCTAAAGAGGATGACACAAGTGTCTATGATGAGGAGATCATTATATGTGGTCCATTTCCTTCAAGAGATGAAGATTCATGTTTTGATTAGACTTCTTGGCATGGTTTTGATGATTTAGAGCCTATAGGTAGTATCAATGCCTTCATTCTTAAAAAAGTGTGTACTCAAGATACAAATGAAGACAAAGGGGATTTTGATCTTTTCTAAGAGATTCCATTTGGTGTACTTAAAGATGAAGACAAACAAGGTATAGAGATTGACATAGTCAATCAGTCAACTAAATGTAATGAAGAGGAAGAGGAAAAGGAAGATTAGGATGAAGTATGGAAATAGTTTTACCATGACTTCTTGGACTAGCTAGTGGTTCTAGAGTAGCCTATGCCTCCTCTAAAACATGAACTTGCCAATCAAGTTGAAGAGAATGACTAGTCCCAAGATGAAGTGTCCATTGAAGGTAGTATGGATGTCCTTAATAATGAAGAAGAATGGTTGAATCAAGAGACACAAAAACATGACATTTTGATCTTTAGGTGGATTGATGAGCTACCATATGGATCCTTTTGGGGAAAGCAAAGTAAAGATGGTGTTGGAGTTTGGATTGTCTTAGACGACCAAGGGGAATCTACCTTTTGGGATGAATTAGATATTTTATAATTAAGCATAGATAGTCAACCAAGCATTAGTTTAAAGGAGCCATCATATGTGTTTAATTTAGACCACAAAATTGAACCATTAGATAAAGAGGTTGTAGGAGACCCTATAGTCCACTTGGAAGAAGACTTGAATAAATAGACTAATATATCTACATGAGAGACATGTTTATCCCATTTCATCCACTTAGAAGGATGCCAAAAGAGTCAATAATAAAACATCTCAACTTGCCTATCATGAGCTCTCAAAAGCAAGATGTTCCCTATCCTAGTCCATTACAAGTGAGTGGTGATAATTTTTTTCTATTTGATCTAGGGGGAATATATTTGCAAATTATACCTTATATTTGCATTAGAGTAGATTTCATGCTTTCCTCAAAGTGCCTTAGTGAAAATTTGCTTATTATGCTACTTCTTGTACTTTTTTCCTATAAGTGCATGTGTGCATTATCCTTTATTTGTTTTATTTTTGTTGTTCATTTTGCTTCAAGAGGATTTATATATAATTAGTTAAACTTGTGCCAAATTTTAGATTAAGTCAATTTTAGATACTTATGACTCTATGCCCAATAGACTAGATAAGACAAATGGTCTGGGTTATTTGGCATGGCAAGCATGCTTCCTTGTGAGTTGCCAAAAATGCTAGCCAATTTTGGCTGACATACATGACTTGCCTAGATGTTGAGCAAAGTTCCTGATTGATCAATGATCAAATGGTTTGAGAAATTTTATTAATGGAATGAGAGGGATCTAAGTAGGTTTTCATCATGTTGAAATAGGTGCAGGAAGTAGGTCTAGAGAAAGCCTAAATTTACACACAACCAAATATTTCAAGTTTTATCCAAGTGTTAGTACAAGGCATATTTCCCTTAGAAAAATTGTTCCACCTTATTTTATCTAAGTGTTATTTCTATTAGGATATTTTTTTTGGTCTTTTGAGCTAAGTGTAAAAAATGTTTTTAGATAATTTGTCTAAAACAAAAATCTTGAAGGGTATTTTTATCGAGAAAAGGTCTAAAGCAATTTCCTGAAGGGTCATTTTATTTTTGTAATGTGACCAAGACAAAATATCTGGAGGACACTTTCCAAAGTTCTAAAGGTCATTTTTAAATGAAAAAGGGGGATATTTCAAAAAGGTCAAGACCTTATGGGATGCCAAGAGTGCTTGGAATGACTTTGAAGTGCATGGCATCCATTTGGTTCTTCATTTTATTAATCTATACATATTGATTATAATGGAATAAATTTTGAGTAATCACTTTCCTAACATCATAATTACCACATGTGGATGAGTTATAAAAAATTGGCCACATGGATCTAATCACATTAGTCCTAAAAACATATGGGCCAAGTTTAAGGTTATCCAACAAAATACATCATAAGATATAGGGACTCAAAGTTGGCCTCTCGAGAAATTTTTTCTAAGTTTCCATACTTAGCCATTTTTAAGGAAGCTCAGATAAATCCAAGTGAGCATATTGATGAGGCCATATCTCACATATGTAGTAGTTATAGGAGAAATTAGTCACATGAGTTTATCCATCTTGGTAGATCATCCACATAATCATGGTAGAAGTAATGCATGCTCAAAGTTGGTTCCTTAACTATATTTTACTAAGTTTCCCATACTTAACCAAATGAACTAGACCATCGCTAGGACATCACGTAGGATCAAGTGGACCAACCAACTCGTGCATTTAATATCTTCACTTAGAAGGATCCTAGGACCTATGGATCAAATGGGTTCATCCATTTTAGTATTAAGACCATTTCATATAAGCTTGGTGATTTCATTATTTATATGCTTTTAGATATAAATTTTCAAAGTTGTTCAAATAATGAAAGATGTTCACATGGATGTTAACTTTATGCTCTAGTAGGAATCTATTAGAGATTAAATTTGATATTCTACAAGACATCAAATATGTCCTCATAGACATCAAATGATGATCATGTGAATGTTAAATTTAAGCCTTCTAAGTATTTATTTGGGCCAAAAATTTTTACTGGGAGACTAAGGATGAAAGTTTAGTTGACAAGTGTTAAGCATGCAGGAGCTTGTATAAGTCAAAAGGGTCAATGAACTTGGAAGGACCATAAAGTCACTAAGTGGTATATGAATGGGAGATAAAAAATGATAGGATAAATCTTGAGATTAAATTTACAAGTGATAAATGGATCTTTCTTAGACAAGGTTAAAAATTCAAGGGTAGGATCGATAGCTCTCACTTGATTGTACTAATCAAGATTAATAGTATGAGTTGGGTTCAAATAGTTAATGAATCTTGGGGATGAATTCAAGGTTGAGATCAAGGTAGTGGGTACCAAATATATACAATCTACATTCAATGAGATCTTATATCTGATGGTGTAAGCAAAGGTTAAGGAATCAATAAGGCTGAGTTAGATTGTTGACAACCAACTAGAAAAGAATCGAGCTTGGGACATTTTTGATGAAGGTTGGTGGACTAGGTTTTGACCTTGGAAAAATAAATATGAAGAACAAAGATAAATTTCAACTTTAGCTAATGGGAATACATGGAACTAAGTTGATCAATTTCCACCATTAAGGCTCTATAGAGATAGGTTAGGTATTTTAGGCCTAATATAGATCAAAGTTAATGTAAGTCTACATTTCAAAGCATATGGGTAGGTTTTTGATGTTATGGAGAGGCTCCCATATTTATTCATGGCCATACCTTTGATAAAATACCACTCAAAGCACACATGCCATGACTCTATCAATAAATATATAAAGATATGGTCCTCATAATGATGAAAGGTGTAGGGTGGCATGTAAAATCAAAACAAAGGTGGTGAGCTAGTAATTAGAAAATAAGTTAAGGGCATTAATTTTTCTCAAAAATACTTTGTCATCATGAAAAAAAATCCCTCATATTTTAGTGTATCTCTCAACCAATAAGAATAATTTGATGACTAATTAGAGAAAATGTAGGCTAACTGATTAATGATAGACTAGTCATGATTGGACCAAAAGATCATGGAGCATCCCTTGACAGGTGGAAACTCATGGATGATCTTAGATGGTGAGGTGGCATCTCAAAAAAAGATCTAAAAAGATGTGCTCCCTTTTCTCTCTTTCCCCCTCTTATATTATCCCTCTTTTTCCATTATTGAAAGGGTTGGTTGTCATTCATTGGTATTCACTACTTTGGTAAACAACCATTTTTTAATAGAATAAAATTAATATTATTTAGCATTTTCCCATTCTACGACCTTAATAGGTGCCCCTCACAGGTGTGATTGGACATTTTGGATGTGCCCTTGAGGCCTTCTATATTTGATTCTTAATCTAACAATAAAGAGGATGTGGTATTTTGTGTCAATTTGATTGTGAAATTATACCTATTTGTTATTCATTTTATTTTGCTTCTATACTATTGATCACTTGCTTTCATTATAGATCTTAATTCATGTTTTATGCTCCTTTATGGTTTTTAGTGTTTAAGGATTCAATACATTTCATGAAATTATAGGTTAATGCTTTAAATCTCTCAGTACATCAGCTTTTTATCCTTCTTAGGATAATTTTACCCTTTCTAACTGTTTTCCATGTGCAAGTATTAGTTTAGGTGAGCATCAAATAATGTGTGGCCTTCTCTTGAGGTTCAACTCCACCATAGGTAACCCACAACCTATGGTTGTTCCCATATTGGACTAGATTTTTAGAAAGAGGACTTGAACAATCCCCTTTTTTAGATAGGGTGAAAATATGGTCATTAATAGTTAGATATGTTAAGCTTAATTCACATGTAAAATTATGCCTTTCTTTTTTTTGGCATACTATGGAATTGGGGGTGACCCATCCTTGTTTTCTCAAGAGTTAATCATATTAAAATCACCAAATATGATCAAATTTATGTTAAGGAGTGATTAAACCATCCATAACCAAAAATATGTCATTTAAATTGTGGAACTATATTCATAAATGTTGGAAATACCATGGAACAACCACTAAAGTTAAAGATGGTCCACACAAACTAATGAGTAGGGTCTAAAATCCAAGTTAAAAGGTTTGGTGAAAAGTATGAGATAATTAAAGTAACCATGATACCATATACCATTTCATTATTATAAATCTATAAAATAACATTTGGATAAATCCATCTAATGGTAGAGGTGATAGAAAAGGTATAAATATTATCTTCTTGTAGACATATAATTTCTATATTGACAAATAACTGACATGTATCCCTTATAATATTATTATGGGTTGTGTCAATTAGGCCTCACACAATTAAAAATGATACAATCATTTAATAACCTTTTTTTTCATATTAATTTCCTCATATATCTCAAATGAAACTAATTTTTTTTCAATTAGATAGGATTGATGGTTTTTGTTATCACTTAGAAGTACACTGTTGCAAGAATTTGTGCTTGTTCTCACTCCTATTGACATAATGGAAACTCTCCAAGGTTTAGGTGACATTATGTTTGAGATAATATCTATATTAATGGCTGGTTACCTTTGGTAAACTCACCTACTTCTCTCTAAACTCTCTAATTTAGTGATTTGTTGACTAGGAAAAGGGTAAAAGGAGCAATATTCAAGTTTAAATTGAACATGAAAACTAACAAATTTGGGTGATTCACGAATTTTAAGGTCAATTATGAATAAAATTGACACACTTTTGAAGATGAAATTTTTTCATACATTCACTTCATCTTCATACAATGGCTCTTAAATCAGTCTTTCATAAGGTCTTGGCAAATACTCACACTAGCTTAGAAGGAATGAACATAGACTACATTCACTTCTAGATTAGGTAGAAATAAGACTTAAACACTTGATATGAACTAAATTATTTATAATTTTATGCATGAAGATGAAAATTTTATACATAAACATAGGAAAATCAATTATTCACTAAGTTACATCAATGAACATGAGACACACACTTCATGAACAACCTAAAATGGAGGAAAAATCAACTTCTTATTGATTCAAAGCTGATGCAGTACAAATTTTGGTAGAGTTTATATATAGATATAATCATAATTTGATTTTATTCTGTCAAAAATTAATATAAATATATAAAAGGAATAAAGGAGAGTGGAGACAAAATATCCCCAAACTAGGGATGAATCATCATCTTAGTAATAGTTAAGTCTTCCTTCAACTCAACTCCAACTCAATCTTCAAAATAACCACCTAACTTAAAAAATCCTATGTAGTATATTTTTAATTATAAATTATATTCATGGAATATGGCATAGGAGAGATAAATAAGTTTGTTAGGATATTTTGAAAATGTCAAAGGCCTCATGCATGCTTTGATGGTCTTGAATCTTGAAGAGATCTTGATCATCTTGAGTTAACTCCTTGTTAATAAATTATTAAATCTCCTTGAGACTTTCCATCTCGACTATGAGTGAATTTAGTTATATTTCTTGTATCTTTAAGTTTGAATTCATCTATCTTTGATTTTTATTTTAGCTATATTATTTGTATCTTTCATGCATGCTTCTCTCTCTCAACCTCCTCAAATAAATCCAAGGTGGAACAGTAGGAATGAGATTGCATGTTGTTTATTGAGGGATTTTCATCCTTGAAAATAGGGATGATTGAGTTTATTAGGTCTTCAACTAAACTTATCCATTATTGCATGTTATTTCTCCACCTTTTTAGGGTTGATTGAAGGCTTCTTGAATCATCTTAAAGTTTGACTTGAATTTTTTATAAAATTATCTCCAGTGGGGAATATTAGGAAAGAGATATTGGATGCTTATTTTTTTTCAAATATTATTACAACCCATTTTTAAAACAAAAGCTTTCTTGATCTCCAAATATCTAAAATCACATGTGTTTGATTAGGCAAGGTTGTTGAATGCACAATACATTGATTGAGCTTATGTATTATCTTATTATTAAAATGTATATTAGTATTGAAATATATTTAATGTTTAATTTATTTAAATATTCATTAAATATACTTTATAAGAGTGTATTTGATGATATACAATCACATCTCTCCATACTGGTCCTTCTTGGATATGCTCATCTTTTGTAATTTTGGCAAGCTTCTTGAATGCACAATGAGATCCTAAGACTTATTGAATTTGAATTATTAGATAAAAAAATATTATAAATATTATTTTAACATATTAATCATGTTGTGACATACCTTCAAACAAAGTCTTAGCTTCAAACTCCACATACAATTATAAAAAAATGTTCTTTTGTGCTCTCTAGGTCTTTAAAAACCTTGATTTAGAGTTGGGGATCTAAACTAAGTTATATAACTCAAAATAAACTCATAATATTCTAATTTTTTAGGTATAAATTTTTAATAACTTAAAATTTTCAAAATATTTAAAACTCCTCATCAAACTCTCAAACAAAAATTCACAAATAAGTTTTGCCTTGTTGATTGCAAGGTTACTTGGAGATGTTTTTATTTAATATGAGACCATTTTACATTTTTTTCATTGTATTAAAATTTATTAAGAATGTTAAATATATTATACAAATTTTTAAATATTTTTTTTTACGTTTTAAATATATGAAACACTCATTTTTAACTCCATTTAGGAGTAAATTGGTCAAAAACACCGATTTCTTTCATGGTACAAACCTTTTCTTTTCCATTTTATTAATATTAAAGTATAGTGAGTACATGAAACAAATAATAAAAATTCAAAGAAATAAAAATATACCTTAATTCCAAATTATAAGAGATTTAACTTATTAAAAATCAAAATATGCACTTTTTAGTGCTTCCTAGCCTACGTAATCTCATTTTTGAATGCATGTATGAGTTTTGGAATTTATTGAGTTTTATGAGGATTAAATACATTAGTATTTTTGAATTATTACAATATAAACATTAAAATAATTATATATGCTTAAACAATATCCTAAACCTATCAAAAATTGTTTTTTTTTATTGGCTTGTTTGCATGCTTGAAACCCTATAACTTGTACCTTTACCTTTATCCATTATTTGAATTGAAAATTTGATTTTGGATGATTTTAAAATTTAATTTTTACACCATAATATCTCACACAACTTTTAATTTATAAAAAATAAATCAAAAATGCAATCACATTTCCTAAAACGGAGTTATTGGGGTTTTAGAAGGGTTTTCAAGCACCTTTCCTTCTCAATGATTGTTCTTAAATTTAATCTTATATAACCTAAAAATTAATAATTTAACACTTATATAATATGGTACCCTTTATTAAATTTATACCATTATAACTAAATCATCTTTTTCTTCATGAATTGAATATTTGAAAATTGCCCTTACTAGGTTGCAACTAGCTTGCTAGAGAAATAGAAGAAACTTCTACCAAAATTTGGACCTATGAGTTATTAATGATCATAGGTTTCAATTAATTAAGATGGAAATATATTTTTAATATATTATTAAATATTCAATTCATGAATGGATTTTTACTAAAAACTTGCACATAAGCAACCTTGACCAATGGTGGTAATGTTTGTCAACATTCTTGACAACCCTATTAGGACGTTTGCCCACTAAAAATCAAGACTAGTAGACTTAAACATTGGGATATATAGTTATAAAAATATCATCAAATATAATACTTAAAATTCCTTTAGTAAATAACAAAACTTGTTCATAATCAGTTATGGAATTGAAAACTAAAACAACTACCAACTGAAAAATGTGCAAGATAACACTTAGAGGCAAGTGAAAACTAAAAATACTATGTCCAACCCTCAAAATCCACCTATATAAAATCAAAAAACTCTTATTTCCTATCCATGTGGTTGAAAAACATGAGGAACAAGTTGTTATTTGAGTGTCATTCTAGTTGGATCAACACTTTTCCTACTTATCAACCTCTATGACTTGTCTCCATGTGAATCAATTAAAGCAAACATATCTCAAATATACATAAAATATTCTTATGGTTCAATGCTCATCTCATTTTTATCCTAAAAAATAATAAATTTCTTTAATGTAATCACATTTTTATCCATAAGAACAAGTACAACTATAGTATTTAATGTCTCACTATAACATTTTCATGGCCTTCTCTATATATTCATCATGGTCTAGTTAAGATAGTATTTTATCAACATCTTGTTGAAAATATCCTTCACCTTGGTAACTACTTTATCAATGTATTCACAAAGAGATGTAGGCCTACAAAGATTTTCAATGTCTTGAATTGACTCAAGATAGTACTACCACTCTTCATCAAAACCTTATTTATCCTCACTTTTAGATTCTTTAGGTTCACTACGAATCATTACATCTTGTATTGCATATTTACTTAGTTCATGTCTAGGGTTGTTACCTTGTGAAACTACAACTGTAATCTCACTAGTTATTGTGATGTCATCTTGAACATCTTCATGATAGACTTATTGAGGCTCACTTGCAGTTGCAATTTAATTTTTCTCCTCAAAGGATGAAAAATGATCTTAATATATGAAAAATTTAAGCTTATTTGACTAACACAATTCTTTATAATTTTCTCTTCCTAAATTCTCATCTTCACCTAGATGTTCTTCTTTTGCTTTCCATACAACAGGTCTTCCTTCAAAAATAGAGATGGTTGGAAGGCAAGAGGTTCCATTTGACGACATATGAACATATGGATTGCTCTTAAATGGACTTTGGGATTGAAGAGGAATTAAGAAGACTTTGATATTTAGAAGTAATAGTTTCATTTAAGAATCATTTCAAAGGAGGGTAAGAAACTTGTGTTAGGGATTTTTCATTCTTCTCTTTCCACTCAACAATCAACCTCTCACATTATGATATGATTTGATCTTCATGGAAAAATTTAACCTAAAGATTAGATTAGGTGATTAATAAAATTGAAATATTTTTTGGTTTGGCCTCAACAACTTTCTCTATATTTTGATTTTGGATTGGCATAGGAGGTGTTAGAAGCCCACTATGTTTAACTCAAATAACGATGATATTTTTTTAGAAAACTTTTTTTAATAATATATTTTGATTATTCAAAATTAATATATGTCAATTTATATTTAAATAAATTCATCATTCATAATAAACTAGCTATGATTCATTTAGATAATGATTAACTAATCACATTCAATAAAATTACAAATTTAATCCATCACAAATGTATAACTACTGAATAATAAAAATTTAACCAACTATTGAAATTAAATATAATATTATTATACAATAATAGAATCCAAACTATTATATCAAGTATATGAATAATATATTGTTTTTAAATAATACTATATATAAATAAATGCAATGTTCTATAGAACTAATGAGTGTCTATAAACTTGTTATATGTAAATAAATTGAAATCATGAGTAGAATTTTTTATCGACTGAATGTTGGAGGAGAGGGATAGCATCATCAGAGTGATTTTTTATACCAACCATAGACCATATATCCCTATCATAATTCCCAAATAGGGAATGAAAATCCTTTCATGTATGAGTAGATGATAATGGTACAGGTATTAAGAAGTTAACTAGAACCCGTGTGTCATAAGATTCTAACTACATGCAATATATTATAAATAATTCCATTCTCACATGAAATCATGCATATGTGCATATAATTAAACAAGTGAAATGATAACATCTAACTATAAAAATTACTTTGGTCAAAGTTTTCATATAGTTTAATGATCCATTAGATCAATGATAATCACACACACACACACACACACACACACACACACACACACACACACACACACACACACACACACACACACACACACACACAATCGGATTTAATTTAATTTAAGTATTGATGACTATAAATATATGCATGAGAACCCATCTCATGATAATATTCATTAATTTCATTAATATTAGTTACTAAATAATCCATATACAAGACTTCTATGTATTTGTCTTATAGATTAGTATTTAATACCATAGTAGTTAAATATAATAAATATTGAAATAATCTTATATTAATTAATAACAATATAATTTCCACTAAATATTTCCTAAGCAAAAATACAACCCAAGTCCATTTCCAATAAGGAAATATTTCAATTTAATTATTTTCTAACAACCATTATAATATCTAATAATTTATCAATTCCTTAAATACATCCCATGTTCCCAAGCATTACAATTAAATAACATAATTTAGGAATTTCTCAATAAATTCCAAAAGAATAAATAATAATAAATACAACATTTATTATTCTAACCAACTATCAATCAATTTTATTATAATTTATAATTAAACAACACATTATAAGTTACTGATATAAATCCCAATTTGCATATGAACACATCTATTAACTTTAAATAAACATCTACTCACAACTGAAATTATCCACATAAACATGTATATCAAGTATGTCTACTTATAACTATATACATTAAAAAATTTATCCATTGATTTCCAAATGGTATAATATATACATATAAATTGCCATACATACATACATATATATCGACACACACACACATGTATATGTTTTTTTATGAACTATACATAAATAGTATATAATAATCTTTATGTATAATTAATAATTACATATATATGTATGTATATATGTTCATATTCTAAGTTCCCTACTAAATAATATTAACTCACAATTAAACTAAATGTTTAATTCATTTTAATAAACATCCATCAAAAATTTGTTTAACTATATTACACACAATTATAAAGGAAACACAACTCAATTGATAAGCTATGTTTCATTTTCATATTCACCTATGTGTATATGTTTTTAAATGAATTAGATAATCAAAAAAATTCAATAAGCTTGTCATAAATAATACCCAATCAAACCATATAATCTAACTACAATTAATTTCATGACTCCATTTTTTATGTATACCTATCTCAAGTATATACACTAAACAAATAATCATTTATACATAGTCCAAACATCCTTCGTAATACACAATCAACCTTTAATAATTTAAACATAGTCAAGATACAAATGTTTATACTCAAACATCACAAAGTCCTATTAACACAGTCAATTTTTATATGATATATTCATAATCATCTATAGACTTGTATACATAAATGAATTATAATAACATTTTCCCAAACAACCATAATTTATATATACCTATCAAGTATCTAACTTGGGTTTATCTTGTAACAACTCTTGGTTGTTTATATTGACTCAAAATTGTAATAAATATAAAACTTGTGTATATATGTTATTATATAACCAATACTAAAACAAATATAAGACCTAAATTATTAAAATTGACACTATTATCTAACAGTTGACACATAATAAAATAAACATAGTTTAAACAAAACTATATATACTCAGTTGACTCATAATTCTCACAATTCATATAAAATTAGTTGATACTTGATTCATTTAAACTCAGTTGACATACACACATATAATTATATAGTCACATATCATAAAACAAAACCATAACCTAAAATGATATTCAAAGCCATATGGATAATGAACTCATAGTCGTTTCACTATACCAATTTTAACTCACTAACATTTATGTGCATAGTATAAAAAATCAATAATACTCACCCCTTCTAAATTTAGAAACATAATGAATACAATCTAAGTAACTTCAAAATGAAAACTCAATTTACATATCCCCAATCCAAACCTATATCAAGACAAATAGATAAATGAACATACATGCCTTTCACTATATTTCAATGAAACAAGCAATACACAAAGCTTTATATATATACAATGAATCAAAGAAACACACAACCACTTAATTTTATATAAATAATATAGTCAATAAATATACATTAAAACTTGATTTGAACCCCTAACCAATAATGTTTTGAACTTTTTTATTAACGTATAGTTGTTTATTATCACTAAGTTGTAGTTGAAATAATACCCAATCCTTTATTTAAATAAATCAATACACAATCTACATAAATGTAAACAAAGCCATTTAAAATCAATAAACTAAACACATATTTTTTTCATTTTGAACCCTAACCATTTGTATGCATGTTATACACAATTGAATCATGGATTCAATTATGTGGGGGAAATACTTCTCCCACATGGTTGAATCCCTAATTCTAACCAGGGTTAAAAACTTATAAACATTAGTTTATTAAACCCATAACAATTTCATCACTATTTAATAGGAATAATTTTTTTTAAAGTGAACCAAAACAAAATCCTACCGCTTATCTACTGAAGTAGTTTTCCTCCTTTTTACACAACTAAAATTTCTTCTCCTTCATTTCATTCTTTCTTCTTTCTACCATGACTAACCTCCAAATATAAATACTCCAACCTCTTTTATTATTTTTCAATCTCTTGCATGCATTTTAAAAATCCCTAATATCATGGTGACTCATTATTTATCACTAAAAGAAATAATCTCCATCAAACCATAAATTCTTGGCATGCTCTCCATGTCTCCCAGCTTGATCACTAAACTAACAAACTTCTCCATTATTTTCTCCAACTAGAAATCAAGCCCTCACCATGTTAAGTTTTGCATGGTTCAAATGACCAAGCAACAAAAAAATGATTATTATACAATTAGGGTTAATTTAATAAGTCAATAAACATAGTTATTATGTTTTCACAATAGTTTGAATGACTATCCATTAAGATTCAAACATCAAGCTAAATATTAATAAAACATTTAAATAATTAACACCACATACCTAGGTAATCCCTTAGGTATATAAAACTTAAGTCACCCTAGGTACCTCTTAGGTCTAGGTTATATAAGTTTAATAAAATATTTTTGATCTAAGTTCAAAATTATAATTTAATTCTTTTCCATGCACATGTGTGTGTGTGTGTACTAACAATGCTTTTTGTTGAATTCTTGTAGGTACCCACCTATATAGGTTACATAGACAAAAAAAAATAAAGTTATCTATGAATACATATAATTAAAAAATTCCATAATGGAAACCATATAATAATCCAATAAGCAATAACAATTATAATGAGATTGATTAGCATCAAAACATGAATCTAAACCATATCAACTTATCTAAGCATAAATAAATCAACACAATGAAATTAAAGAAATCATGAATTTATTGTTATATGTGGTGTGTGTTGGGTTCATTATCAAATCTTAACACCTCTAACATTTCCATCTACATCATTCTCCCTGATGATACTCTCCCTCCATATTTGACTAGAGAGTATAATTTATCTTGCATCCACCTCAAAAATACAACTAGTTGTTAACCTATAGCAATAATAAAAAATACAAATGCTATTTAATCACATAAATAATGAATAAGCATAATCCAAATACATATAAAAATCATATACAAGTAAGCAATCAAGTAACGAGCCAAATAAAATAATCATTATATGTATGTCCATACATTTGTATAATGAACATAATTTGATATAAAAATAATTAAACAACATTAAACCCATAATTTCTATTTAATAATCAATTTTAAGTTTAGTGAGGAAATCAAGATGTAACATCCTCCCCCCTAAAACTAGTCATCATCCCAATGACACTTATGTCAAACCAGATTTTTGAAATCAAGTATTGTATAGTATAAAATCAATAACAATAGTAAATTCTCAAATAAATAAATGTGGAAACAACCTATAAAAACCATGATAGTCCTCCCATGTGTCACTATCCTTAGGATATTGTTCTTAATGGACCTTGTACTATTACACTTATTTGTTACATCAACTAAGTTTGTGAGTGTCAATTATTTTGATTGGTTCTAATGTGACTACCCCAAGATTTAGAACCTATAAACCATTCCAATCCAATACATGATAAGGATCAACTGCATAATTTTTAAGATAGGACACATGAAAAACATTATGTAAGAGATATAGATCTAGTGGAAAGGCAAGCCTATATGCCATAGGATTGACCACTTCCATGACCTTGAAGGGTCCCACATTTCTTGGTGAAAGCTTCACTAATTTACCAAACTTAATCAAGATCTTCTAAGGATTAACCATCATAAATATTTTATCACCAACAAAAAACTATCATGTTATCCTTTTAAGATCAACATAGCATTTATGTATATCTTTATCTTCATCCATACTTTGTCTAATTAACCTGACCTTCTCCTCTAATTCTAAAAGCATGTCAAGACCAAAGACCACCCTCTCTTCTAGCTTGTCCCAACTAATTGGTGTTTGACACCTCCTTATATACAATGATTCAAATGGAGCCATATTTAAAGCTAATCGATAAGAGTTATTATAAGTAAACTCTACCAATTGAATATACTCTTCCCACTTATATTACTGATCCATGCAATACATTTAAATAAGAACTTATAGAACTTGGTTTACCCTCTCTTTTATTCCATCCATTTATGGATGATATGTAAGATTGAAATTCAATTATGTGCCCAAAGCTAAATTTAGATCCAACCAAAACCTAGATGTTATCCTCATATCTTGATATAAAATTATCTTCTCTAAAAACCCATGTAATTGGTACACCTATTTCATAAAAATTTCTACAATCATTAGTGAATCATTAATCAAATTACCTAGTATGAAGTGAATTACCATGGTTTGTTTTTAAACTACCACCAAAATCATGTCATGTCAATTTTATGATTAAAAAAACCTTAGACAAAGTCCATACTAATTACATATCCCTTCCATTTGGGTATATCATGAGTATACAAAAATATTATTACATGCACATGTTAAACTTTCAACACTAACACTCTAAGCAACAAGACACAAAATCTATTGCATCCCTCTTAATTCCTTTCCATAAATAAAGATGTTTTAGCTAATCCATGAGCTTATTAACTCTAAGATGACCTAAATAAGGGAAAATATGTAGTTAATTTAGCACTATACTCCTCAAATTCTCTCTATCAATTACATACATTTTACTATTGTACCTTAAAATACCATCATTATCCAACTTTAATCCTTTTAACTTAGTATTCTAAGCATATTTTGACAACCTTTCCTAACTTTCTCATAGAATTCATCTCCTAAGGAGATTTTTAGAACTTGATCATGAAAGGTATTATTGTCACTTAGAATTTTAGACCTTCAGGAGATGGTAAGGATCTCCTCATTCAAGTGGTACAATATAAACACCTCAAGGTTGTGGGCGATCCAAATTTTAGGTGAGTCTCTAGATTAGGGATAGTTCCCCTTGATGTACCACTTACACACACTACAAGAACACTTACACTTGTGAGGAAAAGGGTTAATAAGCCTAAAACAACCTAGCTAAGGAGGTGATGCACCAAATATATTATCTAATCACACTACTTGAAATGCACTTAGAACCAAAGAGAAACCTATAGATACACTTCATTAAACTAAAATCTCTTCTTCTACATCAATGTTTCAATCATGGGGTTTTGAAGAGAGATTAGATTAGAAGGACTAGACAATATGTCTTCTCAATAATGAATATACTACTCACTACATCTATAATCTCTGTCAAACACTTATTACTGACCTACAAAAGAGAGTTTTCAAACTCCCAAAGGTACTAGGTAGGATAACATGTCAAGGTAAGAAAAATACACTTGTACAAGACCAATAACCATAGCATGCACTTCATGAAGTCATGAATGAGGTAAAAATATCATTATCTATTAGTTAAAGGCAAAAATTGAGTAGGTATTTTCCATAATTAGGTTGAGAGATCCATATAAAAGCCAACAAGGCTAATATATATAGGAATTGTGAGAGAAAAGAGAGAGTGTGAAGCTCAAGAGTCACTAGAGACACTTTTAAAGAAAGAAAAATGAGTTAAAATATCATGTAATTAGGCATGAGATATGTCATATAAGGAAAAAACTAAAAAATTCTCTCAAGATATCAAAACTCCTCCAAATGTGGTGTGGATGATCTCTTGTTTACATATTAAATTGCCCTCATGACTTACCTTCATTAGACTACCTCGCCACTAAATAGGGATAGTTATGATAATTTATATAAGGGGGATGGTTTAATGACAAGCCTCCACATTCATTAGAGTGTTCTCTAATCATTTATATTCTTCTATCCATGAGCAATCACTTCCAAATAGTTACAAATGACTCCTCATACACCCCTTACACTTGGCACTCAAAATGCTTCCAATTATTCAACCCAATCTATGAAAAATGAGGGGTTATATCTTTTAAGAGTTTCTATGTCATCATATTCATCAATAAAATCTCACAAGGCTTCATAATTGGAACTTTCATCTTTTCCACCAAGTGGTCACTACATGCTCACTATGACTGGTTGAGATGAAGAAGATAGTAGACACACCTAGGAGCCTTGATACCTTAATGATAATTTATACTTATAAAAATTCCCAATCCCTCTCTTAAAGTTTATTCCATCATCTAAAACCTCTCCATACCTACAAGACACATAAATCTATCAAATAAATCCCTATTATACACCATCCATATAGGTGTAATACAACTCAATCATATGGGGTAGGTCCCTAGAGAGTACTATATATCTTCAAGTCATCTCCTTGTATTTTAAACACCATTTTGATTATCAATTTGCCTTATCTCCTCCATTGGATCTGAGTTGGGGTTTTATGAGGGTTTTGTAGTAGTTTCAGGTCTTAGTGTTTGTTCATAAAAATGGCACATTAAAATTATGAAATAATTCCATTGAGGTATTATTAGAGAACTTAACTAAAAAACTTAAACACCTTGATTCTCCATGAAAATATTCATGAAATTTCTAAGTATTTCAATATGGCCACTTGGGTCTTTTCCATGTATTCTATAGGGTTTGGGTGCTTTCAAGCCAAGAAATGGTTTCTTGGTGAACTTATCTACAAATTAAAGGTTAAAAAATATTTGGTATCTCCAAAGAAACATATCCCACATGATCTTAATTTCCATTCATCCCTAAAAGTGATAGGACTATTTCTAGGCATTATGCCTTATATTAAGTTTAATAGGATTTATCTACAAACTTTATGGCTCAGACCCTTTGATGACCATCCATACCTATAAGATAGATTAAAAACATTATTTATACCTCCATGAACATTCTACAAATAATTATAATTATTTCCAAAGTACAGAATTGGATGTGACCTCCTATTTGAATGTTAGGCTTGCACCTTACCTAACTACCTTATCTGCAACTCTTATAGTTTGGACTACCTTGTTTGATTTCAATCCTTATAAATTTATTTTATATATTGGTATGGATTTAATACATCTCCTAAAACCTTATTTTAATTTTTCCATGACTTTTGATCCACTATCCTTTTTTTTATTTCAAAGTTGTAAGTTTTGTGCAAGGGGAAAGTGTCCTCTATTTGAGACAAAATAGAGGGAACTCACCCTATTTTATCATTAAAAAATTATTTTATGGTATTACCCAAATATAGATGATTATATTTATAAATTTTTATCCCCTCATCATTCCTCTTACTCTTCTAACTCCCAAAAAAACAAAACAAACATGCTAGAAAAGGGATTGTGTACGGTTTAAGACTATGGACTATGTCTCTATTTGTTTGAGACATTTACATGATTGATAAATAAATTTGAGAATTAAATTATTTATTATTTATTATTATTATTTATTAATTTATAATAATCTTGAATATAACCTTAAAATCCCTCAATACCTCCTTCAATGCAAGAACTCTTAAGACTATTAATACAAGACCTTGACTATTTTTTTTGCTTGTAGGTTCAAATTAGGGTTCTAAAAAGGTATATAGGACAATATTTACTTTGTAATGATAGGGAGAGAATATAAATTTAACCATTAGATCCATTATTAACCTCAAATACTATACTTACCTTATATGCACTTCTCATACTTCAATCATAAAATCACTCGCTGTCTGATAGAGACACCTCCCTTATTACCCTAACTGTAGTTAAAAAATTAGGGTTTTATTCATTGTATCATGTTTTTCACAAAATAATTGAAAAAATATTTTATGTTACCATATGTGTTTCATTTTAAATTACCCCATTATTACATTAGAACTCAAAACTATGCCCTTTTTCCTTGACTGGGACATTTCCTCCTAAGACCCTATTGTAGGTTACTTTAGCTTGTTGGGCATTTCAACACCTTGAATCAACTCCCAATTTAAGTATCATATCATATTTTTATATTTTTATTCACTTTAGATCTATTTTATATTTCTAACACTATGAAATCCCATTATCTAAGTCATTGTCTACTTTGTCTCATTTGACTAAGACATATTCCCCTTGAAGAGTCTACATGTAGTTCACCATGAGCTCATTTAAATCATTAGTTAGATATATGGAATATTAACTTTAGGATTGGTGGTTAAATATTACTTTCCATCACCTTGTAATTACCTTGAGTGAGCTATAATATCATTAAAACTCACCTCTAAGATCACTATCTGCTCTCAATTGTAGGTGCGCATTTGGGCCATATATACGGATTATAAGCAAGCTTGGGGAGTGAAAACATAAAGTACCATTATTTCATGGTGATCCTTTAGACCACATATTTAATTTCACCCCTTGAATCATCCTAGTCATGGGAGTTTGTCTCATATACTTATTTAGGGTTTCAAAAAACTATATTTCTCCTCAAGCTTGTAGACACTACTAAGACATTTTAGTATGTTTTAGGATATGTTTGAGGCCTTAGATAATGTAATTTACTTCACTATCTGACCTTTAAACTTGGAAATGGTTTTTTGAAATGTATATACTATGATATTAATCCAACATAATGAATCATAGGCTCTTGTACCCTCATTATGAAATCTTTGAAAAACCCTGAGGAACACCATTTTTGCAAAACTGGGAAACTAGGCTTAAACTCAGTCCCCTTTGTGTTTTAGAAATATCTTTGCTTCAAAATATCAAAATTTCACTCCAAATGTGTTTTTCATGGTCCTTTCATCATTTTAATCCATTAATAATGGTGTCAATACATTTTTCACCCTCCATACATGGATTTAAGCTCTCTATTTTCTCAACTCAAGGGAAAGTTCCCAAACTTAGATTTCTTCCTTAGAATGGTTCCTCAACACTTAGTGGTATACCAAAGGAATAAATCATGCTCATTAGGCTATAAAATTTTATAAACTTTCTTCAAAACTCATGGATACTAGTAATTACCACCCATACTTTTGTACAAATCTATTTAGCTCTATTTGAGACAACTGTAGGTGTGAAAGAATCAGTTTACAAACACAAATAAGCCTAGAAGAGTATTATTGAATTATTGAGATCTCCAAAACCAATATAATAGTGGAAAGCCTATGGATATTTCTTGATAAACACATGAAATAGCCAAACCTACCAAATCAAATCAAAATATTATAAAACAAGATCAAATAAGGACCCCTCAAGGATGTAAGAGCATAAAAAGCTACCTAGATTCTTAAAAATGGTTCATAAGGGAGGAGCCATGAAACTTAAACTTATTTCCATGGATTTGAATCTAACTAAGACCCCTCTCAAATCCTAATATCACTTCCTCCAACTCCATATGTATGGACTATACCAAGCATTTGAAGTTGAGCTTTTTTGGCTTGTGAAGGCAAGAAAGAAAGAGAAGAATGAAAATTTGATATTTATAAAAATTTTATACACAACAAGCATGGGGAAGACCTTAGGGAACTCAAGAGACAATTTTCACCTATTTTCAATTGAAGGTGAGCTCACCAAGTTTGTATAAGTGCCATTAAGAGCTTACTTTTTAGGATATTCTCCTATTTTTACACATTAAATTGCTTCTTTTATGAATTTGACCAGTTATTAACATGTTATAACTTTATCAACATTATAAAATTGTTTTGTGACAAATGCTTACTTGAAAAATCTGTACAAGTCATTTAATGAGCCCAACATGTGACCAAAAAGCACTTTTGGCATATGAAACATGGTAAAGGGGTTAATACATGAATTAAGAACACCTTATAAAATTTAAATGACCATATTAGGACATTTATAAAATAATTTTAAACTTTGACCATGTTTGAACATAGTTGACCAAGGTTGACTTGAGTTGACTAGACAAGTACAAGGAAACTAGGCTTACACCAAGGTTAGAACAAGGATAAATGAGATGTTTAGACACACATGAGACCCTATTAGACATATGGGAACCTTTTAAAAGTTTAAATATGTAGGGGTTTACCCAATTTGACTAAAATTCAAATTTGGTTAACACTTTTGGCAATTCCTAGGGGTAACATGCTTACCTATGTTAAAGATCAGTAGCCTTATACTATCCATTAGGAAAAAGGATTAAAATTCAATCTAGAATAGAAATATCAGACTTGACTAAAAAGATATATAATCAACCTCAAAACACATAAATGAAAGACAACACACACCAAGACCAAGTAAGCACATAAAACAGAGGCACACTTATGTTACCAAGCACTTAGGGAACACAAGAGAACATAAAGTAAACTAATTATGCACATCTAACCAAACATACCTCCCTCTTAGATAAAAATGAAATTATCATGATTATCCTTCTTCATAAGATAGATGAGGGTGCTAAGAACACTTCTTTTTGGATGTAGTATTAGATGATGCATGCTCCTTTTTTGTTCCTTAACTTGGCATATCTTGTGATGGGGTCATCTCAAACAAGTCTCCAAGGTAGATTAACTATTCTTGACCTTGGAAACATACCTCATACTATTGTTATTTTTTCTCCTTATGGTAGATTTGTACCTCCATGAATAGAAAAAATTCTTAAATGTATATGTCTTTTTGAGAGGTTTCATTGTTCTTCTCTTTTGTTATAACCTTTTCAAACCTCTCAATACTTTTTTTACCATGGCATTATAGGAGTGTTTCTTGTTCAAACTCCTTGATGTTTGTAGGATTAAATTAAAATGTTGTTATAGAATCAATCTTTAAACCATCTTCAAAAGGCCCATAGTCATCATAGATTTTTCCATCATGGTTTAGAGTCTTTTGATGGTGATATCTCTCAAAACATACTTACTTATCAATAGTTTGGGCTTGCTTTATTCAAAGTCTTACCTTCTCACAATCTTCATATTCTTTTAACATCTACATATAAGTATTCCCCATGTCTTCATGATGAAATGACTTATTTACCTCTTCAATATTTATTTATTTAACCTTAGAATTCACAAATATTTCACTAGAAACCTTTTCTTGCTCATCTCCAACATCTCCATAGTTATCATAGATATGATAATCAAATAAAAAAAACACTTCTTCTTGAACTATGCCATCTTTATTACCATTACTTATAGTCAGCTCCAAAGGAGTTATGGTCCCCATGAGACCTTCAAGTTCATTACAAATGTCTTCAAATCTCTACCATAAGTCATCATCCCGTTTTTTATCAGCATCATGAAGGGACACAAGAGGAGAAGCTCCTTCCTCTTCTTCTTTAGATTCTAAAAGAACATCTTCCAAGATTTAATCTTTAAAATAAAGAGGGTAATCTTCATTATCATCACAATCTAATGTTTCTTCATAATAATTCATCTCTTCCTCATCATCAACCAAATCTAAAATGTCCATCTCCTTCTCTCTCATGGTGGTACTAATATTAGGAATTTTATAACCAAAAACTTTAGCCCAAGAAGGCTTCTAAGGAGCAATGCAATGCTCACCATTAGAATCTAATTTATCCTCAATCAACTAATCCACATCAGGTTCAATGACTTCATTGGATTCAAGCTTCCCTTGAATAGATGAAAAATTCAACATTTTGAGTTCCAACTCCTCAATTCTTTTGGCAAGGTTTTCTTGAAATATCTTCTTTTGGGGTGAAATAGGATCTTTAGTAGGAAAGGAAGTAAAATTAATTTGAGATGAAGGATAAAAGGATTCTTGAGGAGGGATGGGATGGATTTTAGTAGGTTTAAGTTTCTCTTCACTTCCAACTTCTCCACTTAGACATTTTCTTTTCTTCTTTCCACAATCTACCACTACTTATTTCCAACTTGGGAAGCTAGGCTTAGAGAGTTCTTCATGAGGCTAAGATGCAAATGGAGGTGTAAATTATAGGCTTAATAAACTTGGGGTTTTCTTGGTATTATCATCTTATCTCCAAGTTTGGAAGGTAGGATTAGGAACCTCATTTTCTATTGTCATGATAGATTAAATTAAATGTTGGTTTACCTTCTCAATCTCCTTGTCAAGATGAGCCTCCAAAATCAGTGTTCTTTTCTCAAAATATTCTCCATTATGGTTGTGAGATAGATCAAATTTCTCAATGGTGGTGTCCTTCTTCCTTTGGTTTCTCTCTTGTATGGACTTCTAAAAAAGGAAAATTTGGTGAATGCATCAAGGACTTGGGGCATTTTGAAGCATGATTGGATTAGGATTTTCAATGGGTATAGCAGAAACATGTGAAGGCTGATATGGGGTGTATTGGAGCTGAAAATATTGAGCTAGTTCATGATATTTCAACCTATATTATATATGTAAAATTAGACCACAAACATTAAGTATGTCACTCGTAATGCCTTGCCAATTAGCTCTCTCAATGGGCATCTATTCTCCCTTGACTAGTTATAAATCATCCCTCACACTCCTAATACAATCACTAGGGATGAATTGACCACAACCATTTTGTGTATCAAGATATATAATATAGTCTTTATAGGCAAGGAGATTCCTCTTGAAGCTTGTAATGGACTGGCTTAGAGAATAACCAGGTGAACTAGGTGAAACATAAGCTCAAGAAGGCTGATTATAAGACTAAACTAATTCATAGCAAGGCTAATAGGACTGATAAGGATCATGAAAAGATTTTCCAAATACTTTTTCATATTTATATGGAATGGGAAAGGATGGATATGTCTCACCAACTTCTGTAAGAACAAATTCAACATCAAAATTATCCCTAAATCATTCATGAGAAGTGTATAGAACAAGAAATAACTTCAATTAGAGTACCTAGACTACTTTACTGGTATATTTGTGATTGGAGTCACCATTGGTTCTTAGTAAAATTCTTGAAAAGGTTAATATATCTAGGAGAATACTAAAACTCCTTAAGGAATGACCTCTTGAGTCCCACCAAGTGTGCTAAAAACTATTGTCACTTGAACTTACACCCCTTGAGGAGATGACAAGGCTCTCCTCATTAAAGTGGCATAATGGAAACACCTTAGGTCTATGGGTGACCCAAATTTGAGGTGAGTCTCTAGATTAGGGCTAGTTCCCCTTGATATACAAATTCCACACACTAAAACCACACTTACAATTATGAGGAAAAGTGTTAAGAATCCTAAACTAACCTAGTTAAGGAGGTGATACACCAAATATATTTTATACTCACACCACTTGTAATGCACTTGGAACCAAAGAGAAACCTACACATACACTTCATCAAACTGAAATCTCTTCTTCTACATTAATGTTTCAAGCATGGGGTCTTAAAGAGAGCTTAGATTATAAGGACTAGATAATAGGTCTTATAGAAAAACTAATTAATAGACTACTCACTACATCTACAATCTCCATTAGACACTTCTTGTTAACCTACAAAAGAGTGTTTTCAAACTACCAAAGGCACTAAGAAGGATAACATGTCAAGGTAAGTAAAATACACTTGTATAAGACCAAAAACTGTAGCATGCACTTCATGAAGTCATGTATTAGGTAAAAACAAAATTATTTATTATTTCAAGGTAAAAATTGAGTATGGATTCACCATAATCAGGTGGAGAGATCCATAAAAAATCTAAAAAGGCTAGTATATATATATATATATAAGAATTATGAGAGAAAGAGAGAGTGTGAAGCTCAAGAGTCACTAGAGACACTTGTCAAGTAAGAAAAAGGAGTTGAAATAGCATGAAATCAAGTGTGAGATAGGTATTACAAGGAAAATAGGAACAAATGTCTCTCAAGGTATCAAAACTCCTCCAAGTGTGGTGTGGATGCTCTCTTGTTTGCATATGAAACTGCCCTCATGACTTACCCTAATTAGAGTACCTCACCACTAAATATGGATATTTATAATGATTTATCTAATGGGAATGGTTTAATTACAAGCATCCATATTCATTAGAGTGGTCTCTAATCATTTATATTCTTATAGCCATGAAAAATCACTTCCAAATAGTTATAAATGATTCCTTCTCATGTACCCCTTACACTTGGCACTCAAAATGCTTCCAATTATTAAAAAAACATGAAAAAGGATGGATTCCACTTGTTAAGATTCCTTATGTCATCATATTAATCAAATAAACCTTAAAAGGCTTCCCAATTGGAACTTTCATCTTTTCCACCAAGTGGTCACTACTTGCTCACTATGACTAGTTGAGATGAAGAAGATAGTAGACACACTTAGGATCCTTGATACCTCAATAAATGATCATGTAAACTTATATAAATTCCCAATATCTCTCTTAAAATTGATTGCATCATATGAAACTTCTCCATACCTACAAGACACACAAATCTATCAAATAAATACCTATTATACACCATCCATATAGGTGTAGTACACCTTAGTCACATAGGGTAGAGCCCTAGAGAGTACTCTAAATCTTCAAGTCATCTTTGTAGATTTTACACCCCATTTTGATGATCCATTTTCCCTATCTCCTCCATTGGGTCTGATTTGGGGTTTTGTGAAGGTTTTCTAGTAGATTCAAGTCTTAGTGTTTGTTCATAGAAATGGCACATTGAATTTCCAAACTAATACAACTAAGGGATACTTATATACCTTAATTAACACCCTTAAACACCTTGATTATCCATCCAAAGATTCATATAGGCTCTAAGTATTTCAATTTGGCCACTCAGGTCTTTTCCATCCATTTTACAGGGTCTGGGTGCTTTCAAGACAAGAAATGGATTATTGGTTAAATTATCTACAAAGTGAAGGTTAAAAAATCTCTAGTATCTCCCAAGAAACATTACCCACAAGACTCAATGTCCATTCAACGTTAAAAGTGATAGGACTACTAGGCATTAGGCCTTATATTAGGTCTAGTAGGCTTTACCTGTAAACTTTATGGCTTAGACCCTTTGGTAACCCTCCATACCTCTAAGATATCTTAAAAACATTACTTATACATCCATGAACATGATACAAATCATTTTAATTATTTCCAAATGATATCATTAGATGTGACCTCATATTAAAACATTAGGCTTGCACCTTTCCTAACAATCTTATCTATAACTCTTGTAGCTTGGAATACCCTATTTGATTTAAATATTTATATATTGATTTTAGATTTTTTTATGTATGTAATACATCTTATAAAACCTTATTTTAAGGTTTTAAAGGCTTCTAATCCACTGTCATTTCTTCTATTTCAAATTTATAAGTTTTGTGCAAGGGGAAAATACCATTTATCTAAGATAAAACATAGGGAATTTCCCCTATTTTCTTAGGAAAAAAAGTAGTGTATGGGCTTCCATAACTCCCATGGATGATTTTTACTAATTTTTACCCCTTGATCATGCCTCTTACTATTTCAACTCCCAAGAAACCTAAATAGACTTACTAGAAAAGGGATTGTATAGGGTTTAAGACTATAGACTATGTCTCTATTTGTTTTATATTTTTCCATGATTAATGAACCAATTTGAGAGTTTATTTATTGATTATTAGTCTTGATTAAGGTTTTATAATCTTTAAGATCACCTAAAACTCCCTTAATACCTCCTTCAATGCATGAACTCTCAAGACTGTCAATACAAGATCCTAACTATGTTTTGTACTTATAAGTGCAAATTAGGGTTATAAAAAGGTATATAGGCCCATATTTACTTGTTCATGATAGGGATATACTATATATATAAACATCAAAACCATTGTTAACCTCAAACACAGTGCTTACCTTATATGAACTTCTCATACTTCAATCATCAAATCACTCACTATCCAACTGAGATGCCTCCCTTGTTACCCTAACTGTAGGTGAAAAATAGGGATTTTGATCATTGTATAATGATGTTCACCAAATAATTTAAATAATCTTTGAGGTTACCATATGTTTTTAATTTTCATGTATCCCCTTATTCCATTAAAACTCAAAACTATGCCTTTTTCCTTGACTAGGGTACTTCCTCTTAAGACCTTACTATAGGTTAGTTTAGCTTGTTGGGCCTTTCAATACCTTGAATGAATTCACCATTTAGGTCTCATATAATATTATTATAGTTTCATTCACTTTATATCCACTTTATATAGTTAAAACTATCAAATCCCATTGTCTAAGTCACTATCTACTTTGTCTCACTTGATTGAGACATTTTGCCCCTTAAGAGCCTCCCTGTATTTCACCATGAGCTCATTTATATCATGTGTTATATATAAGGAATATTCACTTTAGGCATGGTGGTAAAATATTACTTACCTTCACCTAGGACTTACATTGAGTGAGCTAGAATATCATCAAGACTTTCCTCTTAGATCACTGTCTACTATCAACTATAGGTGCACATTTGGGCCACCTATATAGATTGTAAGCAAGCTTGGGGAATGAAAACACAATGTACCATTATTTCATGGTGATAATTTAGACCACATATGCCATTTCACCCCTTTAATCATCCTAGTCATGGTATTTTATCTCATCTACTTCTTTAGGGTGTCAAAAAACCATTTTTCTCCTCAGGCCTATATACACTACTGAGACATTTTAATATGTTTTAGGATATGCTTAAGGCCTTAAGTAATGTACTTTCCTTCAATATATAACCTTTAAACTTGGAAAGGGTTTTTTTTTAAAATGTAGATACTATTAGATTAATCCATCATAATGCATCATAGGCTCTTGTATCCTCATTATGAAGTCTCCACAAAAACTTGAGGAACACTATTTTTGTAAAACTAGGAAAGTAGGCCTAAACTCAGTCTCCTTTGTGTTTTGGAAATCTCTTTACTTAAAATTGTAAACATATCACTCAAAATGGGTTTATCTTGGTATTTTAATAATTATAATCCATTTATAATGGTTTTAATACATTTTTCACCCTCCATACATGGATTTAGGCTCTCTATTTTCTTAATTCAAGGAAACATTCCCAAACTCATATTTCTTCCTTAAAATGGTTCCTCAAAACTTAAGTGGATACCAAATGAATTAGTCAATTTAATTAGGATATCAACTTGATTCAAAACTCATGGATACCAGTACTTACCACCCATACCTTGGTACACATCTTTGTAGCTTTGCCTGAGACAACTATATGTGTGAAAGAATCAGTTTACAAGCACAAATAAGCCTAGAAGAGGATTATTGAATTATTGAGATATAAGAAACCAATAAAATAGTGGAAAATCTATGGAGAGGTCTTAATAAACACATGAAACAACCAAACCTATCAAATAAAAGAAAAATATTTTGAAACAAGCTCAAATAGGGACCCCTCATGGATGTAAGAGCATAAAAGGCTTCTTGGATTCTTAATAATGGTTCATAAAGGAAAAGAAATGAAACTCAAACTTATTACCATGAATATTAATCTAACTAAGATCCCTCTCAACTCCTAATATCACTCCCTCCAACTCCATCTGTATGGACTGTACCAAGCATTTAAAGTCGACCCTTTTTGGCTTGTGAAGGCAAGAAAGAAAGAGAAGAAGGAAAATTTGACATTTATAACTTTTTTTATACACACCAAACTTGGGTAAGACCTTAGCGATATCAAGAGACACTTTTCCCATGTTTTCACCTAAAGGTGAGATCACCAAGTCCATATAATTGGCATTAAGTGCCTAATTGTTAGGATATTCTCTTATTTTTACACATGAAACTACTTATTTTCTAACTATGACTAGTTCTTGACATTTTCTGACTTCATCCACATTTAAAACTAATTTGGTGACAAATTCTTACTTGAAAAAATTATGTACAAGTCATTTAATGAGCCCAACATGTGACCACAAGACACTTTTGGCATATGTACATGACTTAATAACACATTAAAACATTGTAATGGAAACATTAGGACATTTAAAAAAAATAAAAATTTGACCATGTTTGACCATAGTTGACTAGGGTTGACTTGAGTTGATTAGACAAGTATAATTAAATTAGGCTCACACTAAGGTTAGAACAAGGATAGGTGAGATGTTTAGACACACATGAGACCCTATTAGACATATGGGAACCTTTGAAAAGTTTCAATACATATGTGTTGACCCAATTTGACTAAAATTAAAATTTGGTCAATAGGTACAATTGATAGTAGCTAAAGATGTTATATACGTTCTATGACTTAGGGCATCAACAACTTTGTTTTCCTTTCCCTTCATGTAGTTAATATCAAAATCATAGTTGAATAATAACTCTAACCAATGTATATTATGAACATGTAGGTTAAGATGGATGAAGACATATTTGAGTCCCAATTTTTTAGTCTTGGGATCAAATGGTTTCCCCAATAGATAAGCCTTTAAACTTCCAAATCATGCATAATTGTTGCAAGTTCTAGATCGTGTGGAGCATAATTTTCCTCATATGTTTTAATATTCCAAAACTCATATGCTACAACTAAACCATCCTACATAATAACTCATCTAAGACTATCCCCATATGTATCAATGATTATTAAAAACTAACTATTAGGATCATGAAATCTTAGCATAGGTGCTGATGTAAACCTCCTTTTCAAATCTTAAAAACATCACACTTGTTTGACTAGACAAAAATCTAATTCTTTTGTTGAAGAGAGGTAATTGAGATAGCTATTTTTGATAAATTTGGAACAAATATCTTGTAATAACCTACTAGACCCATAAAACTTCTCACCTCATGTACATTTTGGGTGTTGTCCACTCCATAATGGCTCTTATCTTTATCAGATCAACTAGAATTCAATCTATGGAGATAATATGTCCCAAACATTGTAATTTTCTTTAGAGAATGTGCATATGGATAACATACCATAAATTTTGTTCTTACTCAAATGATGTAACACCAAATCTAGATGTTATAGATGTTATTCATCATTCTTAGAATAAATGAGGATAACATCTAGAAAAACTAGCAAAAATTGATCTAGATAGTCCTTAAGTACACTATTCATGAGATTCATGAATGTTGTTAGAGCATTTGTTAACTTTAAAGGCAACATTGTAAACTCATAGTGCCCATAATAAGTTCTAAATGTTGTTTTATGAATAAATTATTATTTAATCCTCAACTGATGATATCCCACTCAAAGATCTATCTTTGAGAAAACTATCACCCCATACATTTGATCAAAGAGATCATCAATGCAAGGCAATGTATACTTATTCTTGATTTTTTCTTTGTTGAACATCTTGAAAGTTCCTAAGGAAAGGGTAATCCTCAATGGATGATTCTTTTATTTCTTCAATATCATTTATTTTAATAATTAATGTCTGATATCTGTTCCTCTGGGTCTTTTTAAGCTAAATTATGGAAAATTGATTAAGTTTCAACTCCCTTTTCTTACCCTAAATCTAAGTTTGATTCCCAAAATCATCCTAACATCCAATATTATTCACATATAAATCTACCTTTGATTTATGCTTAATAATCCAATTCACCCCTAGGATTACATCATATGACCCTAGTGGAGATACATAAAGGTCTACTATAGTGGTGAATTTAGGCAACCCAATCTCAGCTTCCACTAAACACCTATTGACTCTGACCCTGGTATCATCCCATATTGCATTGACCATGTTTTTTCCATTGAAACAACATTCCTTGACAACTTAGAAAGCATACGTGGAGAAATAAAATACTCAGTAGCTCTAGTACATATAAAAATGTAAATAGGTTGACCAAAAATATTACCTATAAAATTGATAGATGAAGCTCAAAAATGATCTTGATGATTATTAACAACCACATGGATTCTCTGCTAAAATTTTCCTTGATACATTATCCCCTTAGATTTTCCTTTAGACTTTGCTTGAGTACATTCCTTATCATAGTGATCACCTCCAAAAATGAAGCATCTTCTATGTGGTCCTTTCTTTTCTGCCTACTAGTTCCCCTTGAACCCATATTTGAATCCACCTTTATCTTTCTTGATACCCAAGAAGTTAATAAACTTAGAATTATGACTCCTAAATTGATTCTTGCAATTTTTTTTCCTTTTATATTTCTTCTTCTTAAGGTCAATTCAAAACCTCCAAACTTCTTCTTGAACTTCTTTCTAGCCTAAGAGACTTTAGTTTAGAGTCCTACTTAACTACCCTTTCAAAGACATGACCATCCAAGATGGCCCATGCACATCTACCTCACATCCAATTTAGGGTTTTAATCTGATAATGAACTTTCCAATTCAAAATATTTCATCTATCTGATACTAAAGAACATATTTTAGGAGCTTAGTCGATTGTTCTCATTAATCATTCACTAAAATATCTTCCTACTTCATATTTTTAGAATCTATCAACTTCTGGTCAAAATATAATTTGGGAAACCATCATTATCTTGACAATACCATGAATTACTCATAGGTGGTCATAGTGGAGTTGAGATTCATATTGAACTTCTTATTTTCCCACCATGTTTTTTGCTTCTCTAGAAAGCTATTACTCTCCCCAAACCACCTTATTAACTTTTGAGTAGTTTCATATCTTGAAGTAATTTTCCATTTCCATGAACCAAAATTTAACACCATCCCATATCATAGTTCCATCTAAATTAAGAGGATTTACCTTCTTTATGTCCTATGTAAGTTTTACAACTATATGATCCCTCGTATCCTATGGAACCTCGTCATGCCTATGCTCTTGATGAGCCTCTTGTTGAGATTCTTACTGAACATGGTTCTCTTTAGACTCTTTCTAATTAACTTCCTCAACATTCCCATGTACTTCCTACTCTAAGGCCATGATTTGGTCCCTATTTTCATACATGGAGTTGAAAATATGATCCATCTTTTCATCTTTCTCTATGGAAAATTAGTTTGGATCTACTAGAGGGTTGGTGTTTGAATTACCCTCACCTTTAGGTCTATCATGTACCATTATTTTATATTTTTAATAGGAAAATATTAATAATCTAGCATACTCATTAAGTCCTAGATTTTGTGCCTCAGCTTTGATACCATAATATTAGAACCTCATTGGGTTTAACTCAAATAATGGTGTTTTTTAAACTTTAATTAATAATCCAATTAGATTATTCCCAATTAAGATATGTCAATTGATATTTAACTAAATGAATCTTTCATATTACACCAATTATGATTAATTTAGATAATGATCAACTAATCACATTCAACACAATTACAAATTTAGTCCATCACAAATGTATAACTACTGAATAATAACAATTCAACCAACTACTAAAAGTTAATACAATAATATTATATAATAAAAGTAGCCAATCTATTATTTATTAGATATAATAATAATATACTATTTTCACATTAGAGTGTATATAAATAAATGCAATATTCTATAGAACTAATGAGTGTCCATAAACTTGTTATATGTAGATAAATTGAAATCATGATTAAAAGTCTCTATCAACTGAATATTGGAGGAGATGGAGATCATCATCAGAGTGATTTTAAAAACTAACCATAGACCATATATCCCTTACACAATGCCTAAATATGGGTGAGCAGATGATAATAGTGCAAATTTAAAGAAGTTAATTAGAACATGTGTTATAAGATTCTAAATACATATAGTATATCATAAAGAATCCTGTTCTAACATGACATCATACATACATGCATATAATAAAATGGATGAAATGACAACTTTTAACTATAAACATTACTTTTGGCTAAAGTTTTCATATAGTTTAATGATCCATTAAATCAATGATAATCACACACACACACTCAATTAGATTTCATTTAAACTAAGTATTAATGACTCTAAATATATGCATGAAAACCTATCTCATGGTAATATTCATTAGTGTCATTAATAACATATTACTAAATAATTCATATACAATAATTACATTATTTTATCATATGTATTAGTAATTAATACCAAAGTAATTAAATAAAATAAATATTGAAATAATCTTATGTTAATTAAAAACAATATAATTTGAAGTAAATATTTTCTAAGTTCAAATACATCCAAATTCTATATCCAATAAGGAAATATTTCAATTTAATTTTTTTCTAACAATAATTATAATATATAAGAATGTATTAGTTCCTTATAAACATATTATGTTCCCAAGCATTATAATTAAATAACATAATTCAAGAATTTAAAAATAAATTATAATCAAATCAACAATAATAAATACAACATTTATTATTCTAACTAGCTATCAATCAGTTTCATCATAATTTATAGTTGAACAACATATTATAAATTGTTGATATGAATCCCAATTTGCATATGAACAAATATATTCACTTCAAATAAACATCTACTCACAACCCAAATTATTTGTATAAACATGTATATCAAGTATGTCTACTTATATTATATACTTTTAAAATCTTAGCCATTTATTTCCAAATGGATTAAAACACACACACACACACACACACACACACACACACACACACACACACACACACACACACACACACACACACACACACACACACACACACACACACCTATATGTGTTTTTATGAACTATCCATAAAAAATATATAATCATCTTTATGTATAATTCATAATAACATATATACATTTTCATATTCCAAGTTCCCTAATAAATAATAATAACTCATAATTAAACCAAATGTTTAATATAGTTTAATAAACATCCATCAAATATTTATCTAAATATATTACACATGTCTAAAAAGGAAACACAATTCAACTGATAAACTATGTTCCATTTTCATATTCCCCTATGTGTATATGTTTTTAAACGAAATAGACATTCAATACTATTCAAGAATATTATCATAAATAACACCCAATAAAATCATATAATATAACTACAATTTATTTTTCAACTTCGTTAGTTATGTATACCTAGCTTGAGTATATACACTAAATAAATAATCATTTATACATAGTTCAAACATCCTTATTAATACACAATTGACCTTCAATTATTTAAACATAGTCAAGATAAAAATGTTTATACTAAAACATCAAAAAATCCTCTTAACATAGTCAATTTTAATATGATATATTCATAATCATCTATAGACTTGTATACACAAATGACCCAAATAATATATTACCAAATAGACATAATGTATATACATAGTCTAGTATTTAACCTATGGTTTTCTTATAACAACTCCCAATTATTAATATTAAATTAGAATTGTAATAAACAAAAAATCCATGTATATATGTTATTATATAACCAAAACCAAAATAATCTATGACCTGAATTATTACAATCAACACTACTATGTAACAGTCAACACATAATAAAATAAACATAGTTTAAACAAAATTATATATACTTAGTTCACTCATAATTCATTTAACTCAGCTGACACTTAATTCATTTAAATTTAATTGATAGACACATAATGAAATACACAATCGAATATCATATAATAAAACCCAAATGTGAAATGATATTCAAGTCCATATGGATAATGAATTCACAATCATTTCATAATACTCACATATATTTATGTATGAAGTATAAAAATCAATAATACTCAACCCTATTGAATTTAGAAACACATTGAATACAAGCCAATTAATTTCTAGATGAAAAACTAGTTTACATATCCGTAATCCAAACATATCCCAAATCAAATGGATAAATGAGCACATACGACTTTTACTATATTTCAATGAAACAAGTAATACATAGACCTTTATGTTGGTATAGTGTTTTCATTGATGTCAATATGATGTCACAGTGTGTTATCATTAATGTCTAGATGCATTTGGTGAAGATGCATGGTGAGTGGTCTTTGAGGTATGCATGAGTGAAGGTTGGTGTCCAAGTAATCAAAGATAGTTGAGGTATAAACATGAGGTTATAAAATATGATCGATAGTCAAGGTTGTTTCTTAGTGTTGTTTTTGTTATTTTAAGGCTTGTGTCAAGTTTGATGTTACTCTAAATAAAGATGATCAAGGCTTATTTTTTTCTAGTGAAGGATGATCAATATTAGTTGTCAAGTTCTTAGCAAAGAAGAGTGTTGTGATGAGGTTTGTATTATTTCATTTAAGAAAGTGTTTTATTTTAAATTTGAGTGTTATTATGATGAGATAAGTGTTTAAGAAGTAAATCATTGTGTTTGATATGATAAAGAAGCCATGTGATAAGAGAGAAATTGAAGGCAACCTACAAGAGATAATTTGAATAAAACCTAATGTTTATTTTGTTGGCTGATATCAAGGTTGTTTAAGTGGTATGATAATACTATATGATGAGTTTTATTATTTGATAACATTGAGGCAAGCATGCTTGAGTACTAGTTCTTGAGTATAAGGTGTCTTGAGAAGCCTAGTCTAAACCCTATGATAAGGTGTGCTTAGTGAAGTAAGTAAACATGATCTTTTGAGAGATTATTTGACATTGTGTGATCATGTAATTAAAGTGTATATACCTTTAGAAGTTTTTCAAAGTCAGATGTCATGTTTCAAGTACTTAAAAATCCTAGTCATAGCATGAAGAGACATTATGAGAAGGTATGAGTATGAAATATTGGTGAAATGAGTACACATAGGCATGAGTGGTTATATAAGGTTTCTTTAGAATTTATTTGAATCATTGAAGCACTCATAAGCGTCTTAGGGTGAGCCTACCAGGGTAAGACCTATAGATCTAGTCTACAACTAGACCCTACCTAGACTAATGATAAATCACGATCTATTATCAAGGCCTATGAACGATGTACTAAGTGGTTGAGAATAGTAAGAGGTTTTATCACATGTATATGAGGTTTTGAGACCTTGGATAATGGTTATAAGGCCAATTTCAAGGACTAATATGGTTTGTAGGTCAAGTTCTAGAGAGTAAAGAGAGAGATGGTGGTGAAATGATCTATGAGATTTAGATTTCAAGATAAGAATTAGAATGTGAGAATTTTCAATGGTGTGATAAATTTTCCTAGGTGTTTCTACCAAGTATGAGGTCAAAATTTGAATTTTTTGTCTTGAAAAAGTGTTTTAAGGTATCTCAAGTACATAAGATGAAGAGTTGTCTATTTGAGAAGATTTTTCAAGTGTTCATTGGCATGTGTAGCATTTACATGAGGACCTTAGCTTTCATGGTAGATGGGGAAGGTTCTTAGCTCAAATTTATAGGCATTAGTTTTTATAATGAGGTGTTAATCTTTATGATGATTTCTAATAGTAGAAGATGGTTTAAACCCTCAAAGAACCCTTATAGTGACCCAATATGAAAAAAAATGTTTTAAAGTGTTTATAATGGATTGGTATGGTTAGTTTATTGATTTTAGGTTGTATTAAACTCTACCAGTAATTTATATTTTTTATTGAGTCTTCAAGTGAGTGAGTGGACCTTACAAGAAAGGCCTTGTTTCTCAAAGATTTGTTGTAGCAGTCAGAGTTGACCAGGTTAAAATTGTAAAATGGATGGAGGAAAAGCTTGATACTTTTATTTTTTATCCATTATTATTTATAGATAAATTATATCCCTCAAGTGTGAAAATTTGGTGGTCCAATTTGGCCAGTCACTAGTAAGCCTAATGAAGAAAATTAGTGCAAAACCTAGGTAGTATGAAAAGATGGATTTTGGTGTGATTTAAAGAAAGAGTGATGGATCTAAGTACATGGGTATGTTTTTTGGAAATTTTATGTCCTATTAATACTTTTTATAATGTTTTATAATCATTTAAATTAGTTAAAATTTCAAAGCTAAAATGGCTTGTCTAGTTGAGTGAGGTCTGTGAGAGAGAAGGTCAACAAATTGGTCCGCAAGACCAATAGTTGCCATTAGAGATTATGATATTTTTGTTAGAAGTTTTTATAGTTATGTTTTATGATAATTTTAATTCATTTATTTTTTTATTTAAATTGTTATAAGTTCAAGTTTCTATGACTATGTTTTGAGGCTAGTTGGTAGTCTAAAGTGAGCATTTTGTATAAAAGAGTTTGAGCCTGTATACCCTGAGTTGAAGTATATGATGAATCTTTTTATTACCTTAAGTTCATGAGGTTTATTAATATGTGATTTATTATTACTATTATTTTTAAAAATCATGTTTATGCTTTAGTTGTTCAAGACATATTTTTTGTGTATGAAGGCCTATTATGAATAGTGTTTTGAGAAGGGGTTCAAGTGGTGGTTGGGCCTAAAATATGTTGTGAAATTAAATTTAAGTTTTATAAGGTTTATTTTATTTATTTATGAAATTATCTTATTTTTAAAATAAGTTTATTTTGTTTCAAGGGGTCATGAGGTAATGTGTTGCCAAAGTAGACCTAATTGAATTAGGTCTCCTTAAGGCCTAAAAGAGGATTTGGTCTATTAAGTTATGGTTTAACTAATTTATTATTTTATTCATATTTTAAATGTGTGATAATACCTATTTTAATGGTAATAAAAGTGTGAAAGTATGTATGGATGACTAATATGTGTGAGAGCAAGTGACTTGTATAAGATCAATACTAATTAGCCCTGATTAAGGAAGTGAAATAATTGGGTATAGAAGCAAATGAGAGAACACATTGAGGAGAATAAGGAGGTAATTAAGAGAATAATATGGGTTTATATATACATTAATAAATATATAATATAAGGTATAAGTATTAATATCAAGGTTGTATGACCTAATCTGTCTTGAGGAGACGTAGATGAATGAAGAAGCCTATAAGGTAGTTTGAGACGAATAGAGTAGTAAAAGGAGATAAAGAGGTGGTCATCATGAGTTGGTTGAGAAATAATTTGTCCTAAAGGTGATAAAATAAATCAAGTTGCCATTTTCATTTTGATTAATTTAGGGGTTTGGTGTCTTCTTGAAAATTGATGCTTGTTAAATCCTAGCTGGGTTGGTTCTTAGCTAGTTAGGATTGGTGCTCCATATGAAGTTGGTGATTCACTAAATATATTTTTTATATTATATTAATATAATTTATTTAAAAATATTAGTGTGTTTTATTCACCTTAAGGGATTCCCACATATATGATTTCTTATTTTGTTTTATGCTCTTGTATGGTTACTTATGATTGCTAATATCTATGTACTTGTATGAATGGCTCATGACTTTCAATTTGAATTGAATAAATGTTTTGAAGAATAATTCACCCCCTCTCAATAATTATTGTTCCAAAAAAAACTATTAGAGTGAGTCCTTTTAGATAGTCATAATATCCTAAAGGTGATCCTAATAAGCAGAAGCATGGATTTTGATGATGACAATGTTTATCATGATAGAAATGAAGGTATATTTATAGAAATGGATAATGCATGTTTTTCAAAAGGGAAGAGTATTATGAAATAATAATCCAATATTAGAAGATATGTGAATTCCTTGAAGGAAGAGTTAGAGTAGGCATCAATCAAGTTGAAGAGATATCAAAAATTTGAGAAGAGTTCAGGTGTCCTAGATGACATCTTGAGTAGTCAAAAATCTAAAAATGTTTTATCCCAAGCCAAGGAGAATTCTAGTGAAATAAAAAAGTTTTAATTGCCTAGAGTGAAGGAGAAGAATCAAATCAAGGTACATAAACCAAATTTAGTCAAGGTGAGTCATGATCAACTCATAAACCAAGGTGGGTTGTTTTTCTACTATAGGGCATAAGTTAAATTTTTAAAAATATCAAGAGTATTTTTTATTAGCTCATAAGGATGATGAAGAGGCCAAGTCAAAGGGTAATCCTAAATTGACAGTCAAGACTAGAAGGATGCTAAAGAATATTTAGTCTTGTGAGAGTATGGAGATGTGGGAATATCTTGAATTTGTGTTTTTATAGTGCCCTATAGAAGGGGTGACTCCATTAATCTTCATACAAACACTCATTGGTAAGTGGAAGCATGGTGGATACTTTCTGAGCTTTGATAGTTGTTATATGTCAAGAAGGTATGAGGATATGTTGAAGATTATTGATTCCAAGCTAGAAGTGAGGTATTTTGGCATATTGAGAGGTAAGTTTTTGGTATTTATTTATGATGAGTGGTTGATCTTGATCTATTTTAAGATTTGGTATTAGTACCAAGGTGCTTGATTTGTGTTGGATATGGTCTATGTGTACTATTGATTCATATGGTGAGAGAGTTGTTAATATAAATGGGGGAATATGGATTTATAGTTTTATATGATCTTTATTTATTGAGTTATTGGATTGATTCATATATGTTTATTCTAAGGGGGAGCTTGTTGACTCTAAGTTATTTATCAAGAGACCAGTTACCTTTGTTATCTAAATATAAGTAAGCATGGAGTTAGGGGATCATGATTTCTGACATGTTTCATGATTCAATTTGTTGAGAAAGTTATAAGAGAGAGTTTAATGTTTTATGTGAATCAAGATGACCTTAAGGTTATATAGGAATAAGGCACATGTTTTATAATCTCAATTTTCATATCATGAAGAAGACAAGTTATGATAGAGGTCTATCATAATGAATTATGTAAGGAAGATTTCATGATGAGGTTTGTGCCATGGTGGCTTGAGAAACATGAAAGAGATAAATTGATGTAAGAAGGACTTATAAGATACTATATAGACATGACATGAGTGATCTCTACTCTACCATGGAGGAGTAAATTGTTCCCTTGGAACAACATCTTTGATTGTAGACAAACCTAATAGACATGGTGGATAAGTATCAATTATACAGATGTTTTATGCCCATAAGCATTGAGTGTGATTGCACTAGGTATTTGAAGATGACCTTTGGGTCATGTATCCATAGGTCTATATGCTCAGTATGCCTTGGTTGTGTGAGGTGAAGGTAATCAAAGAAGATATAAGTATGACAGATAATGAACTAGGTGTTTCATAAACCTAATGAGTAGTGATTTAATATAAAAAGGGTTATCATGATGTAGATGGAGCTAAAAATGTGTCATGGAGCTAAGAGGATGATAACAAGATTCTTTATGGTGTGAACAAAGGTGGAATTCCCAATCAAGAATGAAAGAGGTCATAAGAGATTGTTACTTTTTATGTGAATCAAAAGGAAAGTATGGACATAGGGGGAGATTTTTACCTCTATGATTTAAAGGATATAGATAGATATTTGAAATTTTAAATTAGTATGAAGGCATATTTGAGGTTGATGTCAGATATATAAGGATATTAAGAATAATCAAAAGTTGAGATGGAGATCTGTATATAGTTCAATCAAGATGTAGATGACATAATAATCATGGTTTCTTGAAGAGAAACTCAAGCATTTGAGACTAAGGTAAGTATTTGGTCAACATTTAATTTTGTGGTTTCTTGAAGTTGAGGTCCAAGGATCATATAGTTGTTTATGGAAGACCCTTTATCATTAATGTCAAAGGGGGAGAAAGACTAGTTTTGGGGAGAAGAGATTGATAAAATTGAAATGTGTTTTTCCATCAATGACAAAGGGGGGGTTTTTTGGCATGGTTTTGTCATTAATGTTAATATGATGTCAAAGTATGTTGTCATTCATGTCTAGATGCATTTGATGAAGATGAATGATGAGAGGTATTTGAGGTTGCATGAGTGAAGGACGGTATTTAGGTAAGCAATGATAGTTTAGGTTTCAACATGAGGTTGTAAAAGATGATAAATGGTCAAGGTTGTTACTCAATTTTTATTTTTATTTGTAAGGCTTGTGTCAAGTTTGATTTTATTTTAATGAAAGATGATCAAGGTTGACGTTACTCTAGTGAAGGATGATCAAGGTCAGTTGTCAAGTTCATAGCAAAGGAGGTGTTGTGATGAGGTTTATATTAGTTTATTGAAGAGATTATTATAGTGGATATTTGATCATTTTTGTGATGAGATAAGTTATTAACAAGTAGATCCTTGTGTGCTTGATATGAAAATGAATCCATGTGATAAGATAAAAATTGAAGGTAACCTACAAGAGAGAATTTGAAGACAACATGATGTTTCTTATATTGGTTGATATCAAGGTTATTTTAGTTATGTTAGAATATATTTTGATGATTTTTCTTGTTTGATAACATAGAGGTAAGCATGTTTGAGTACTAGTTCTTGAGAAGGTATTTTGAGAAGCCTAGTCTAGACCCTGTGAGAAGGTGTGCTTATTGAAGTTTGAAGAAGTAAGTAATCAAAATATTTTGAGAGGTTGCTTGAAATAGTATGATAATTTAAGTGAAGTGTAGATACCTTCATAAGTGTTTCAAAGTGATATGTCATGTTTCAAGTACATAAGAAGCCTAATCATGGCACTAGTCATGACATGAAGAGACCTTGCAAGAAGGTATGAGTATGATAGATTGGAGAAATGAGTACACATAGGCATGAGTGGTTGTATAAGGCTACTTGAGCATGTATGTGAAGCATTAGATCACTCATAAGAGTCTTAGGATGATACTACAAATGTAGGACCTATAGATCTAGTCCACAACTAGACCATTTATAGACCTTGTATAGACACTGTAAAACTACACACTTGTAGTTTTTGATGACTAAATACCTCGAGACCATGTAAAATTTTATAAAATTTAAAAAAACCCTAGTAAAATAGCCAAATCACTATTATTATAGTCACATAATATTATTCAAAAACACTATTTGAAAGTACTATTCAAAAGTACTATTCACTATCACTATTCACTATAGGACCCACTATCACTATTCATGATGACATGGAAAATTACAATGAATGTGACATGGAAAGTGACATGGAAGGTGATATGGAAAGTGATATGGCCCAGAAGTGAGGTGGCTTGATGTGGGACATCATACCCCACTTGGGACCCTTTTCCAAAGTGCCTAATGACCTCATTTAAGCATCACAAAGGACCCACCTTTAACTATGGATAATTTTCCTTAAGTATGCCATCATTAAACATGAATTTTTCCTTAACACAAAAAATTATACTTTAAAATAAGATACCTACCTCTTTAGTTCTTTGAAAAATACAAAGATCATCCATATTTGACTTCTTAACCCAAATGGGAATCCCCACCAACCCCATCTTTGGCTATTCATGCACCAAATATAAAATAGTGGAAAATTTTGTGTGAAACCTCTCTAAGTGCTTGAATGAATACAATAAAATGTGATGAAAATTATTTAAGCCTCATTCAAACCCATGTGCATGATTCCCATTCAAAGATGGACTCATGTGTAAAGTATAAGACTCACCAACCCAAATGGGAATCCCCACCACCAAATATTTGACCATTCATGCACCACATGGAAAATGGTTCCAAATTTATTTTTACATCTCTTTAATTTCTTGTATGAAGATAATAAAGGGTGGTGAAAAGTCTTTAAGCCTCATTCAAACCCATGTGCATGATTCCCATTCAAAATTGGACCCATGTGCAAGGTGGGAGACTTACCAACCCAAATGGGAATCCCAAAAACCTAATCCTTGACCTATTTATGTGCCCCAATTGGAAAAAATTTATACATTTCACTAATCCCCTCTTTTGGAATGTTTCTTAACATCAAATTCTATAAATACCCCCACTCTCCTTCACCCAGGGTTAAGTTGGAAGTTAGTCTTTGGTCATTAACATCTTGTTGTAGGTTTTTAGAGGAGGTGATAATTTTAAAGGTCATCAAAATTTTATAGGTCATAATAATATTGGAAGGAAAATAATTATAATTAATGAAGCTCTACCAAAATTACTTTAGGATTCCATCTTCATCAACTATCATCAACATCAACACTCTTCTTCAAGCTTGGAAGGTAATCTTTCCTTTTGTATATTTTATTTATTTGAATAAAATTACTTTATTACCTTTAGACTCTTATTTATTTACTTCTAAACCTCATCCTTTAACCCCTAATTTTATCTTTTCCCTTTATCCCTATTATCCCCTTACCTTCTTTGTTAGCTTCATCCCATTTACCTTATTTTTACCCCTTTCCACCTTTACCCCATTTACCATCTTCCTCATTTTTCATCTTTGTCAAATTTAACCATTTATATATTTATATATGTGTAGCCTTAACCATTTACCAAACCTAATTAATCTATCATTTTGACCCTTGCCATTTTACCAAGTTGGAAAACACCATTTTGACTAGACCAATTTTCAGCATTAACATCATCCCAACTAGTTGCTTCATTTTGTTCATCTTAGCAAAGCATTTAATTCATTTAATATTATTTGTTGTTCTTAGTTTTAGTTTTATAAAATTTCATGAAAATTATATCATTTTTATTCATTAAACTTAAGTGTTTAAAGTAGGTGGATTGATAGCCTACTAGAAATCTTTTGCTTCTAGGATCTAGCTCACTCTAGGCAATCCACCCATCTACTTGTCTAACAAACAATTTATTTTTAGTCTTTTATTATTTTTAAGTCATACTACCAAGAAAAAGAGGATCTCTCCACAATAACTTGGATCCAATTCACACACTTTAACATGTATTCTTCCACACCCTTCATCACAATTTTCTTATTTTCACACTTAGTAAAAAGCAAAAATTAGATAGAAACATTTTGGCACACCCAGTGGGACCACTTATGGGTTCGTAGTTTTTTAGGAATATAGTTGAATTTAGTGAAAGCTCAATGATATTGCATTTTTTTTATTTCTAAATTTTGAAAAACAAAAAAATTCTTTCCTTTCTTCTTCTCTAAAAAAAGAAGAAAAAATGTTTTTATCCTAGGGATAGGTTGCATTTTACATATTGTATTTAAGTGCATTTTAACTATTCCTTATTTGTATGAAAAGACACAAAACTCTTATTTTAGGTTAAAATTGAGTTCATTCATGTTATTTCCTACTTAATGATTAGCTAACCTAGATTAGTTAAATGTATTATGAAATAATCATAGCACACATATATTACACTACCAAACCACAAGCACAAATTAAACATCAAAACTTATTTGAGACAAGGACCATTGGGATTTCATCACTCTTTGGATCACCTTATCCTACCCAAAAATCTCACTTGGATTTGATTACCAAGGGGAGGACCCACTCCATTCTCTGATGAAGTATAAACTCTAGACAAATGGTATATATTGGCTAAAGACTTGCATTGGTTGTGGGATCATGAAGTGAGGGGAGAAAGCCCCCAATACTAGGCCATGTACCTAGTCTCGTGTAAATTATTTGAGCACCAAAATTCAACCTGAAACCATCCATAGATTAATTTTATATTACCTAACTTATAAACCAATTTCCCCTTTCACATTCTATAATGCATAAGCTAATTTCCCCTTTCACATTCTGTAAGGCATAAGCTAAAAGTGATTTAAAATAAATCCTAGGATTAATTGAACTTTTAGTGTGTGCTTTGTTTACTTTGGGTTTTTTTTTGTTTTCTCATTGTGTGAGGAAAGAGGTCAATTATCCATTTCTAAATTTCTCATATGGTCTTAACTAGACAAGTTTAAAACTAAAACAACCCAACATCATCTTCTTTTTCATCCTCATCCATGGATTATACCTCAAATTTTGATAGATCTCCCCATGCTTCACCAAACTATTCTCCCCACCCTATAGTTCCTACAGTAATACCTAAATGTGATTCAAAATTTTCCACCATTTTAGACAACAATATGGTTACCTTACAACACTATCTTAATACCTTAACCTATCATACTTCGATAGCTTCAATTCTTCCCATGGATCCACCTTATGGTTGGTGTTGCATCATCCCACCCTTCTGTTAGCCAAGATTCATCTTCTACCATTTGTATATATACCACCACCACCCAAATAGATTTTACCCCAACCAATACCTCTAACATTAGTTCAACTTTACCCCTTGTCACTTCTACCCCTTTTTCTAGCACAGTGTATTCCACACCCATTTCTACCACTCCCTTGAGATTAACTAATATACCAACCTCAACCCCCTTTCATAACTGGGTTCTCTCCATACCACAAACACTTCTCCCTATAATCACTTTGGTCACTACCCACCTTCAACCAACTAACCCACTAATCACTTTGATGCCATACATAAACCCTCCAACATCAACCCTCCAACACATACCCATGACATATTATCAATATATTCATAACACATAAGTGTACATACCTTCACCTTCCACACAATATTATGTGACCTCACACACACACACACACACACATGACATCATCCCAACCATCCACTAGTTATTCTCATGTCACCCAGCCCCAACAAAATGTGCCATATACCTATCCAACCCAACAACCCCAAATAGACTTGGTCAAGATGCTAATGAATAGAATGACTACCCTTGAGTCATCCATTTCAAGATCACATAACCTTATCTCTTATGACCACATTCACAATGAACCTATCCATCCATTTGTACCTCTTTGACCATATCCTCCATAAAGGGAATTGCCAAAATTCTCTAACTTTCAAAGCAAGGGCCCCCAACAACATTTAAGAGAATTTAGGCACACATGTTACTTAAATGCCCATGATGACACTCTTCTCCTCCGTACCTTTGCTATGTCCTTATCTAGACCAGCATTAGATTGGTATAGTTCCATCCCAAAACACTCCATCTTCTCCTTTGCCCAACTAGCCCAAACTTTTTGGATCACTTTTCAATCAATATATCTAAGAAAGTTTCTATTATTAACATCTACTCCATTTGGCAATTTAAAGATGAATCTATTATTGATTTCATCGTTCATTGGAGGAGCCTAATCAACCAAATTTACTTTTCATTTCCTCAACTTGAGCTTATATATATCTTCACCCAAGAATGTGCAAAACACATTTCATCCACATTACATGTCCAAAGCTTCTAGACATACGATGAAGCTTTTACCATAGCTCACAAACTAGAGAATAAAACCATTGATGAGGGAAGAATAAAGTTGAATAATAAACCAACTTATAAACATAATGATACCTCTTCTTCCAAACCACACAACCAACCTAATCCCAACACTAAAAACAAAGCAATTGCCAATGCCATTGTCCTCAAAGCCACGCCACCACCATCTACTAACCAACATAACCCAAAGAACCAAACCTCTGACTCCCCTAGTTATTCAAACTAAAACCAAAGGAATCAAACTTGGAACAATAATAATAAATTAAATCCACTTGGGGGAGCCTTATCCTTCTATTTTATCAAAGTTACTAAAATCCAATATCATCCATCTTCCACCAATTAAACCACCACAACATTTTGATGCTTCTCACCCCGTGCCTAATTGGTATAATGAGAATGATCATTACACTTTTAACAAAGTCATAAGACATGACATAAATAGGTCTAATACCTTTAAATACCTTATCCAATCCCTCATTGATAAGGGGGAACTTACATTGGATAGTCCTAATGCACCACTGAACCAATCCCTTGACATATTCTGTAAGCCTTTTTGTAATCATGTTCCTTCTACCCCTCATCATGAAAATAAACCTAAATCATCTCATGAGGCACATAATATTAATGTGGTTACTAATGAACCCATTTATGAAGGAAATACTACCTCAACTGCTTCTTTCCCCATTCCCCTAATGGAAGAAAAAAGATTGCCTTCTATTCCTTTTGACACCTAAATAAAGGAAGTAACCATATCCATACCTCCATTAGAGGATACCACACCTACCTCCCCTATCACAGAACTATCTGCCCACTCTTTGGAAGCTAAATCAAAAGAGAATATGACTCCATTGTATAACATTCTATCAAAGGTCAAAATAAAAGTAAGAGAACCAAACTAGAACTTCTAACCCCTTCTTTGACAAACCAATCTAGCTCTTGTAAACCAACTAAAAACTCCACCCAACCAACTAAAACCTCCTCCAAATTGAGTGACCCTCAAACACCTAAACCCACCAAGACAACTAAAGTGACCAAATCCCTTCCAAAACCAACAACTAAAGAGGTAAAATCACCAAAGGGCCCAAAACCCCAAATTTTACCTCCCTTAACCTTGCCCTCCATTCTGAATCCCCATCCCTCTACCTTAATCACAAGTCCATAATTTTTACCAAAACTGCACCACCTTTATTGGTTGCACCTTCATACCTAATTTTTAAAGCACCTTTCCTCACTATACCAAAAATTCCTAAGTTACCTACCTTTCCCTCCTCTGTTGCCATCCTGTCAACCATCGTGCATAAACTAAAACCATAAACCAAGCATACCACTTTATCCAAGGCACCTACCACCAAACCTACATCCACACAACCTCCCACTTTAACACCTAAACAAAAACCACTAATCATCTACACCTTTAGCTAAATCTTAATTAACCGTTTTTAGTGGTTATTACAAACTTCTTCCTTGAGCTTACCACCCATCAAACCCTCTAACCCTTCACATACCAAACCCTCCTAGTTCAATGATAACTTGAAATGTTCATACCATAGGGCACCAAGACATGACACATAAAACTATAAATCTCTCTAAACACTCATTCACAACCTATATAATGATGATGATCTATTATCAGATGAACCCCCTTCATCCCCACTATCAATCTAACCACTAACTCAACCTATCCAATATTCAACATCACTTAAAATTAAAGAAGAATAACCAAAGCAAACACCTAATCCTAAAAAAACCCTTATCCACACTATTCACATGATTACCTGATCTCAAGCCCAATAGAAGGATAAAGGGAAGCTTAAGGCATCCATTCCTTAGACTTACCCCTCACCAAACTCCCAAGCAAATAATACCCAACCATCTCAATATTTTAACAAACCCAAGGTGTCTATCTTAAGTGCCTCCCCATCTAACACTCCATACCCTAACCCATATGCAATACCCATTCAAAAAGTTATCCTCAAGCAACTTCACCAAACTCCAAAAAAAATGAGCTTATACAAGTTAGTCTCTACCTCTCCCCATCACCATCAAGCACTCATAGAAGCCTTGGAATCCATCAAGGTCTAACCCAATGACCCTCAACTTCTTGCCATCTTTGTTGGGGCCTTTTGATCTTCCAACCTTGTCTCCTTTAAAGATTCATAAATACCTTATATTCATCTAGAGGATCTTGATCCCCCCTCTTCATTAAAACATACATTAATCAAACCCACATCAAAAGGGTGATGATTGATGGAGGATATAACATCAATATAATCTCCTCATATGCTTTTGATCAATTTCACTTACCCTTGAACATCATTGTCTAAAAACACAATGCTCCTTTATTCCTTCAATGATACCATGGCCACTACCTTGGGCACAATTGTCCTCCATATTTGTATAGGGCCCTATACCATTCCTAAACTTTTTTATATTATAGGAGAATTATAATACAATATTTTACTCAAGCACCCTTCAATTCATGCCATGAGTTGTTTCCCTTCCAAATTACATTGATGTGTCAAGTTTAAACATGAAAGGCAAGTTGTGACTATCTAATCCAACCTTGGTCCTTTCACATCTTGCAATATGACACATCAGCCCAATGACATCCTTCTTCCTCCTTCATCCACCTCACAACCATATGCCAACAACACAACCTCATTAGCCAAAACCCATATCATTTCCACACCTAATATTGATGAAGCTTCCATTAGATCATCTATCCCCTCTTCCCATATACCTATAGAAGACCCCATGATGACCACATTCTAACATCTTTCCTTTGGGGAATATATACTCTTAGCGTTATATGCCTTTCTTACCCTGAAAAAATATTGGAATCTCAGACATGACCCTTCTTATGACCCTAACATTAGAACCATCATCCCCATTAATCTCCCTAACCATCAAACAAACTTCATTTATGGGGGACTTGATTGGCCACTTCTATCCCCTACTGCTATATCATTTTTCCAACCATTTACCTCTAACTTTTCCTATCTTAGAAAACTAGAGTTTGCTAACTTATATTTTCATAGATGTGCTTAGAAAGGAATTGGCCTCAATCGCTATGAATAAGGGCCTCATGAGTTACTCCATCTTAAAACTTTGAAACCTCATGATTCATTTGGCCTTGGGTATGAACCACCTCAATAACCCACCAATTCACCCAAACCCATTTCCACCATAGAGGAATATATCCCATCCTTTCCAACCCAATCACTTTCTCCACCTAAAGACCCTGATATCATCCCTACTAACTTTTTTTATCAATATTGTAAGTTTAGGCCCCCTCATCTACCATAAGAGTGGCCAAACCAACGTCCTTCCAATCATACATATTTAAATGGTAGAGAATGATTCTCCCACCATCAACACCATCTAACATCAAGATGATGATTCCATTCTTACCTACCTCAGTATGGGGGATTATTCTATCTAAAAATCCCTTCCTCTTGAGGCCCTATCTATGTTGAATGAATATACCATCTATATCAACTTGGGCACTCCAAATAACCCCCACATTATCAAATTAGACCAATCATTGAAAATCAAGGAACTTCAATATTTCTCCTCTTTCCTCCAAGATTGTATATAACCTTATTTTGGTCTTACAATGATATTCCTAGGATTGACCCTACCATTGCTACCCATAACATAGTCATTCATCATGATGTTAAACCTATCAAATAGAAGATTTTATGCATGCACCCTCACATAGCCCTTCTCATGAATGAGGAGCTTCAACGTCTCCTATCTTTAAACTCCATTCAACCCATTGACTACCCTCAATGGGTCTCAAATATCATCGCTAACACCAAATCCACTAGGGGTCTTTGTATTTATGTGTACTTCCATGATCTTAACCTCACCTACCATAAGGATGACTTTCCTTTACCTAGCATTGACCAGCTTGTTGATCTTATAACTAGCCATGAGATGTTATATCTCATGGATAGGTTTTCAAGTGATAATAAAATCTTGAGTGCTCTTAAAGATTAGCATAAAATCACCTTTACCACCCCTTAAGGGACCTTTTACTATAGAGTCATGCCTTTTAGGTTAAAAAATGTTGGTGTAACCTACCAATATGCCATGACTTATATCCTCCATGATATCATCTTTGAAATTGTAGAAGACTATGTGAATGACCTTCTCAATAAATCCAAAATCTAAATAGATCACTTAACAATTCTTAAAATCATATTTTAATGCCTCATCCATTATCATGTTTTCCTTAATCCTACGAAATGCATTTTGGGGGTCCTTTTAGGAAATATTCTTGGATTTATCATCTCTTTTATAGAATCAAATTAGACACTGCTAAGTTAGAGAAATTTTGGCCATGCATCCTCTAGCCAACCTTAAGCAGATCTATAGCCTATAAGGAAAACTCCAATTCATTCAAACTAGTGCCAACATTTTCATCACCTTTTAAAGAAGGATATCTCTTTCAAATGGAATAGTGATTATCAAAAGGCCTTTGATTCACTCAAATAGTACCTTTTGTCACCATATGTCCTCACCCCTCCTAAGGATGACCACCCCTTTTACCTTTATATATCTACCACTAACAATTCCCTAGGGGAAATGTTGGCTCATCGAGATGAAAAACATAAAGAGAAAGATGTCTAATACATTATCCAAATAATTTTACAATACAAGACTTAGTATACACACACCAAAAAACTCTACTTATCATTGACCTTCATGGCCACCAAACTCTACCACTACCTTCTTAACCATAAAACCTATGTCATCATTAATACTAACCTACTCAAATACATGCACTCTAAACCATACCAAAATCAATGTATGGCTAAATTTCTCATGATCCTAGCTAAAATTGACCTTGAATTCCTCTAGAAAAAGTTAATTAAAGGTTAAGTCATTGATGATCAATTGGTTGAAGCTCCTTTAGAAAATAACTAACTACCTCTTCTTGCCTTTTTAGATGAGTCTATCATGACTCTTTTTTAAGAAGATGACATAACCTACCAAATGACCATGTTCTTTGATGGCTCAAAATGCCAAAAAGGAGGAGTGTCAAAGTTATTCTCATTCTTCTCAATGGTGAACCCCTTCCTCTCTCTTTCAAAATTGACTTTGAATGCACTAATAATATGGTTTTAGTATGAAGTCCTAGTGATAGGTCTTTGAACTACTTAAATCTTGAGAATAAAGACAATACATGTCTTTGGTGATTCTCATCTTGTAGTCAACTATATCAATGGATCTTATCAATGTAAGCATGTTGTCTTACAAAAATATAAACTTTTAGTTGACAAACTCTTAAAATCATTTGAATATTACCTAGTCCAATCCATTCCCTGATCTACTAATAAATTTGTAGATACAATGGCCTACCTTACTTCTCAAATCCCTTATTAGCCTTCCAATTCCAAAATATTTTTCACTATTCATCATTTTACCACACCCTCTTATGGCAAATCTGATCTCCCTACCATTTTTAATGTAGAGGAATCCCCATCTGACATTTGGTATGACCAAGCTTTCAACTACCTCAACTTAGGCATCATTCCTCCCATACTCCCTAGGAATGCTCACATAAACTTTTTTTAAAGTACATCTCATTACACCATACTAGGGGTAATCCTTTACAAATGTGAATTTGATGGTCTCCTTCTTCATTTCCTATGTAGCCATGAATCTTCCCATGCCATCAAAGAAACACATGATGAGATCTGTGGGGGACACTTTAGTGAACTAGTTGTTGCTAAATGTATCCTTCATGTTGGTTATTATTGGCCCACCCTTAACCAAGATTATTGTAATTATGTAAAAAAGTATGTTAAATTTAAATAGTATGCTAATTTACATCATGTGTTAGCTAATAGCCTCTAAGTATCTAAGGAAATATTATCCTTACTCTCAATGGGGGCTTGATCTCATTTAGTAAATTAACCCCCATTCCTTATGGTGACATAGATCCATCATCACAGCCACTAAATACTTCACCAAGTGGGTGGAAGTTATTCCTCTAATCTCTGCCAAAGTAAAAAAGATTATCAACTTTATTAACCACCATATCATCTACCACTTTGGTGTTCCTCATAATATCATCACTAATAATGGTAAATCCTTCAAGAATAAGTAAGTCCAAGGTTTATGTGATACATTTGGCATCGATTTAAGCTTTTCATTGCCTTACCAACCATAAGTAAATGGATAAGTAGAAACCTCTAATAAAACCCTCACCCAAATATTAACCAAAGTTGTCTATGTTTTAGGTCAGAATTGGCACATGCAAATCCCATTCTCCTTATGGGCCTATCACACTAAAATTCAAACCTCTACAAGTGCTACCCCTTTCTCTCTAGTCTTCAAAGTAGAGGTAATCTTGAATCTTGAAGTCTAAATCCCCTCTCTTCACATATCTTTAAAGGAACTCATTTTTTAGGAAGATTTTTTTCATCATCATTTAGCTCAACTTGAGCTACTTGATGAGCATAATTTAGAAACCCTCACCCACCTCTGTATCTATCAAGAGCATATCACACACGCTTATAACAAGCACCTCAAACAATGGGACTTTAATATCAGAGATCTCCTCCTAAAAGAAAACCAACATGTGACCAACATTGAGAAGAGTAAATGAGGCAAGTTTGATTTCAATTGGCTTAGACCCTACATCATCACCCATAAGTATGGATTAGGAGCTTATCATTTGTCCTCTCTCAAAGGTAAAATAGAACCTGAGCCTCTCAATTCTTCATATCTATATCTATTTTTATAGTTAAATAAGGATCAAGCTCACCTATTTATCTAAATTAAGCTCATCCCTTGATTATGATATTTTAACCTTCACCTACCTTCCTCTTCCCCTTTTCAGGACAATTGATTACAACATAGAACCATGTGATTAACCATCACAGTCATGTCCTAATCCTAAATATGGGTACCATAGCTCTACCCATATCATGGTTCTCATGGATACTTTTCATCTCTAACAAGATGGAATCCCATGGTCATTATCTCTCAAAACCACACCCTTTCATATATCTTTGACCTTCTTGTGTAAAGTTTTTCCCTCAAAATAGTAAACCTCTAAACCTAATTAGATTGGTTCATGTCTAAGTGCATTTCATCTTTCAAAAATTAATTTGGTCAATATCTTAAGCATTACAGACTGCTCCCTTGAAAGATAGCTAACCTAAAACAAAATAAAAATTGCCATATATAAGGTATACTTCTCCATTGAAGGCCAGCTATCAAGAACATTAAAATAAAGATAATAAGCTTAGACCAATCCCTTGAAGGATGGCTGAGTTAACTTTGTCAAAAGTATAGAAATTTCATGGAAGCTTCTTGCATTGATTAGCTTCTCATATACAATAACAAAAAAAATACCCACTATCACAATAAATTCTAAAGCTGCAATTGGCTCTCAAGCAACATAATAAGTTGGAAGTGACAATCAACTTTCCCATGTAGACTTTCCACACTGATTATTCTAAATATAGCATATGACATGGAATTGTCTCTTACCATTCTTAAGACACCTATATATGGGGAAAACTAATTCACATGAGGTTATCATACATATCACCCATTACCCTTCACACCACCTATCACCCATCTTCCTTGTAGACTATCTATAAATCAAGGGATTTAGAGCTTAGTTGACAACCTATGATCAAGAATTTTTTTTTATCAACTATCAACCACTCATGAACATCATTTGAAGGGATTATATTCATTAATTTGATCCCACTTTGGGTCTATTTTTAGTCCTTATCAAAAATAAAGCATCGTGCCCTATTCCTCTCTTAATGTGTTTGGTTGATGTTTTTATCACATCTTTTACCATACAGTATTGCACCAAAAATAGTCATTATTTTTATATTAAGTAAGATTAAAACAACCATAATAATACCAATCATAACCATAACCATAACATTCATAAGTATCCAGACAACCTTAACCATAATAACATTTAACCAATGATATCCAACACATTTTGTACATGTTTACATTAAACTATGCAATATTTATTTTATATGTGAGGAGTCACATGATAGATATAAAGTTATTATACTATCCATGCTTCACCTAAATCCCCTACATACATTATTTCCTACCTAAGCACTAGGTTGATGATTTGGTGACTCTGGATTTGTGTTCAACCATATTTTCTACTTGATTTCTCCTTGAAATTACATCCATAACATTCCCTATCTCAATGGTTTCTAAAGGGTGTACTCTATTCTCCTCTTCCACATTCATCCCCATATGGTGAAAAACATATTTTGCTCTAGGTCTTTCACTGTACTCACCTATCATAACCATTTCATCCCTCTGCTCTATTTATTTTGATTACATTGGTACTACTGGTACTTGCCTTAGTACACATACCCTTGGATAGTGAGGGTTCCTTCTATAGATATGCCACTGGTGATGTTTTATAGCCCTACATATTGGATAGTGAAATTCTCACCTTCTTCATTGTTACATAGGTAAAAGTTCAAGCTTAAGCTCAAGCCATGGGTGCTTTTCCTCTTGTTGATCTAGTAGTACTTCCATTATTGTCATCACATGTAATATTTAATAGATCCACACATTTACCATATTGATTATTTTAGGTCATGGAGGTTACTAGTTATCTCAACCATTATTCCCATTGTTCTCCATATTTAACCTTATGTAGTTCTTTGCACTCTCTATAACCTACAAAAACAAATACCTCAATGATAGACATTTGTCCTTATCATGATTCTTTCAATAGAATACTTGACCATTCCTCTTTACCAACATGATTCACCATTCTACTTATGGGGAAGGTCATATGATTTCATTTATTCCTTTTAATAGTCCTCCCACTTTATATAGTCATGTCTACTTACCTTTTCTTTTGGACACATCACCTTTGATTTGATTGGTCACCTAGATAAATCCACTATGCACCATCAGGATATCTTTTTATTGACCTTATCACCTGATCTGCATTTGATGTATTTTATTTTTTTGTCATCTTGTGATCCTTGTGGGATTAGTGGTCATTAGCATCATTATCACCATTACCTTAGTTGACTTAAATTGGCTTCCAATAATGGGCCATTATAACAATCACACCTTCAAAACTACCACTATTACTAGTGGCGGTAACTCTCAAATTCTTATTATTGTAGACACTCTTCCATTAGAGGTAGGCTGCCTTGAATTCATAGCAATACATTCACCTTCTTACCCTTTTTACCCTCATATTCCTAATGGCCCATTACCACATGCTCTAAATGTCAAACCCCAACCATTGGCAATGTTTTCTCAAACATGGTAATCTTTTCTTTTGTGCCAGCTGAAAGGTCATCCATAGTTGGGAAATGATCACCTTATCTTGGCCACAAAGCTTCTTATTGGTTAAGTCTAACCTAGCACAACCAATAAGTCATTGGTTCCATATAACTAGGATAGAGGATGCAGACATGGCCACCATGTGTTTAGCCTACCCATGTAGCTCTTGGGTTAGGAAAGGTCCATCCTCTATCGCTCACCACACTACTTACTTCCTTAATTTTATAATTTACTTGACCATCAAAAAAATTATTTATAGGTCATCACTTTTCTACTGCCCTTAAAAATTAGCTCATAGTAGCGATGAACCTTGGCCAAAGTGACTCTATAGATATGGATAGACCCCCACCTCCTAAAACTCAACTCATAGTGGTATACACTATCTCCAAACTCCTACCCTTGCATAATTTTAAGAGTAACCTCCTAATAAAGGAAACTCTTCTTTAGATTAGCTCCATTGAAGATCATTTGTGGTACTTAGCATTATGTTCCCTTCTAATTTATCATACCTTACCCATCTATATCTCTCATCCTCCTATATGTGGGATCATTATGGTAACTATTTACCAATCTGCACCATTCACTTTCATTAACACCTTTAGCAAAACCTAAAACTATTATTTTATAAAACCTTCTCCCTCAGCCCAAACCATCCCATGTGGTCCATCAAATTGGGGCCACCAATTTGAACACCACTCACCCAAACCTTGTTAAACTACATTGGCTTGATCTCCATGGACTATGTATCTGTTGCTCCACTTTTAAGGGTAGATCAACCACTAACAATTAATTCCCATCCCCTTTTTATTCTCATTCATTTCCACCACTAACAATGCCCTCTTTCTTAGGGCATCCTACATAAAGGAAGATTTGAATTCTTTCTAAAGCATCCTTATATTTTAACACCATATAATACTTCCTCTTAAGTTTTTCCCCCATTTTTGGGAGAACTACAGTGGCCTGAGGTATTTTTGGACTATGTAAGCAGTGTTTAGTTACTATGGTTAGCTTGGCCACATCCTTTAATTTATTGGCTCTTCTCACCTAATATTTTTTTCCTCTACTTCTCTACCTATCTACTCACCACCTACATCCCTCCATCTTGTCAATCTCTTTTAACTACTTTTCTAGCTTGTCAATCTAGTTTAAGACAAGGGTTGATATCCTTCCTCATTGACCCCTCTTATCTCCCATAAAACCACCACCTACTCTATTTTGTTGGCCTCACTATCACCTTTCCTCATGTATGCTTCATGGCTCACTTCCCCACACAATTTTTGCATTCTCTACCTCTATTTCACCTTATTACCAACCTTATCATTTATCCCATTCAACTTATTTCTTCAAACTCATCATCTCCCCTCACCCTTGGTTATTTATCATACCCTCTTTATCATTATATTTTCCTCACCCATTCCACATCATATGGTGCATCTTGTAATATTTCTATTTCTTTTGTTGTTGAACTTTTTCTTTACGTGTATCACCACTCTCTGCCATTCCACCACCCACCATACCCATTTTACATTATTCTTGTTTTATTTAATCAATTATTTCATCCTTTTTGTCTTCTTTTTTTCTTCCACAACTATCCTCTAACTAGGTATTTATCCTTTGAAAAACCTTCCATAGTTTCCATTTTCTTCTTATCTCTTCTTACCTTTTTCCCTTTGTATTCCCCTTTTCCTCTTTTGTATCTAATTGAATATCCATGCTTTGTATCCCTACTTCAATTCTTAATTTTTGTTCCTATCATCCTTGATCTTCATCCCTTAGTTTCATCTCACTCCCTTTCATTATGTCTCCCTATTTCTTTACCACCTCACCACTTTTTATCTTGACAATCTCTTCTCATCACCCCTTCCACTTGTCAATCTCTTCTAACATATTTATTAATGCCTACCTTCTCTCTTCACCTTCCTACCCACCCATCCTTTGCTTCCCCTTGTTTTTCTTAATCCCTTTCCCATTTTCCATCCTATTCTCATCTCCCAAACCACCATCTTATTTATTTCATTATCCATCATCATCCATGCTTACTTGGTCAGTATACCAACTACTTCTTCACTCTCTTATCCTCATTTTTGTGTCCTCATTTCACTCCTTTTTCTCCTATTTTATTTATTCTATTTATTGCCTTATTTTTTTCATTTTCATCAAAAAACTATTTTCTCTTTGATCTATTTTTATACTTATTTTCAAACCCTTCATGGCCTCCCATATTTACCAACCTCCCCTTACCCTTCATGATTGTTACACTTCTCTCCCCATCCTTTCCAATTATTCAATCTATCATTCTTTAATGCATCTCTAAACCCCCATCTTCTACCTTTTATTTTTCTTCTCTTTTATCCCTTTCATTTCATTATTTTCATCTCCCTTGATGCCCTTCCTTACTTTTCCTAACCTATATGACCATGCCTAAATTCTTCCATCCTTCCCGACCTTTATATTTATCTATAACCTCATTGTTTTCTCTTCATCCATCTCCTAGTCTAGCTTCACCTCATCCCCTATTAGATCTCCCTTATGTTCTCCAATTTAATCTCCACCTATTTAGTGTGTGGTCACTAGTTGTACTAGTTCTATGTACATCTCCTTATCTAATTCCTCGTGTCATCCATGCCCTTACCTTAATGCATGAAATCTAATAATGTTCATTACTTTAGGAGCATTCATTTCTTCCATTAATGCCTCTGTGTGTTGTGCTCAAACTCTCCTTTTTGTCCCTTTCTAACTACACCCTTCACCCTCCCTATCACCTTTTTCCTTTTAAACCCTCTATCTATTTTGAGCATGTTATGCTCTCTAAGGTTTTTCACTCAATTTTGGTTTAATTCAAGATATATACCAATCCTTTGTCTCTATATCACAATTGGTCAAGACCATGAGCTCATATGACCAACCAACAAGCCTAAGCATTTTTAAGCCCTTGGGATGAAAATTATTTCCCCACCTCTTTTGGTCTTACCTATTTTCAACCTCTTTTACTCTGACCTTCCAATATGTTAGAATCAAAACTAAAACAACCTTCAAATGGAAGCTTTGGGATACCTATGTGGGGATGATAGCTACACCCTCTCATGCACCCTACCTTCCAATAATTCCCCTTGATTTTACCTTCTTGAACTACATGTACTTATGCCTTGAAATAGACCTTGCTTTAATGCACAAAATCCATAACCTTCTCCTTCATTTAATTAATATTATTATTCACCTCACTCCATATTCAAAAACCCTTTAGAGTCTTTTTTTGAATTCCCTCAAAACTCAATGCTTACTTATTTTGAGACCCCACTGGCTCAAGGGTCAAGGGTTCAAATCTTTTCCACTTCTCATTTACCAACTCTACTACTTTGCTTCCTTGAATTGTTGCATGCTACCCTTTCATATCCTGTTAATCACTTTATTGTGGAATGTGAACAATGTCAACTTACTTGGATGGTGATGAAAGAACCCATTGGATCACCATAAAAATTTGAGTATTTCCATATTTTATAAAGCTTGGTAAAGCATATTTCTCCATTTTTTCTTTAAAAAAGATGGCAGAAATTTCATGCTTCAACTTGCTTATCCATGGTTGTAGATTCCTTTTGCATAGTTGACATAATCATCTAATTACATCCTAGGTAATCTCATCCACCATTTCTACGACACCCATAAAAACTATTTGATAGCCATATTTTCCACCCTTTCATGCTTCCCTTTCTCTAACATCCTTCAATTGGACCTAACTACATGATATCAAATTGGTGTAACCATGTTAAACAACACTCTTCACCGTAAAAAAACTACATTTGTCTTAACATTCTTTTTGGATTCTTGTCCATGGATCTATGTAGGTATCATCTACTTTTCATATGGATCTAGAGTTAGGTAGACCATCCCCTTCCAACCCATACCCAATCTACCAATGCTTTCGCCATGCCCACCTTGATGTTGATTTCTTTTGAGACATAATATTGGTGTGTTTTACAATAAATTTTGACCATAACAATCAACCTTTCCATGTTGAAATTTTAAAAATTTGAACCACCTCAAGTAAAACTAGACCATTTTTGTTTTCTTAGGAGCACTTCCAACCCTAGATACTTGAGTCAACACCAACTGTGTCTTGGATCTTTGATAAGACTAACCTAATTAGCTGTGACCAATGTTGGGGACTAATTACCTTGTCATTTATCTTAGAACTTGACCTTTTTTTATATCAACATTGGTATGTTTAGTCTCTATATAATATTGAATATTGTTCTTAGTCATATTTTGTGAACCCATTATCATTTCACATACCTAGCTACCTTATCGCACCACCCAGTGCCTCCCCATCAACTTCTTATCAAACCTATAACTGATTTGGCCTTTCCTCATCAACTCTTAGTTTGATGTGGAACACTTCATCTCATACTTGGAGCACCCTAACCTTTGATCATGTGATTCATTTTTGTTTTTTATCTTGTTAATTCAAAGCCACATAGTTAAAAAGGGCAAAATGTAGACACTAGAAAACTACACACTTGTAATTTTCAATGATTAAATACCTTGAGACCCATTAAACATTTTTAACCCTTACCAAACCCCTCTTAACCTAACCAAATAACTATTCTTCTAGTCCTTTAATATTATTTAAAAACACTATTCAAAAGTACTATTCACTATGGGACACACTATCACTATTCATGATGACATGGCAAGTGACATGGAATATGACATGGTAAGTGACATGTAAGGAGATATGGTAAGTGACATGGGTTATAAGTGAGTTGGTTTTATGTGGGACATCATACCCCACTTGGGACCCTTTTTCAAAGTGCTTAATGACCTCATTTAAGCATCATAAGGCCCCCCTTGAAATATGGTAAATTTTCTTTAAGGAGGCCATTATTCAACATGAATTTTGCCTTCACACATGAAATTAGACTTCAAAAGAAGATACCTACATCTTTAGTGATTTGATAAATATAAATAACACCCATTTTTGCTTTCTTAGCCCAAATGGTAATCCCCACCAACCCCATCTTTCACTATTCATGCACCACATGGAAAATAGTGCCACATTTTGTGTGACACCACTTTAAGTGATTGAATGAAGACCAGAAAGGGTGGTGAAAAGTATTTAAGCCTCATTAAAATCCATGTGCATGATTTCCATTCAAATATGGACTCATGTGTAAAGTGGAAGACTCACCAACCCAAATAGGAATCCCCACCAACCCCATCTTTGACTATTCATGTACCACATGGAAAATAGTGCCAAATTTAGTGTTCCACATCTTTAGGTTATTGGATGAAGACAAGAAAGAGTGGTGAAAAGTCTTTAAGCCTCATTTAAACCCATGTGCATGATTCCCATTCCAAATTGGACCCATGTACAAGGTGGGAGACTTACTAACCCAAATGGAAATCCCACCAACCTCATCCTTAACTTATTTATGAGCCCCACTTATAAATTTTTTCCACATTTCACTATTTCCCTCTTTTGGCATGTTTCTTAACATCAAATTCTATAAATACCCCCCTCTCCTTCACCTAAGGTTATGTTGGAAGTTAGTCTTTGGTCATTGACATCTTGTTGTAGGTTTTTGGAGGTTATCATTTTGGAGTTCATCATAATTTTAGAGGTCATCATCATATTAGAAGGAAAATAAATTGAAGTAATGAAGCTCTACCAAAATTGCTACAATACTCCATCTTCATCAACCATCATCAACATCAACACTCTTCTTCAAGCTTGGAAGGTAATCTTTCCTTTGGTCTATTTTATTTATTTGACTTAAAATCCTTTCTTCCATTTGGACTCTTCTTTCTTGACCTCTAAACCTCATCCTTTAACCCCTTATTTTCTCATTTCCCTTTATACCTTTTATCCCCTTACCTTCTTTTTTAGCATCATCCCATTTACCTTTTTTGTTACCCCTTTCCACCTTCACCCCATTTACCATTTTCCTCCTTTGTCATCTTTAACCCATTTACCCATTTATATCTTTATTTATGCATAGACTTAACCATTTACCAAACCTAACTAAGCTATATTTTTTACCCTTGTCATTTTACCAAATCAAAAGCCACCATTTTGATTAGACCAATTTTTAGTATTAGCATCATCCCAACTAGTTGATTCATTTTGGTCATCTTAGCAAAGAATTTAATTCCTTTTATATTATTTGTTGTTCTTAGTTTTATTTTACTACCATGCCATAATAATTATATCATTTTTATTCATCAAACTTAAGTGTTTAAGTGGGGATACTAGCTACACCCTCTCATGCACCCTATCTTCCAATAATTCCCCTTGATTCTCCCTTCTCAGAATACATATTCTTATGCCTTAAAATATCCCTTAATTTATAAAAATTTTACCCTCATTTTCCTACTAGCCCATTACCACATGCTCTAAACATTAGACCCCAACCATTGGCAGTGTCTACTCAAAGATAATAATCTTTTGTTTTGTGCCAACTAAAAGGTCATCCATAGTAAGGGAATGATCACCTTCTCCTAGCCCCATAGCTTCTTATTGGTTAATATTGACCTAGTAGAACTAATAAGTCATTGATTCCATGGAAATGGGATAGAGGATGTAGACATGACCACCATTTAACTAGCCTACCCATGCAGCTCTTGGGTTAGGTAAGCTCCATCCTCTATCGTTCACCACACTACTAACTTATTTACTCATAGAATCTACTTAACTATAAAATAAATTCTTTGTAGGTCATCACTTTGCTACAACCCTTAAAACTCAACTAGTAATGGTGATAAACCTTTGCCAAAGTGACTAGGTAGATCCAAATAAACTCCCACCTCATAAAACTCAGCTCGTAGTGGTTTAAACTATCTACAAACACCTACCCTCATATAATTTTAGAAGGTGTAACCTCCTAACAAAGTCACCTCTTATTTGGATTAGCTCCATTGAAGATCATTTATGGTACTTAGCATTGTGTTCACTTTTAATTTATCCTAACTTGCTCATATGTATCTCTCATCCTACTAAATTTGTGATCATTATGGTAATTATCTACCAATCTACACCATTCACTTTCATCGACACCTTCACCAAAACCCAAAACTATTGTTTTATAAAACCTTCTCCCTCATCCTAAACTAGCCCATGTGGTCCATCAAATTGGGGCCACCAATTTGAACACCACTCACCCAAACTTTGTTTAACTACATTATCCTAATGTCCATGGACTATGTAGGTGTTGATCTACTTCAAAGGGTAGCTTAGCCACTAACAAATAATTTTCATCCCCTTTTTCTTCTCACTTATTTCTACCACTAACAATGTCCTATTACTTAGGGCATCCTACATCAAGAAAAAATTGAATTATTTCTTAAGAATCCTTATGTTTTAACACCATCTAATACATCCTCTTAAGTTTTTCCCCCATTATTAGGAGAACTACATTGGCCTAAGGTATTTTTATACTTTGTAGGCAACGCTCAGTTACTAAGGTTAGCTCGACCACATCCTTTACTTTATTATCTCTTCTCACCTAATATTTTTTTCCTCCACTTTTGTACCTATCTCCTCACCACCTGCCTCCCTCTAGCCTGTCAATCTCTCTTAACCATCTTTATAGCTTGTCAATCTCTTTTAACACAAGGGTTGATAGCCTTCCTCATTAACCCCTCTTATCTCCCATAAAACCACCACCTACTTTGTTTCATTGGCCTCACCATCACCTTTCCTTGCGTATACTTCACAACTCACTTCCCCACCCACCTTTTACATTATTTGTCTCTTTTTCACTTTATTACCAACCTTGCCCTTTATCCCCTTTAACTTCTTTCTTCATCCTCATCATCTCCCCTCATACTTGGATATTTGTCATATTCTATTTATCACTCTCTTTTACTCACACATTCCACATCATGCTGTGTATCTTAAAATATTTCTATTTCTTCTATTACTACACTTTTTCTTTACATGTACCACCACTCTCTGCCATTCTATCACTCTTCCCACTATACCCAATTTCCATTCTTCTTGTTTGCTTTTTCTCCATCCTTTTGTCTTTTTTTTTTTTCCTTTTTTTCACCTCCACAACTAGATTCTAACTAGGCCTTTATCCTTTAAAAAAACTTCCATAATTTTGCTTTTATTCTTATCTCTTCTTACCTTTTTCCCTTTGCATTCCCCTTTTCATCTTTCCATCTCGGTACTTACTTATAATTTGCATTTATGTGAGTATTCATGCTTTGTATCCCTACTTCAATTCTTTCTTTTTGTCCTAATCATCCTTGATCTCCATCCCTTAGTTTCATATCACTCTCTTTCATTGTGTCCCCTTATTTCTTCACCACCTCACCACTTTCTGGCTTGACAATCTCTTCTCATCACCCCTTCTACTTGTCAACATATTCTAACACATTGATTGATGCCTACCTTCTCTCTTCACCTTCTTACCCACCCACCCTTTGCTTCCCCTTGTTGTTATTAACCCCTTTGCAATTTTCCATCTCATTCTCATCTCCAAAACCACCATATGATTTGCTTCATTAGTCATCATCATCATCCATGCTTACTTGGTCAAGAAACCACCTTCTTCTTTACTCTCCTATCCTCATTTCACTCCTTTTTCCTCCTATTTTCTTTCTTCTATTTATTTCCTTATTTTTTCCAATTTCATCACCAAACTATTTTCTCCTTGGTCTATTTTTAGACTTATTTTCAAATGCTTCATGGCCTCCCATATTTACCATCCTCCCCTTACCCTTCATAATTTTTACACTTCTCTTGCCATCCTTTTCAATTCTCCAATTTGTCATTCTTTAGTGCATATCTCAACCCCATTTTCTACCTTTTATTTTTCTTCTCTTTTCTCCCTTTCATTTCATTTTTTTATGTCTCATAATGCCCTTCCTTGCTCTTCCTGACTTATATGACCATGCCTAGTTTCTTCCATCCTTCCCCACCTTTGTCTTTATCTATGACCTCATTATTTTCTCTTCATCTATCTCTTGGTCCACCTTCAGCTCATCCCTTGTTGGATCTCCCTTATGTTCTACAATTCAACCTCCACCTCTTTAGAGTATGGTAACTAGTTGTACTACTTATACATACATCTCCTTATTTATTTCTTCATGTCCTCTATGCCCTTACCTTAATGCATAAAATCTAGTCAAGTTCATTACTTTAGGATCACCCCTTTCTTCCTTTAATGTCTCTATGTTTAGCACTTAGACTCTTTTTTTCCCCCTCTCCAACTACTTCCTTCACCCTCCCTATCACCTTTTTCCTTTTAAACCCTTTGCCCATTTTGATCATGTTATGCCCTCTAAGGTATTCCACTCAATTTTGGTTTACTACAAGATACATACCAATATTTTGACTCTATAACATAATTGGCCAGGACCATGGGCTCATATGACCAACTAGTAAGTCTTAACATTGTTAATCCCTCATGATGAAAATTCTTTCCCCACCTCTTTTGGTCTTGTCTATTTCAAACCCCTTTTACTCTAACCTTTGAAGTTGTTAGAATCAAAACTAAAACCATGTTCAAATGGAAGATTTGGGATACCTACATGGGGATGCTAGATACACCCTCTCATGCAACCTACCTTCCAATAATTCCCCTTGATTTTCCCTTTTTAGACTACAAATTCTTATGCCTTGAAATATCATTTGCTTTAATGCATGTAACCCACAACCTGCTCCATAATTTAATTAATATTATTATTCACCTCACTCCATATTTCAAAACCCCTCAGAGTCTTTCTCTAAATTACCTCAAAACTCAATGCTTACTTATATTTGGACCCCACTGGCTCAAGGGTCAAGACTTTGAATCTTCACCACTTCTCATTTACCAACTCTGATACTTTACTTCCTTAAATCATTACATATTACCCTTTTATAGCCTACTAATGACATTGTTATAACATGTGCATAATGTTAGGTTACTTAGATGGTGATGAAATAACTTGTCAAATCACTATGGAAATTTGAGTAGTTATAAATTTTCTAAAGCTTGGTAAAGCATATTTCTCCCTTTTCTTTTCTTTAAAAAGATGGAAGAAATTTCATGCTTCAACTTGCTTATCCATGGCTATAGATTCCTTTTGTATAGTTGACGTAATCATCTAATTATATCCTATGTAATTTCCTCCATAATTTCTACCACACCCATAAAAAAATATTTGATAGCCATCTTTTCTAGCCTTTGGTGTTTCCCTTTTTCCAACATCCTTCAACTAGACCTAACTACATGATATCAAATTAGGGAAACCACATTAACCAACACCCTTCACCTCAAAAGAACTATATTTGGCTTGATGTTCTTTTTGTATTCCTATCCATGGAACTATGTAGGTAGTGTCCACTTATCACAAGCATCTAGAGTCAGCTCGGCCATCCCCATCTAACCTATACCCAATCCACCCACTCTTTCACCACATCTACCTTGACATTGATTACTTTTGACCTAGAACATTGGTGTGTTTTCCAATAAGTTTTGACTATAATGGATGACCTTACCATGATGAAATTTTAAATGTTTACATCACCTCATTCAAAACTAGACCATCTATGTTTTCTTGGGAACACTTCCTACCTTGGATACCTGAGTCAACATCGACCCTATCTATGAACCTTAATAAGACTAACCCAATTAGCTACGACCAACATTAGGGACCAGTTACCTTTTCATTTATCTTAAAACCTAACCTTTTTGTTATCAACATTAGTATCTTTAGTATCTGTGTAATCTTGACTATTGTACTTAGTCATATTTTATGAACCCATTGGCATTTCATATACCTAGCTACATTATGGCACAACCTAGTGCCTCCCCATCAAATACTTATCAAACCTACATATGATTTGGCCTTTACTCATCGAATCTAAATTTGAGAGGGAACACTTCCTACCATACTCAGAGCACCCTGATCTTTTACCAAGTGATTCATTTTTGTTTTGTAGCTTGTTAATTCAAATATGTATAAAAAGAGCAAAATGTAGACATTAGAAATCTACACACTTATAGTTTTCAATGACTAAATACCTCGAGACCCCCTAAGTATTTTTAACCCTTAACAAACCCATCTTAACCTAACAAAATCACTATTATTCTAGTCAAATAATATTATTCAAAAACACTATTTGAAAGTACTATTCAATATCACTATTCACTATGGGACCCACTATTATTATTGATGATGACATGGCAAATGACATGGAATGTGACATGGTAAGTGACATGGAAGGTAATATGGCAAGTGACATTGCTCAAAAATGAGGTGGCTTGATGTGGTACATCATAACCCACTTGGGACCCTTTACCAAAGTACTTAATGACCTCATTTAAGCATCACAAGCCCCCCCTTGAAATATGGTAGATTTTACTTAAAGAGGAAATTAATCAACATGAATTTTTCCTTCACACACAAAATTAGACTTAAAAAAAAGATACCTACCTCTTTATTTCTTTGAGAAAGATAAAGATAACCTATTTTTGATTTCTTAACCCAAATGGGAATCCCCACCAACCCCATCTTTGACTATTCATTCATCCGATGGAAAATAGTGCCACATTTGATGTGCTACCTCTTTAAGTGCTTTAATGAAGATTAAAAAGTGTGGTGAAAAGTATTTAAGACTCATTCAAACCCATGTGTATGATTCTCATTCAAAGATGGACTCATGTGCAAAGTGGAAGACTCACCAACCCAAATGGGAATCCTCACCAACCCCATTTTTGACTATTCATGAACCACATGGAAAATGACACAAAATTTAGTGTTCCACATCTTTAAGTGTTTAAATGAAGATAATAAAGGGTAGTGAAAAGTATTTAATCCTCATTCAAACCCATGTGCATGATTCCCATTTAAAATTAGATCCATGTGCAAGGTGGGAGACTTACCAACCCAAATGGGAATCCCACCAACATCATACTTAACTTATTTATGATCCCCACTTAGAAAAAATTGCCATATTTCACTATTAACCTCTTTTGGCATGTATCTTAACATCAAATTCTATAACCCCTACCCCCCTCTCATTTACCTAGGGTTAAGTTGGAGGTTAGTCTTTGGTCTTTAACATCTTGTTGTAGGTTTTTGAAGGAGGTTAATATTTTGGAGGTCATCATAATTTTAGATGTAATAATCATCTTGGAAGGAAAATAACATGAAGTAATGAAGCTCTACTAGAATTTTTGTAGGATTCCATCTTCATCAACCATCATCAACATCAACACTCTTCTTCAAGCTTGGAAGGTAATCTTTCTTTTCATCTATTTTATTTATTTGATTTCAATTACTTTCTTCCCTTTGGCATATTATTTATTGGCCTCTAAACCCCATCCTTGAACCCTTTATTTTATATTCTACCTTTATCCCTTTTATCCCATTACCTTCTTTGTTAGCTTCATCCCATTTACCATTTTTTTTACCCCTTTCTACCTTCACCCCATTTACCATCTTCTTCCTTTGCCATATTTGCCCCATTTACCATCTTCCTCCTTTGCCATATTTTCCCCATTTACCAATTTATTTATTTATCTATGTGAATACTTAACCATTTAGCAAACCTAAATAATATATCATTTTGACCCTTGCCATTTTACTAAATCAAAAACCACTATTTTGACTAGACCAATTTTTAGCATTAGCATCATCCCAACTAGTTGCTTCATTTTGGTCATCTTAGCAAAGAATTTAATTCCTTTTATTTTATTTGTTGTTCTTAGTTTTAGTTTTATACCATTTCATGAATATTATATCATTTTTATTCATCAAACTTAAGTTTTTAAATTAGGTGGATATACAACCTCCTAGAAAGATTTTGCTTATAGGATCTAGCTCATGCTAGTCAATCCACCCATCTACTTGTCTAACAAATAAGTTATTTTTAGTGTTTTATTATTTAAAGGTCATCCTCCCAAGACAAATAGGAGATATCCACAATAACTTAGATCCAAATTATGTATTATATTAGGTATTATTCTACACCTTTCATCACAAGTTTCTTCTTTTTTACACTTAGGAAAAAACAAAAATTAGATAGAAACATTTTGGCATGCTTGATGGGTGAAAATAACATAATTGGCTAAGACCATGGGATCATATGACCAACCAAAAATCTTGAGTGTTGTTAAGCCCTCAAGATAAAAATTCCTTCCCCACCTCTTTTGGTCTTGCCTATTTTCAACCCCATTTACTTTAATTTTTGAAGATGTTAGAATCAAAACTAAAACCACCTTCAAATAGAAGCTTTGGGATACCCAAATGGGGATGCTAGTTACACCCTCTCATGTATGCTACCTTCCAATAATTACCCTTAATTCTCCCTTCCTAGACTATATATTCTTATGCCTTGAAATAGCCCTTGCTTTATAAACATTTTACTCCCCTATTCCTACTAGCCCATTATCACATGCTCTAAACAGCAGACCCTAACCATTGGTAGTGTCTGCTCAAACATGATAGTCTTTTATTTTATTCTAGATGAGAGGTCATCCATAATAGGGGAATGATCACCTTCTCCAGCCCCATAACTTATTATTGGTTAAGCCTAACCTAGTATAACCAATAAGTCATTGGTTCCATGGAATTGAGATAGAGGATGCAGACATGGCCACCATTTATCTAGCCTACCTATGTAGCTCTTGGGTCAAGCAAGGTCCATCCTCTGTCACTCACCACACTGCTAACTTCCTTACTTGTAGAATCTACTTGATTGTCAAACAAATTCTTTGGTGATGAACCATGGCCAAAGTGACTCTACAAAAATTAGATAGACCCCCAATGACTAAAACTTATCTCGTAGTGGTAGACACTATCTCAAAAATCCTACCCTCACATAATTTTAGAAGGTGTAACCTCCTAATAAAGGCACCTCTTCTTTGGATTAGCTCTATTGAAGATCATTTGTGGTACTTATCATTATGTTCCCTTATAATTTATCCTGCGTTACCCATCTATATCTCTTATCCTACTAAATGTGGGATCATTATGGTAACAATTTACCAATCTACACAATTCACTTTCACTCACACCTTCACCAAAACCCAAAATTGATGTTTTACAAAACCTTCTCCCTCAGTGTAAACTAGCCCATGTGGTCCATAAAATTAGGGCATTTGATTTGAACACCACTCACCCAAAGCTTCTTGAACTACATCTTCCTAATGTCCATAGACTATATAGGTGCTACTCCACTTCTAACGGTAGCTCGACCACTAACATTTAATTCCCATCCCATTTTTATTCTCACTCATTTCTATTGCTAATAATTCCCTCTTGCTTAGGGCATCTTATATCAAGGAAGCTTTGAATTCTTTCTTAATTGTCCTTATGTTTTAACACCATATAATACTTCCTCTTATGTGTTTCCCCCATTATTGGGAGAACTACATTTCCTTGAGGTCTTTTTGGACTATGTAGGTAGTGCTCAGTTACTGAGCTTAGCTCAGCCATATCCTTTAATTTATTAGCTCTTCTCACCTAATATTTTATTCCTCCACTTCTCTTCCTATATCCTCACCACCTACCTCCCTCTATAGTTTCAATCTCTTTTAACCACTTTTCCAACTTGTCAATCTCTTTTAACACAAGGGTTGATAGCCTTCCTGATTGACCCTTTTTCTCTCCCATAAAACCACCACCTACTTTATTTCATTAGCCTCAATGTCACATTTACTTTCATATGATTTTTAGCTCACTTCCCCACCCACATTTTCCATTCTCTATCTCTCTTTCACCTTATTACCAACCTTGACCTTTATCCCCTTCAACTTCTTTCTTTGTACTAATCATCTCCCCTTGCCCTTGGCTATTTGTCATACCCTCTTTATCACTCTCATTTCCTCACCCATTCCACATCATACTATGCATTTTTCAAGCTTTCTATTTCTTTTATTGTTGTACTTTTTATTTACATGTACCACCACTCCCTGTCATTCTACCACTCTTCCCACTGTACCCATTTTCCATTCTTCTTATTTGCTTTTTTTCCATCCTTTCATCCTTTTTGTCTTTTTTTTTTAAAAAAAAAAAATTTCCTCCACAACTAGCTTCTAACTAGGCCTTTATCCTTTAAAAATCTTTCCATAATTACCCTTTTCTTCTTATCTCTTTTTGCCTTTTTCCCTTCGCATTCCCATTTTCCTCTTTTCATCTTGGTACTCACTTATCTTTTACATCTATGTGAGTATCTGTGCTTTGTATCCCTACTTCAATTATTCCTTTTTGTTCTTATCATCCTTTATCTTCATCCCTTAGTTTCATCTCACTCCCTTTCATTGCATCCCCCTATTTTTTCACCACCTCACCACTTTTTGGCTTGACAAACTCTTCTCATCACCCCTTCTACTTGTCAATCTCTTCTAACACATTGATTGATTCCTACCTTCTCTCTTCACCTTATTACCCACCCATCTTTTTATTCCCCTTGTTTTTCTTAACCCATTTCCCTTTTTCTATCCCATTCTCATACCCAAAACCACCATCTACTTTGCTTCATTATCCATAATTATTCATGCTTACTTGGTCAAGATACCACTTGCTTCTTCAATCTCCTATCCTCATTTTTGTGTCCTCATTTCACTCCTTTTTCCTACTATTTTATTTCTTCTATTTATTACCTTTTTTCATTTTCATCACCAAATTATTTTCTCTGTGATCTATTTTTAGACTTATTTTCAAACCCTTCATGGCCTCCCATATTTACCATCCTCCCCTTACGCTTTATGATTGATAAACTTATCTCCCCATCCTTTTCAATCTTCCAATCTATCATTATTTAGCGAATCTCTCATCCCCCATCTTCTACCTTTTATTTTTCTTCTCTTTTCTCCATTTCATTTCATTTTTTTAATCTCCCTTGATGGCCTTCCTTGATATTTATGACCTATATGACCATGCTCGGCTTAATCCATCCTTCCCCACCTTCATCCTTATCTGTGACTTCATTATTTTCACTTCATCCATATCCTAGTCCACCTTCACCTCATCCCTTATGTTCTCCAATTTAACCTCCACCTCTTTAGAGTGTGGTCACTAGTTATACTAATTCTACATACATCTCCTTGTCTAATTCCTCATGTCCTCCATGACCTTGCCTTAATGCATGAAATCTAGTCAAGTTGATTACTTTAGGAACATCCCTTTATTGCTTTAATGCCTCTATGTGTTATGCTCAAACTCTCTTTTTTATCCCTCTCCAACTACTCCCTTCACCCTCCCTATCACCTTTTTCCTTTTAAACCCTCTTCCCATTTTGAGTATGAAATGACCTCTAAGGTATTCCACTCGATTTTGGTTTAATATAAGATATATACCAATCCTACGGCTCTATAGCACAATTGGCTAGGACCATGGGCTCATATGACCAACCAACAATCCTAACTATTGTTAAGCCCTCAAGATGAAAATTCCTTCCCCACCTCTTCTAGTATTACCTATTTTTAACCCCTTTTAGTCATACCTTTAAATATGTTATAATCAAAATTATAAGCACCTTCAAATGGAATATTTGGGATACCTATGTGGGGATGATAGCTACACCCTCTCATGCACCCTACCTTTCAAAAATTCCCCTTGGTTATCCTTTCATATACTACATCTTCTTACACCTTGAAATAGCCCTTGCTTTAATTCATAAAATCCACAACTTACTATCTCATTTAATTAATATTATTATTCTCCTCACTCCATATTCAAAAACCCCTTGGAGTCTTTCTCAGAATTCCCTCAAAACTCAATGCTTACTTATTTTGGGACCCCACTAGTTCAAGGGTTTGAATCTTTACCACTTCTTGTTTACCAATTATTCTACTTTTCTTCCCCAAATCATTGCATACTACCCTTTCATATCCTATTATTGAAATTATTGTGGTGTGTGCATAATGTTAGATTACTTGGATAGTGATGAAAGAACTTGTCATATCACCACAACAATTTGAGTATTTTCAAATTTTTTAGATCTTGGTAAAGCATATTTCTCTCTTTTCTTTAAAAATATGGCAAAAATTTCATGCTTCAACTTTTTTATCCATAGATGCAGATTCTTTTTGCATAGTTGATGTAATCATATAATTACATCTTAGGTAATCTCATCCACCATTTATACCATACCCATAAAAAACTATTTGATAGCCATCTTTTCCACCCTTTGACACTTCCCTTTCTCCAACATCATTCAACCAAAGTTAATTACATGATATCAAATTTGGGCAACCACATTAACCAACACCCTTCACCCCAATAGAAATACATTTGGCCTAATGTTCTTTTTGGATTCCTATCCATGGAACTATGTAGGTAGTGTCCACTTTCCACATGCATCTAGAGTCAGGTCATCCATCTCCTTCCAACCCATACCCAATCCACCCATGCTTTCACCACATCCACTATGGCATTGGTTGCTTTTGACCCAAAACATTGGTGTGTTTTGAAATAACTTTTGACTATAATGACTGACCTTGCCATGTTGAAATTTTAAACATTTTCACCAAATCATGAAAAACTAGACCATTTGTGTTTTCTTTAGATCACTTCCTACCTTGGATACTTGAGTCAACATCGACCCTATCTAGGAGCCTTAATGAGACTAACCTGGTTAGCTATAACTAACATTGGGAACTAGTGACCTTGTCATTTATCTTAGAACCTAACATTTTTGTTATCAACATTGGTATTTTAGTCTCTACATAATTTTTAATATTTAGCTTATTCATATTTTATGAACCCATTGGCATTTCACATACCCAACTACCTTTTGGCACCACCTAGTGCCTCTCCATCAACTACTTATCAAACCTACACCCGATTTGGACTTTCCTCATCAACTCTTGGTTTGAGGGGGAAAACTTACTCCCATAATTGGATCACCCTACTCTTTGACTAAGTGATTCATTTTTGTTTTTTATCTTGTTAATTCAAAGCTGTATAACAAAATGGGGCAAAATGTAAACACTAAAAAACTACACACTTGTAGTTTTCAATGGCTAAATACCTTGAGACCCTATAAATAACCCCTAAACATTTTTAACCCTTAATAAACCCCTCTTAACCTAATCAAATCACTATTCTTCTAGTCACATAATATTATTCAATAACACTATTCAAAATTACTATTCAATAGCATTATTCACTGTGGGACCCACTATCACTATTTATGATGACATGGAATGTGACATGGAATGTGTCATGACATGTGACATGGAAGGTGATATGTTAAGTGACATGTCTTAGAAGTGAGGTGGATTGATGTGAGACATCATAACCCACTTGGGACCCTTTTCCAAAGTGCTTAATGACCTCATTTAAGCATCACAAGGGCCCCCCTTGAAATATGGTGAATTTTCCTTAAAGAGGCCATCATTCAACATCAATTTTTACTTCACACACAAAATTAGACTTCAAAATAAGATACCTACCTCTTTAGTGCTTTTATAAAGACAAAGATCACCCATTTTTGACTTCTTAACCCAAATGGGAATCCCCACCAACCCCATCCTTGACTATTCATGCACCACATGGAAAATCATACCACATTTAGTGTGCCACCTCTTTAAGTAATTTAATGAAGAAAAGAAAAGGTGGTTAAAAGTATTTACACCTCACTCAAACCCATGTTCATGATTCCCATTCAAATATTGACTCATGTGTAAAGTGGAAGACTCACCAACCCAAATGAGAATCCCCACCAACCCCATATTTAACTATTCATGCACCACATTTAGTGTGTCACCTCTTTAAATGTTTAGATGAAGAAAATAAAGGGTGGTGAAAAGTCTTTAATCCTCATTCAAACCCATGTACATGACTCCCATTTAAAATTGGACCCATGTGTAAGGTCAGAGACTTACCAACTGAAATGGGAATCCTACCAACCTCATCCTTGACTTATTTATGATCTCCAATTGGAAAAATTTGCCACATTTTACTATTCACCTATTTTGTCATGTTTCTTAACATCAAATGCTATAAATACCCCCCTCCTTCACCCAATGATTAGTTAGAAGTTATTCTTTGGTCAATAACATCTTGTTATAGGTTTTTGAAGGAGATTATAATTTTGGAGGTCATCATAATTTTAGAGGTAATCATTATCTTGGAAGGAAAATAATTCAAAATAATGAAGTTTTACCAAAATTACTATAGAATTCCATCTTCATCAACCATCATCAACACCAACACTCTTCTTAAAGCTTAGAAGACAATCTTTCCTTTTGTCTATTTTATTTATTTGACTTTAATTCCTTTCTTCCCTTTGGCCTCTTCTTTCTTGACATCTAAACCTCATCCTTTAACCCCTTATTTTCTCTTTTCCTTTTATCCCTTTTATCCCCTTACCTTCTTTATTAGCTTCATCCCATTTACCTTTTTTTTACCCCTTTCCACCTTCACCCCATTTACCATCTTCCTCCTTTGTCATCTTTTCCCCATTTACCAATTTATCTCTTTATCTATGTGCATCCATAACCATTTACCAAAACTAACTAAGATATCCTTTTGACCCTTGCCATTTTACCAAATCAAAAACCACCATTTTGACTAGACCAATTTTCAGCATTAGCATCATCCCAACTATTTGCTTCATTTTGGTCATCTTATCAAAGAATTTAATTCTTTTGATATTATTTATTGTTATTAGTTTTAGTTTGTTGCCATTTCATGAAAATTATATAATTCTTATTCATAAAACTTAAATTTTTAAAATAGGTGGATTGATAGCCTCCTAAAAAGCTTTTACTTCTAAGATATAGCTCATGCTAGGCAATCCACCCATCTACTTGTCTAAAAAACAAGTTAATTTAAGTGTTTTCTTATTTTTAGGTCATCCTCCCAAGCTAAAGAGGATATTTCAATAATCATTTGGATCCAATGCATTCACTTAATAGGTATTCTTCCTTACCCTTCATCACAAGTTTCTTCTTTTCACACTTAAGAAAAATAAAAAATTAGATAGAAACATTTTGGCATGCCTGGAGGGCAAAAATAACACAATTGGCTAGGACCACAAGCTCATACCACCAACCAGCAAGCCTAAGTGTTATTTAAGCCCTCAAAATGAAAATTCCTTTCCCACCTCTTCTGGTCTTGCCTATTTTCAACCCATTTTACTATGAACTTTGAAGATGTTAGAATCAAAACTAAAACCACCTTCAAATGGAAGCTTTGGGATACCTACATGGCGATGCAAGTTACACCCTCTCATGAACCCTACCTTTAAATAAATCCCCTTGATTCTCCCTTCCTATAATACACATTATTATAACTTGAAATATCCATTACTTTATACATATGTTACCCTCCTATTCCTACCAACCCATTACCACATGATTTGAATGTCAAACCCCAACCATTGCCAGTGTCTACTCAAACATGGTAGTCTTTTCTTTTATGATAGCTAAAAGGTCATCCATAGTAGGGGAATGATTTCATTATCTTAGCCCCACAACTTCTTATTGGTTAAGTTTGAACTAACAGAACCAATAAGTCATTGGTTCCATGAAATTGGAATAAAGGATGCAGACATGACCGCAATTTATCTAACATACCCATGTAGATCTTGGGTCAGGCAAGGTCCATCCTATATCGCTCACCATGCTCCTAACTTCCTTACTTTTAGAATCTACTCACTCATCAAAGAAATTCTTTATAGGTCATCACTTCACTACTATCCTTAAAACTCAGCTCATAATGGTGATGAATCTCTACCAAAGTGACTCTACAGATCCAAATAGACCCCCACCTCCTAAAACTCAAATCATAATTATAGACACTATCTCCAAACTACTACCCTCACACAATTTTAGAAGGTTTAACCTCCTAATAAAGGCACTTCTTCTTTGGTTTAGCTCCATTGAAGATCATTTGTGGTACTTAGCATTCTATTCCCTTCTAATTTATCCTACCTTTCCCATTTGTATCTCTCATCCTACTAAATGTGGGATCATTATGGTAACTATTTACCGATATCTACCATTCACTTTCATTGACACCTTCACCAAAACCCAAAACTATTATTTTACAAAACCTTCTCCCTCAACCCAAACTAGCCCATGTGGTCCATCAAATTAGGGCAACCAATTTAAACACCACTCACCCAAACCTTGTTGAACTACATTGGCTTGATGTCGATGGACTATGTAGGCACTGATTGACTTATAAGGGTAGCTTTACCACTAACAAATAATTCCCATCCCCTTTTATTCTCACTCATTTCTATCTCTAATAGTACCCTCTTAATTAGGGCATCCTACATCAAGGAAACATTGAATTATTTCTTAAGCATCCTTATGTTTTAACACCATCTAATACTTTCTATTAAGTTTTCCCCCCATTATTAGGAGAACTACATTAACTTGAGGTCTTTTTATACTATGTAAGCAGTGCTCAATTACTAAGCTCAACTTGACCATGTCCTTTACTTTATTGGATCTTCTCACCTAATATTTTTTCCTCCACTTATCTACCTATCTCCTCACCACCTACCTCCCTCCATCTTGTCAATATCTTTTAACCACTTTTATAGCTTATCAATCTATTTTAACACAAGGGTTGACATCTTTTCTCATTGGCCGCTCTTATCTTGCATAAAACCACCACGTACACTATTTCATTGGCCTCACTATCACCTTTCATTGCATATGCTTCATGGCTCACTTCCCCACCCACCTTTTCCATTTTCTACCTCTTTTTCACCTTATTACCAACTTTTCCCTTTATCCCCTTCAATTTCTTTCTCTATCCTCGTCATCTTCCCTCACCCTTAGCTATATGTCATACCCTCTTCATCACTCTCTTTCCTCACCCATTCCACATAATACTATGTATCTTGGAAGCTTTTTGTTTCTTCTATTACTGCACTTTTTCTTTGTGTACCACCACTCTCTACCATTCTTCCAATCTTCCCACCATACCCATTTTCCATTCTTCTTATTTACATTTTTAACATACTTTCATCCTTTTTGTCTTCTTCTTTTTATTTCTTTTTTTCCGTCACAACTAGCTTCTAATTGGGCATTTATCCTTTCAAAAACCTTCCATAATTACATTTTTCTTCTTATCTCTTCTTGCCTTTTTCCCTTTTCATTCCACTTTTCCTCTTTCTATCTTGGTACTCACTTATCTTTTACATCTATGTGAGTATTTGTGCTTTGTATCCCTGCTTCAATTCTTCATTCTTGTTCTTATCATCCTTGATCTTCATCCCTTAGTTTCATCTCACTCCCTTTTATTGCACCCCCTATTTCTTCACCACCTCACCACTATTTGGCTTGACAATCTCTTCTCATCACCCCTTCTGCTTGTCAATCTCTTCTAATAAGTTTATTGATGCCTACCTTCTCTCTTCACCTTCTTAGCCACCCATCCTTTGCTTCCCATTTTTTTCTTAACCCCTTTCCCATTTTCCATCCCATTCTCATCTTTAAAACCACCATCTACTTTACTTCACATCTATCATCATCCATGCTTACTTGGTCAAGATACCGCCTATTTCTTCACTCTCATATCCTCATTTTTATGTCCTCATTTCACTCCTTTTTCCTCCTATTTTCTTTCTTCTATTCATTGCATTGTTTTTTTCATTTTCATCACCAAACTATTTTCTCCTTGGTCTATTTTTATACTTATTTTCAAACCCTTTATGGCCTCCCATATTTACCATCTTCCCCTTACCATTCATTATTTTACACTTCTCTTTCCATACTTTTCAATTCTCCATTTTTTCATTCTTTAGTGGATCTCTCACCCCCATCTTCTACCTTTTATTTTTCTTCTTTTTTCTCCATTTCATTTAATTTTTTTCATCTCCCTTGATACCCTTCCTTGCTCTTCCTAATTTATATAACCATGCCTAGATTATTCCATCCTTTCCCACCTTAATCTTTATCTATGACCTCATTATTTTCTCTTCATCCATCTCTTGGTCCACCTTCACCTCATCCCTTGTTGGATCTCGCTTATGTTCTCCAATTTAACCTCCACCTCTTTTGAGTATGATCACCAGTTGTATTACTTTACGTACATGTCCTTGTCTACTTCCTCATGTCCTCCATGCCCTTACCTTAATGCAAAAAAATTGGTCAAGTTAATTACTTTATGAGCATCCATTTCTTCCTTTAATGCCTCTATGTGTTGTGCTTAGACTTTCTTTTTTTTCCCTCTCCAACTACTCCCTTCACCCTCCTTATCACCTTTTTATTTTTAAACCCTATAGCCATTTTGAGTATGCTATGCCCTCCAAGGTCTTCCACTTGATTTTAGTTTACTAAAAGATATATACCAATCCTACAGCTCTATAACACAATTGGCCAAGACCATGGGCTCATATGACCAACCAACAAGCTTGAGCACTATTAATACCTTAAGATGAAAATTCCTTCCCCACCTCTTCTAGTCTTGCCTATTTTCAACCCTTTTACTTTGACCTTCAAATATGTTAGAATAAAAACTAAAACCACCTTCAAATGGAAGCTTTGGGATACCCATGTGGGAATGATAGCTACACCCTCTCATGCACCCTACCTTCCAATAATTCCCATTGACTCTCCCTTCCTAGACTATATCTTCTTATGACTTGAAATATTCCTTGATTTAATGCATGAAATCCACAACCTGTTCCCTCATTTAATTAATATTATTATTTTCCTCACTTCATATTCCAAAAATCCTTAGAGTCTTTTTTTGAATTCCCTTAAAACTCAATCATTACTTATTTTCAAACCCCACTAGCTCAAGGGTCAAGGGTTTGAATCTTCACCACTTCTCATTTACCAACTCTACTACTTTACTTCCCTAAATCATTACATACTACCCTTTCATATCCTGTTAATGACATTGTTATGGTATGTGTATAATGTCAACTTACTTGGATGGTGATAAAAGAACCTGTTAGATCACCATGGAAATTTGAGTAGTTATAAATTTTATAAAGCCTAGTAAAGCATATTTCAACCTTTTCTTTTCTTTAAAAATATGGTAGAAATTTCATGCTTCAACCTACTTATCTATGGTTGTAGATTGATTTTGCATAGTTGATGTAATCATCTAATTTCATCTTAGGTAATTTGATCCACCATTTATACCACACCCATAAAAAACTATTTGATAGCCCTTTTTTCCACCCTTTGGTGCTTCCCTTTCTCCAACATCCTTCAACTAGACCTAACTACATGATATCAAATTGGGGCAACCATGTTAACCAACACCCTCACCTCAAAATAAATACGTTTGGCTTGATGTACATTTTGGATTTCTATCCATGGAATTATATAGGTAATGTACACTTGTCACGTGCATCCAGAGTCAACTCGGCCATCCCCTTCCAAACCACACCCAATCCACCCATGCTTTTGCCACATCCACTTTGATGTTTGTTAATTTTGACCTAGAACATTGGTGTGTTTTGTAATAACTTTTGATTAGAATAACCAACCTTGCCATGTTGAAATTTTAAATGTTTGCACCACCTCATGAAAAACTAGACCATTTGTGTTTTCTTGAGAGCACTTCCTACCCTGAATACCTGAGTCAACATTGACCCTATCTAGGATCCTTGTTAAGACTAACCTGATCAGCTATGACCAATGTTAGGGATCAGTTACCTTGTCATTTATCTTAGAACCTAACCTTTTTATTATAAAAATTGGTAGATTTAGTCTCTACGTAATCTTGACTATTACCCTTAGTCATATTTTTTGAACCCATTGACATTTCACATACCCAGCTACCTTGTGGCACCACCTAGTGCCTCCCCTTCAATGGCTTATCAAACCTAGACCCAATTTAGTCTTTCCTAATAAAATATCAGTTTGATGTGGAACACTTTATCCCATAATTTAAGTACCCTAACCTTTGACCAAGTGATTCATTTTTATTTTATAGCTTGTTAATTCAAAGTTGCATAAAAAGGGGCAAAATGTAGACATGAGAAAACTACACACTTATAATTTTTTATGACTAAATACCTCGAGTGTCAGGATCTAAGAAGCACAATTGATTACTTTTTTATAAGCAATTAAACACGAAATTGAACCAGAATGATTAAGTAGCTAGAAACTTGAAACAATAAAGAATATGAGAAACAATACTTTCTGTATTAACACTCTTCTTGAAAACAATAAAGAAATCTTCTTCTCCTCTTCACACCTCTTGGGTGTATAGTATTTCACTCAAGAGTTCTCTCTCTCTTTCTCAACCACAACTAACTCAACACCCTGAGTTGTTATCCCCTCTTTGATAGCTTCAGCTGATCTCCTTGACCTTGCACCTTGCAGATCTCCTTTGACCTTACTTTCTTGCTTCAATGCTTTACTTGCCTTAATTACAATACATGCCTCATGGGTCTCTTAAATAGGATCACAAGCATACAATAATTATACTTCTAATTACAATAATTAGAAACACAGACTCAAGACTTAAATTAGTCTTCAACATGCAAACACTCTCAGACACTCTCAGACCTCTTAAAATTAGATGAGTCTAATTCTGGAAATGCATTATAGAAATGCATGTAAATGCATGCACACACATAGGTGACTGACATCAGTTGCTGTCAGTCTACTCCTGACTGATTTTAGCCAATCCCTAGTCCCTGCTTGACTGACATCGGTGATATTGCCGATGCCGATTACTAGTTGAACTCAACAACCTCCTGATTAGCATCTTGGTGAAGCTTTTAGCTCTACAACTTAACAATCTCCCACTTGGAGATAAATAGTTGCACCTATATAACAACCTCCACTAACCATCTCAGGCACCTCCATCTTCAAGCTCAATTTTGAAGACCAACCACTACACATCCTGTGATGCTACACCTGTCATCCAAGTAACCTGCCACATCCAAACCTACATACCATGTAGAGAAGTGCTTGACCCTGCATAAATACCTGCTATTAGTCCCTCTCAAATACCTAAGAATCCACTAAACTGCTCTCTAGTACTCCTTTCCCAAATTGGCTCCAAACATTTTGACAACTCCCACTGCTTGGGAAAACTCAGGTCTAGTACATACCATGTACTTAACCTCATCATGTGAATTGGGACACTATTCTGTGAACTATCCATCCATAGGTGTGCTAACCTATTTTGCATCCTGCATCTTGAACCTCACCACTACCTTATTCACAAAATCATCCTGAGACAACATCAACCTGTGATCTTCCCTGTCTCTAGACATACTTATGCCAAAGAATCTTGCTGCTCCAGATTCTTCATGACACCCATTTGAACTAACTTTACCTTTAGCTCAGCAACTCTCTGAATGTGTAACTCTACAACAAACATACACACTATAGTAATAGGATAATGTAGCTAATATTATCCAACCTGGTAAAAGAAAACACAATGGTTAAACCTCCATTATCTTACAGCCTGCTCAAGACCATATACCCTGGCCTTTTGTCTCACATGTCTATCCACTCTCTTCTCTAACCTGGGAATCCATTCATCTGTCAGTGCTTTTATCCCAGCTAGCAACTCTACCAAAACTCTTGCTTGGTTCTCTTCCAAAGAATTCATGCCATGCTCCCACTGTTTCCTAAATTCTACCTGCATTGCCTCTTCACATCTTCTTGGTTCTTGACCATCAGTAAGCAACAAGTAATATAAAGGTGAACAATGAATATGATGTCCACTTACCCTTTCAGTCCTCCATATGGGTGTTTGAGACTCCTTGACAGCTTATTGTCTGCCCAACATCTATTCTAGTGACCGATCTCAACCATCTCTCAGTCTGCACCCAAACGATGTCAGTTCCATGCGACTGACCCTCCTGCCAATGTTGGTTCCCCCTAATTGATGTCAGTCTCCACCTGCTCGACACTACTGACTCTACTGGTCTACACATGACCGATGTTGGTACCTGCCTGATTGACATCAATTTCATGTGACCGACGTCGATAATTGTGTTTTCCTATAAGTGATGACTTTTTCACCTATGAGCTCATCTTGGATCAAAACCCTATCCATACTGCCCTACTTAGAATTATTCAGCCCCTGTGACTGATCTCTATCCATCATCTCCTCCATAAACACCAAGGCTTCCCTATTCTTATCAAAAACATCAAATTTCCATTTCCTGCAATGACCATAATCTATGCCCTTCAAATCTGAACTCATACCCTTTGACTCAAGAACGTCCATTCCCTTCTTATTCATGTGACCAAGCCTATTAAGCCACATCTTTGAATCTATAACTGAAGTAGATAAACCAGAAGTAGAATTAGTAATACAAGTAGATAGATAAAGAGTACCTACTTTCTTACCTCTTGCTAAAATAAGTGCACCCTTGGAAACCTTCCAAGAATCTATTGTGAGAGTTACTGTGCATCCTTCATCACCTAACTTTCCTACAGAAACCAAACTCTGCTTCAGGACTGGGACATGCATAACCTCCTTTAACACCCATGTGTTGCCCATCTATAATTCCAGTTGCACTTTCACTTTGCTAACCATTCAACAAGGCATACCATCCCCTAAATAAAGCTCTCTAAAGTCTCCCTGGACATATTCATGGAACAATTCTCTATTTGGGGTTGCATGAAAAGAAGTACCAAAATCTAAAACCCATGATTCTACCTGACTATCCAAAGAAATTATGAGAGCATCCTATGCTGCAATACCTACATCTTTTTCTTCTTCATTACCTTCATGTTGATTTTCTTTATCCTTCAACCAACAATCTTTCTTTGTGTGTCCTCTCTTTCTACAAAACTAGCAGGTGATACCTCCAGTTTTGGATTTGGATCTCTTTCCCATCTTTGACCTTGATTTCCCTTGCTCGACCTTCTCTCTTTGCCTTCCTCTACTTTCAGCACTTAAATCATTCCCTGATGATTCACCTATGCTTTTCCTACAAATATCTTCATTCAAGATTACACTAACCACATCATCAACTTTTAAGATTTTAGAAACAGACGCAGTATTACTTACTGCCATTACCAAACTATCCCAACTTTTAGGTAAAGAGCAAAAGATTAAGAGAGCCTTTATTTCATCATCAAAAACAATATTGACTAAAGCTAACTAGTTTACCAAACCATGGAAATCACTAAGATGACTATATACCGATCCACCTTCCTACATTTGCAAAGTAAATAACTACTTCATAAGAAATACCTTATTTAAAGCTAAGGGCTTTTCATATAAATTTTCCAAAGATTCTATCAACTCTTCTATTGTCTTACACTGTGATAAGTTGGAAATCACAGACGATGCAAGGCTCAACCTTATGGATCCCAGAGCCTTCTGATCAAGAACATTCCATTCTTCATCCTTCATATCTATGGGCTTGCATGCAACCCCACCCAATGGTAAGTACAATTTTTTTTGATACAGATAATCTTCTATCTGCATCCTCCAATGTTGATAATTCTTGCTGTTAAACTTCTCCATTCATAGCTTACTTTCTTCTGCCATTGCTATACTCCCACTCAATCAGAAACCCCTAAGAATGACTTGTAATCTAACAATAACCTGCTCCCTGCAACCTTGCTCTGATACCACTTGTCAGGATCTAGGAAGCATAATTGATTACTTTTCTATAAGCAATTAAACATAGAATTAAACTAGAATGATTAAGTAACTAGAAACTCAAAACAACAAAGAATATGAGAAACAATACTATCTGTATTAACACTCTTCTTGAAAACAATAAAGAAATCTTCCTCTCCTCTTCACACCTCTGGGGTGTATAGTATTTCACTCAATATTTCTCTCTCTTTCTCAACCACAACTAACTCAACACCCTGAGTTTTTATCCCCTCCTTTATAGCTTCAATTGATCTCCTTGACCTTGCACCTTGTATATCTCCTTTGACCTTGCTTTCTTGCTTCAATGCTTTACTTGCCTTAATTACAATACATGCCTCATGGGTCTCTTAAATAGGATTCCAAGCATACAATAATTAGACTTCTAATTACAATAATTAGAAACATAGAATCAAGACTTAAATTAGTCTTCAACATGCAAACACTCTCGGATCTCTTAAAATTAGACGAGTCTAATTCTAGAAACATATTCTAGAAATCCATGAAATGCATGCACACACACAGGTGACCGATGTTAGTTGCTGTCAGTCTGCTCCTGACCGATGTTGACCGATCCCTAGTCCCTACCCGACCGATGTCGGTGATATTGCCGATGCTGGTTACTGGTTGAACTCAGCAACCTCTTGGTGAAGCTTTTAGCTCCACAAATTAACATCGAGACCCCATAAAGACCCCCTAAAATTTTTTAACCCTTAAAAAACCCCTCTTAACCTAACCAAATAAATATTATTCTAGTCACATAATATTATTCAAAAACACTATTTAATAGTACTATTTACTATCACTATTCACTGTGGGACCCATTATCACTATTCATGATGACATGGAAAATGACATAACAAGTGACATGGTAAGTGACATGAAAGGTAATATGGCAAGTGACATGGTTTAGAAGTGAGGTGGCTTGATGTGGGACATCATACCCTACTTGGGACCCTTTTCCAAAGTACCTAATGACCTCATTTAAGCATCACAAGGCCCCCCCTTGAAATATGGTAAATTTTCATTAAAGAGGCCATCAATCAACGTGAGTTTTTCCTTCACACATGAAATTATACTTTAAAATAATATACCTACCTATTTAGTGCTTCAAGAAAGATAAAGAACACTCATTTTTGACTTCTTAACCCAAATGGGAATCCCCACCAACTCCATCTTTGACTATTCATGCACCACATGGAGAATAGTGACACATTTGGTGTGAAACCTATTTGATTTATTGAATTAAGATAAGAAAGGATGGTGAAAAGTCTTTAATCCTCATCTAAACCCATGTGCATGATTCCCATTCAAAGATGGACTCATGTGTAAAGTTGAAGACTTACCAACCCAAATATGAATCCCCACCAACCCCATATTTAAATATTCATGAAACAAATGGAAAATGGTACCAAATTTAATGTTACACCTCTTTAAGTGCTTGGATGAAGACAAGAAAGTGTGGTGAAAAGTCTTTAAGCCTCATTTAACCCCATGTGCATGATTCGCATTCAAAATTGGACCCATGTGTAAGGTGGGAGACTTACCAACTCAAATGAGATTCCCAAAAACCTCATAATCAACTTATTTATGAGCCCAACTTGGAAAAATTCACTGCATTTCACTATTCACCTCTTTTGGCATGTTTCTTAACATCAAATGTTGTAAATACCCCCCTCTCCTTCACCTAGGGATAAGTTGGAAGTTAGTCTTTGGTCATTAACATCTTGTTGTATATTTTTGAAAGAGGTTATCAATTTGGAGGTCATAATAATTTTGGAAGGAAAATAATTCAAAGTAATGAAGCTCTACCAGGATTTATATAAAATTCCATTTTCATCAACCATCATCAACATGAACAATGTTCTTCAAGCTTGGAAGGTAATCTTTCCTTTTGTCTATTTTATTTATTTTAATTCAATTACTTTATTTACATTATCTCTTCTTTATTTACCTCTAAACCTCATCCTTTAAGCCCTTATTTTCTCTCTTACCTTTATCCATTTTATCCCCTTACCTTCTTTGTTAGCTTCATCTTAACCCCTTTCTACCTTTGCCCCATTTACCATATTCCTCCTTTGTCATATTTGCCCCATTTACCAATTTATCTCTTTATCTGTGTGTATACTTAAATATTTACCAAACATAACTAAGCTATCCTTTTGACTCTTTCCATTTTACCAAATTAGAAACCACCATTTTGACTAGACCAATTTTCAACATTAGCATCATCCCAACTAGTTGCTTCATTTTGGTCATCTTAGCAAACCATTGTTTCATTTTCTATTATTTTTTGTTTTCTGAAATTTCATTAAAATTATATCATTTTTACTCATCAAACTTAAGTGTTTAAATTAGGTGGATTGATAGCCTCTTAGAAATCTTTTGCTTCTAGGATCTAGCTCACGCTAGGCAATCCACCTATCTACTTATCTAACAAACAAGTTTTTTTTAGTGTTTTATTATTTTTAGGTCATCCTCCCAAGATAAAGAGGATATATCCATAATCAAATGGATCTAACTTATTCACTTTAATAGGTATTCTTCCACACCCTTCATCACAAGTTTCTTCTTTTCACACTTAAGAAAAAACAAAAATTAGATAGAAACACCTTGCCTAGCCTAATATGGCATCATGATATATTTTCAAGTATTATTAAGGATTTAATAAATGGCTGATAATTTTAAGAGTTTTTATGGCATGAATATGATGTGTTGAGATCTTGGACAGTGGTTAGAAGGTTAATTTCAAGGGTTAATGTAGTTTGCAAGTCAAGGTCTAGAGAGCAAAGACAGATGGTGGCTAAATGAGGCATGAGATTCAAATTTAAAGATAAAAATGAGCATGTGAGAATTTTTATTGGTGTGATACGTTTTTATAGGTGTGTTGACAAAATTTTAGGTCAATTTTTTAAGTTTTAGGCTTGAAAACATGTTTTAAGGTATCTCAAGTGCATAGGATGAAGACTTGTCGACCTAAAAAGGTTTTTCAAGAGTTCATTGGCATATGAAACATATAAATGAGAGCCTAATATATTAATTGTAAAATTTTAAGGTTCCTATCTCAAATTTATAATCTTTAATTTTTGGAATGAAGGGTTAATCTTTATGAATGATTTCTAATAGTGGAAGATGGTTTAAACCCTTATAGTGACCCAATATGAAATAAGTTGTTATAAAGTTATTATAATGGATTGGTATGGATATTTTAGTTATTATAGGTTATATTCAACTCTCCTAATAATTTATTTTTGTGATTGAGTCTTTGGGTGAGTGAGTGGACCTTTAAAGAAAGGCCTTGTTTTTTAGAGATTTGTGGTAGTAGTCAAAGTTGATGAAGTCAAAATTGATAAATGGATGGAGGATAAAGTTTGAGACTTATATTTTGTGTCCATAAAGGTTTATATATAATATATGTCCTTTAGGTATTAAAATTTGGTGATCCAAGTTGGCTAGTCCCTAGCAGGCCTAATGAAGAAAAATAGTGCAAAACCTAGGCAATATGAAAAGATGGATTTTAGTGTGATTTCATGAAAGATTGATGGATCTAAATTCATGGGTATTATTTTTGGGAATTTTATTTCATATTAATTATTTTTATAAGGTTTGGTAATTATTGAAATTAGTAAAAATATTGAAACCAAAATGGCTTGTCTGGCTGAGTGGGGTCTATGAGAGAGGGGGTCAATAACTTAGTCTACAAGACTAATAGTTGCCATTAAAGCTTATGATAATTTTTTTGGAGGTTTTTATTAGGATTATATAGGATAATTTTCATGAATTTTAAGTCCTTTATTGTGTTATTTTAGGTGTCATAAGCTCAATTTTCCATGACTATGTTTTGAGGCTAGTTGGTAGTTCAAAGTAAGCATTTTACAGAGAAGAGTTTGATATTGTATACCATAAGTTAAATTATATAATTAATATTGTAATTAAATTTAGGTAATGATTTTTTTAATATGTGATTTATTGTTATTTTTATTTGGAAAAATTGTATTTATGCTTCAATTGTTCAAGACAAACTTTCTATGTGTATGAAGACCTATTATGAATAGTGTTTTGACAAGGGGTTCAAGTGGTGGATGGACCTAAAAGGTGTTTTGGACTTAAAATTAAGTTGGATAAGGTATATTTTATTGATTTATTAAATGATATTATTTTCCAATGAAGTCTGTTTTATTTCAAGGGGTCGTAAAGGAGGATTTGGTATGTTAAGTTATGGCTAACCTAATGTATTGCTTGATTCATGTTTGAAAAGTGTTATCAAACCTATTATAAGGGTAATAAAAGTGTGAAATTTTGTATATATGACCAAGTTATTTGAGAGAGAGTGACTTGTATAAGAGAAATACTAATTAGTCTTAATTTAGAAATTGAAATAATTAGATATAAAAGTGAATGAAAGAGCACATTAAAGACTAGAAGGAGTTCATACAGACCATCATAGGGGTGTAGAGAGATATTCATGAATATATAATATAATATATAAGTATGAATATCAAGTTCATATGACCTAATCAATATTGAAGAGACCTAGATGAGCGAAGAAGCCTAAAAGGTAGTTTGAGAAGGTTAAATCAATAAGAAGAGTTGAAGAGGTGGTCATCATCAATTGGTTGATAAAAAAGGTATCCTAAAGGTTATAAAATTAATAAAGTGGCTAATTTGATTATAATTCATATAGGGGGTTGTACCTCCTTGCAGGTTGGTGTTTACTAAAGCCTAGCTGGGTTGGTGCTTCGCTAGTTGGGGTTGGTGCTCTATGTGAAGTTGATGTTTCACTAAATCTTGGTTTTTATATTACAGAATTGTAGTATATTTATAAATATCAGTGGTTTTTCTTCTTCTTTAGGGTTTCCCACATATATGATGTGTTATCTTGTTTCATGCTCTTGTATGATTTCTTATGCTTTCTATGATCTATGTACTTGTATGAATGGATCATGACTATTAAGTTGAATTAAATAAATGTTTTGAATACTAAATCGCCCCCCTCTCATTACTTATTCTCCCAACACTTTCTATATATATAATGAATCAAAGGAACACATAACCACTTCATTTTTCATAAAGAATATATGCAACAAATATACATTAAAACCTTGATTTGAACCCTTAACCAATAATGTTTTAATCCCTTTTATTAACCTACAACCATTTAATAGCATTAAGTCATAGCTGAAATAATACCCACTCATTTTTTAAACAAATAAATACATAGTCTATGTAAATATCTAAACAAATCCATTGAAAATCAATAAACTAAACACATAACAATGTTATTTTCATTTCAAACCCTAACCATTTATATACATGTTATACATGGACAAATCATGGATTTGATTTTGTGTGGGAAATAATTATCCCACAGGGTCAAATCCCTGATTCTAATTAGGTTTAAAACCATATAATCATTAGTTTATTAAACACATAATAATTTCATCACTATATAATAGGAATATAAATTTTTAGAGTGAACCAAAACAAACCCTACCTCTTATTTATTGAAGTAGTCAACTTCCTTTGTCTACAACTAAAATTTCTTCTCTTTCCTTTCATTATTTACTTTATCTACCATGGATAACCTCCAAATATAAAAAATCCAACCTCTTTTATTTTTTTTGCAGTCTCTTGCATGTATTTCAAAAACCCCTAATATCATGGTGACCTGTTCTACATCACTACATGAAATAATTACCATCAAACCATAAATTCTAGAGATGATCTCCATGTCTCCCAAATTAGATGATGAACTAATAGACTTCTCCTTTATTTCATCCAAATCATAATCAAACCCTCACCATGTTACATTTTGTATGGTTTGAATGACCAAGAAACCAAAACCAAAATGATGATATTAGAATTTCTATTCTTTAACATTCAAATATCAATCTAAATATTAAACAAAAAATTTAGACAATTAATGCCACATACCTAGGTAATCTCTTAGGTATTTAAAACTTAAGTCACCCTAGGTACTTCTTAGGTTTATCTTAAATAAGTTTAATAAAAAAAAATTACTCTAAGTTAAAACATGAAATTTAATTCTTTACCATGCAAATATTTATGTTCTAATAATGCTTTTTATTGAATGCTTGAAGGTACCCACCTATATAGTTTATGAAAAAAAATATAAAATAAAATAATTTATGAAAATATATAATTAAAACATTCCATAATGAAAACCATGTCATAATCTAGAAATTAGTAACAATTGCAATGATATTGATTAGCGTCAAAACATGAATTTAAACCATATCAACTCATGCAAACATAAATAAATCAACACAATTAAATTAAATAAATCATGCATTTATTGTTTTATGTGTTGTGTGATGGGTTCATTATTAAATCTCAACACCTATAACATTTCCATCTATAATTTCCTCCCTGATGATACTATCCTTACATATCTGAGTGGAGAGTAAATTTTTTCCTACATCCTCCTCAAAAATGCAGTTTATAATTAACCCATAACCATAATAACTAGTACAAATGATACTAAAACATATAAATACTAAATAAGCATAATCCACATGCATATAAAACTCATATATATCAAACAAATCAAGTAATAAGTCATAAAAAATAATCATTATATGTTTATCCATACATTAACATGATGAAAATAATTGGATACAGTAGTAATGAAATAACATTAACCCCATAATATATGTTTAACAAACAATTTTAATTTTAGTGAGGAAATTAGGATGTAACAAGAGAAGTATATGAGAAATATGGAAACTTCCTTGATTAAGGAGCTTGAGGAAGAATGGAGAGAGTTTTCACAATCATAGTATCTTTCATAGGATTAGGATTCCTAAAACTTAAAATCTTGAAGCAAGTAAACTCTCTTTAAGGTTCAAGGGGTTGTTATTTCCAACTTGGGATTTTGGACTCAATTCCTTGTATTCTTAAGGGTAGCTTTTGTATTTATTCTCTTGTAGTCTCATTATATTTATTCAATGATTATACTTCTTACTGATGTATATAAGTGTTATATGGAAGCTATTATTTATGCATATTGTATTCCACTTGCCTATGACTCTTTATCCATTGTCTTTCAAAGTCAAGTCTGATTTCTTACACACATTTTCTTAAGCTGATTGGAAATATGAGTATGGGTTAGAGGGAGGTAAATATCATGAGAATATTTATATACTAATAGTATAAGGATATTTGAGGTGAATCCATAAATATTTTCATCTCGATATGAAAGATATGAAGGTTAAAAAGATGCATTCTCATAAAATAGAAGATTGGAATACATATCAATTGATGTTCTTTAGGCACTTGGACTACTTAAAATAGATGTACATAACTTGGATTCACCATTAATGCTTATATAAATACCTCTAAAGGATGACATAATAAATAAAAACACCAAAAATTCTTCAATAGATGAAGTATTTTGAATAACTGTTTGATTGGGTATGTCAAAAATTGTTACCACTCAAAAGTGCACCCTTGTAAGAATGTGTGCTTATTCTCACTCATGTTGACACAATGGAAACTCTCCAAGGTGAGGGTGATATTATGTTGTAAATAGTATCCAATGAATGGATGTTCCCTTTGGTACACTCACCTAATTCTCTCTAAACTCTCTAATTAAGTGATTTCTTGACTAGGAAAAGGGTAAAAGGAGTAACAATCAAACTGAAATTGAACATGAAGGATAAATTAATTTTACACATTCACTTAATATTCATACAATGGCTCTTACATCAGTATTTCATACAAAGGTCTTGATAGACACTCACACTAGCTTAGAAGGAATGAACATGGGTTATTAGATTTACTTCCAGATTATCCTTAAATTAGACTTAGACACTTGATATGACTAGTAATATTTATAATTTACTACATAAAGGTGAAAATTTTAGACATAAACATAGGAAAATCAATCATTCACTAAGTTACATCAATGAACATGATACACATACTTCATGAACAATATGAAAATGGAGGAAAAATCAACTTCATATTACTTCAAAGGTGATGTAGTACAATTTTTTGTATATAAAAAAGTATAATATAATTTTATTCTCTTAAAAATGAATATACATATATAAAATTAATCAAGGAGAGAGGAGACAAAGCATCCCCAAACTAGGGATGAGTCATCTTCCTAGTCATAGTTCACTCTTCCTTCAACTCAACTCCAACTCAACCTTCAAATCAACCATCAAATTTATAAAATACTATATAGTTTATCTTTATTTATAAATTATATTTTTTGAATATGGTATATGATAAAGATAATTTTTTTAATGTTTTGAAAAAGTTAATGGTCTCATGCATTCTTTAATGGGCTTCAATCTTGAAGAGATCTTGATCATCTTTTGTTAACTCCTTATAAAAATCTTGTTAAATATATTTGAGACCTTCTATCTCTCTAGTGAGTGAATTTAGTTATATTTTTTTTATCTTGAATTTTTATTTCAAATATATTTCTTGTATCTTTGAGTTTGACTTCAATCATCTTACTTGTATCTTGCATGCATGCTTCTCTCTCTTAACCTCCTAAAATAGCTCCAAGGTGGAGTAATAGCAGAGAGATTGCATGGTTTTTTTTTTGAATGAGTTTACTCCTTGAATTTTTTTTTTAATTCATCAATTATTAAATAAACTTCTCCATTCTTTCATGTTACTTCTCTACCTTTTTATGGCTGATTGAAGGCTTCTTGAATCATCTCGAAGTCTGACTTGAATTTTTTTTTATAAAATTAGCTCCAATGGGGTGTATTAGGAGAGAGATATTTCTTGATGATTTTGGTTAAATATTTTTCCAATCCAAGGTCCATTTATAAAATAAAAACTTAACCCTTTCTTTATCTATAGTTATATAAGAGCACATGTTTTTGACTAGGCAAGGTTGTTGAATGCACAATACATTGATTGAGCTTGTGGATTGTCTTCTTCCTCAAAGGTGGCATAGTAGTGGGAGATATTTCATGTTTCATTTTTTAAATATTAATTAAATATAATTTATAATATTTAATTTTTATTATGGACAATCATAGTTCTCCATACTGGTCCTTATTGAATATGCTCATCTTTTATATGTTTTCGTAAGCTTCTTGAATGCACAATAAGAACTTGTAACTTGATAAATTTGAATAATTTTATTATAAAAAGAGTAAAAAAATGATTTTAAAATAATATCCATGGTTTCATATACTTTAAAACAAATTTTTAATTCCAAACTCATACAACTACCAAAATGGCTCTTTTGTGCTCTCTAGGCCTCAAAAAACCCTTATTTTGATTTGGGGGTATAAAATGAGTTATATGCCTCACTAGAAAATCATAATATTCTCATTAGATAGGTATAAATTGTTTATACCTATAAAATTTTTAATGTCTTGAAAATGCTTCACCAAACTCTCAAATAAAAATTCACAAAAAAGTGTCTACTTGATGCCCTCTTGGTTACTTAGAGATATTTTTCCTTAATATGAACCTATTTATCATTGGTTTTCATTTTATAATCATGAATTAAGAAATTAAAATTAAGTATTAAACTTATAAAATAATTTTATTCCCTTGGAAATATCTGAAATACTGATTTTTAACTCCATTTATGAGCAAATTGGTCAAAAACTCTGATTTCCTTCATGGTACAGACATGTGTTTTGCCATTTTATATATTATAATGTATATTAGATATATTAAAATAATTTAAAACATAAAATTAAATATAAAAAAACCTCCATGTCAAATTTTAAGATATATCACTTAGTAAATCTCTAAATATCCACTTTTTAGTGTTTCCTAGCTTTTACAAATCTCATTTCTGAATGCCTATAAGTCTGAGTTTTGGAATGTTATTGAGTTTATGAGGAATAAATACCTATTTATTTTATAATTATTACCTTTAATATATAATATAATCAATCCAAAAATTTTATATTATAAAAAATTTTGTTAAACCTCTCAAAAAATGCCTTTTTTGACCGTCTCTTTTGCATGCTTGAAACCCTGCAACCCACACCTTTACCTTTATTCATTATTTTCATTAAAATTTTTATTTATTAATGTGTATTAACACTATTTTTTCCTAATAATATCTAATAAAAATTTTAATTTTCAACAAATAACTCAAAAATGCAATTGCATCTCCTAAAATTGAGTTATTAGGGTTTTAGAGGGCCTTTTCTTCTTAACAATTATTCATAAAGTTAATACCTTGTACCATAAAACTAATTCATGGAATATTTAGGTAATATTTAATTTTAAAATTAACCTTACTATCACCCCCAAATAGGGATGATTCATAATCCTAGTCATAGTTCACTCTTCCTTCAACTCAACTCCATCTCAACCTTCAAATCAACAACCAAATTTAGAAACTCCTACATAGTATATCTTGATTTATAACTTCTATTATTATAATATGGTTTAGGAGAGAGAGTTAATTTTTTTTGAATGTTTTGAAAATGTCAATGGTCTCACGCATGCTTTGTTGGTCTTCAATCTTAAAGAGATCTTGATCATATTTAATTAACTCATTATAAATATCTTACTAGATATCCTTGAGACTTTCCATCTCTATATCAAGTGACTTTAGTTATATTTATTATATATTGAAGTTTGTATTCAACTATATTTCTTGTATCTTTGAGTTTGACTTAAATCATCTTACTTGTATCTTGCATGCATGGTTTTCTCTCGCAACCTCCTAAAATACATCCAAGGTGCCATAGTAGGAGAGATATTTCATGTTTTTTGTTGAAGGAGTTTCCTCCTTGAAAATAGGGATGATGTACTTGATCAAGTCTTTAAATAAACTTCTCCATTATTTCATGTTGCTTCTCCACCTTTCTAGTGTTGATTGAAGGCTTATTGAATCATCTTGAATTTTGACTTGACTTTTATTACAAAATTTGTTCCAATAGGGCATAGTAGGAGACAAAGATTTCATGCTGATGTTTTTAAAATATATTTACAATCCTTAGTCCATTTTGAAAATAAACACTTAACCCTTTCTTGATCTTTAGATAACTAAGAACACATGTTTTTAATGAGGCATTGTTATCAAATGCACAATGCATTGATTAATCTTGTGGATTTCCTTCTTCCTAAAATGTGGTGTAGTAGTGGAAGATATTTCATGTTTAATTTTTTTGTAACTCTTCATGAAATATCATTGATAAGAATGCATTTGATGATGGAAAATCATAGTTCTCCATACTAGTCATTCTTAAATATGCTCATCTTTTGTGGTTTTGGTAAGATTATTTAATGCATAATAAGAACCTATAAATTGATGAATTTGAATTATTTTATCATATAAATAGTATTGTAAAATCATCACCATGGTTTCATAGATCTTAAAATAAATTTTTAGTTCTAAACTCCACATACAACTACAAAAAATTCTAGTTTGTGCTCTTTAGGCCTTAAGAAACCCTAATTTAGATTTAGGGATATAAAATAGGTTATATGAATCAATATAAACTCCTAATATTATTATTATATATGTAAAAATAATTAATACCTAGAAATTTTTTAATGTATTGAAAAATCTTCACCAAACATATTAAACATAAACATCTCTTCTACACATTTGAAACCCTACAACTTGTACCATTACCTTTATCCATTATTTTAATTGAAATTTTTATTTATTAGGGTTTATTAAGGTTATTTATTCCCAATAATATCTCACAAAACTTTTCATTTTCAATAAATAACTCAAAAATGCAATCACATCTCTTAAAACTGAGCTATTAGGGTTTTAGTGCACCTTTTCTTCTAAATTTTTTCATAAATTCAAGACCATATAACCTAAAAAAAATTCATGGAATACTAAGGTAATATAGGATTATATATTTACCTCATACAATTTTAACCAAATATTCTTATCCTTTATGAATCAAACATTTGAAAATTACCCTTACTAGCTTAATAGAGAAATAGAAGAAACTTCTGCCAAAATTTGGACCTATGAGATATTTGTAAGCATGAATTTGGATTTAAGAAGGTTTTAGGATGTTTTTTTTATATATTTTTTAATCTTCACTCCATGAATGGAGTCTTTTTAAAAACCTGCACATAAACAACCTTGACCAATATTTACCCTTAATAAAGTCATATAAATGAGAATCCTTTTATTTATGTTTCATTTATTCACCATATTAATGTGGTTAAAAATGGTTAAACTATAAATTTATAATTAATTATGATCAAACACCACTTTAATTTTTGTTTCAAATAAATATTTTTCCTTAAGATGAGGATGTATTAATTGATAAACTCTTACTTGCTTCGGAGAACTAGATAAAAAACCCATAGTCTATGGGGTGTGAACTATAAAAAACATTAATTGTTGAGTTTTGGAGGTTTTTTTTAGTTATAACTGATGAACCACATGCGGGTTTGTACATAGTGGGTGGGTATTTTAACAACATGCAAAATTACTAGTTATTATTTTTATTATACACAACATTCCACCCATCAACATATGTTTGAGCTCCTTTATTCACCTTAGATGATATTTTAATTGGTGTTTTGGGCCTATAATTATACATAAATGAAAATTAAAATAGTTTTTTGATCCATGTCTTGGCATAGGAAATGAGTGTTAGGTATATTTATTTAAAAAATAATGTGTAATAAAATCATCACCAATTTGTACAATTGATTTCTTGAGATATTTTGAAATATCCCCTTCAATGTATATGTGTTTTAGAGGCTGATACACATAAAAATTATCATTATAAAACCCTATAAAAATACCCAAATCTTTAATAAACTATTGTAAAAAAATACAAAAGGTCAAGGGGAGGTCAATAAACTCTATTTAGATGGATATTTTAATTTTTGCATGCTCAAAGATGAAAAATATTTAAGTCCAATGAGAAAACATGAAAAACATGTTACAAATAAACCAAGATCCATGAGTAATAATGTCTTGGAAGTGATCAAAATAATTAAACATAAACAAAAATAATCCCTTAGTCATGTTTTTGACACCCTCCAGTTTAACACCATGAGATGTTTTCCATCTAGTATGAAATTAGGATGTCAAGGTTCTTTCAATGTGGGAATGCCCAATAAAATAGGAAAATAAAGAAAATTGATCAAATTAGTTTTATGTCTTATCAAATTTAAGTAAATATAAACAAATATCAAGAATAATCTCAAGGGTAAGATCATTGCCTCATGGAAAAATTAGGAACAAATTTCCATGCTCATTTGGATGCCATTAAATTTCACTACACCATTAAAAGTACATGTAGCAAATTCTAAAGTAATGTAGGAGGGAAAATTATATATTAGAAACTATCTTAATAATTTACAAAATAAAATTTAGGTTATTATACATCATTCCCTAAGATATGGGCCTAAAGAGAAGAATATAACAAAAATATTATTGAGTATATAGGTATCAAGAGCTCAAATCCAACCACCAAACAAAGGCATGCATCCCCTATTAATTTTCATAAGTGCACACACACACACACAAATATATATATATATATATATATATATATATATATATATATATATATATATATATATATATATATATATATATATATATATATAAAATATAAAATAAAATTTTCAAATACATATGCACTATATCAAATAAAATCAATCATAAATGGGATCATGTCATCAATCTCAGTCTCACTCTCTCCTCTAGTATTATTCCCATAGTCTAGCCTCATACTTAACATCCCCACACCTCCTCAAGCCCCTGAATGCCTCTTACACTGACTACCACGCTCTAGTAATCAACCATGCTCCTCATGCAAGTCTACATACTACCTCTAAAAATCTATGTACTCATCCATAATCCATGTACTCATTGATATGTATATATATATTTCCTTAATATGGATATGATTCAATGTAATGGTAATTTACCAAGATCTAGTTCTTATAATTTTCATATATAAAAATAATCATTGATTTAAACATATAATTAAATTGATTAATTCAAACATTCTCCACTATTTTTTTGGTTCTCAATCATGGAATATCTATTAATAACTAATATACCATAGTATAAATAAATGCCTCTATGTAAATTCAACACTATTAAAATTTGGAGCATATGACCTATCAAAGTAAAATTTATTAAATGTTGTAGTTCAAATTACCATGTTTAAAAATTGAAAAATGAACTATTTAACATAACACCATGGAAATTTTTCCAAAATAAATGTGATAATAACACAATAAAAGTATTTATGAAAGGTAATTTGTAGTTATAACACTAACTACAGATCCATCCTAAACAATAATGATAATTTGGAATAAATAAAGCCATAGTAAAATTTATTTTTTTATTTAAGGATTATAAATTGGATATGCCATGCTGATAGACATGTAGGTAAATGTGAAAGTATAGATAAAGTAATATAATATTAACACATAAATATATCTAATAATAAATAAATAGAATTCAGATGTGTTAGTCTTATTCATATTATGCTTGAATATATATTTGTTTGATTATGTATATATATTTATTTCATCCATTTTTTTACACATCAAGAGTCTTAAATCCATTCCTATTTTAATCAAAGGATGAAAAGATTTAGACTATAATAAAATATTGACCACATATATCCTAGTCCTTAATAAATTCAAGATGTAGGAATGTATATCATGGGCCTTGATACAATAAAATTTAGTCACACATTTCATGAGTATAAAATTATTTAATTTTAATAATGAGTAAAAAAATATCAAAAAATTCTATTTTAAAATGTGAAAATGAGAGGTGATACCTCAACCACTTGATCTCTATTTCATATCATTATCCAAACCTCGTATGAGAAAGAATCTAAAATTGTTCCCATGAATGGACAAGGCTTCCTATAGCAAATACCTTTCTTTGTATAAATTTTCTATTACATGCTCATGTCAATCCCATAAATCATCTTAAATTCTTACTTAATTCTCTTTAATTTTTATTTACTCAACTTACAAGGGACATGAACCCTTTAATTTCCTTTCACACAACCTTTCATTTTGATAAAAACACCTCATTTAATTTTCTTACACACCCACATCCACCTCTTATAAGATATTATCATGCATACTACACTCGCTAACCCCATAATAACCTGATATTATAGATATATCAAGTAAACTTGAACACTAAAAAATGACTCGAATTAAGTTAGGAAATTTGGGATAAATAGGCTCAGAAATAAAATTGGTTGAAAACTCAGTAACATGGTCCTAGGTTTATGACATGGGTTATTTTTAACATGAAATCTATAACCTAAATAAATCATTTATAATAATAATGAAACTTTTTAACCAATTTGAATGATTTTATCTCCTTAATAGTTAGATAATGAGGGACATATATGTCCAAGGTAGTGCAAAAAACATGTAGGATGCGGGATAATCTTATATTAATACCAACACAAATTATATTCAGTTAAATTTCCACACCAAATGATGAGACATGTATTATAGGTCTATAAGAGTTAGAAGGAATTTTGTAATGGGGTGTACATCTGTATGGGTTCCATATGCATGGTATCACCATTGAGTATAACATCTAATTATCTAGGGAGAAGCTAGACATAAGTGATAATAGGTATGTTAGGTTAGGTGGAATTTGGGTTAGGTATTAGGAATATTTTTTGGGGTGTCATAGGTGGTGAGGCCATAAGGGGTTGATATAATTTACATAATGGAAGTGGTCACACTCATTTGGGGCCTATTTTAAATATAACAAATATGGTTTTAGGTACTTGGAAATGTCAATTTTGACATATATTTACCCTAAATGACTTGTATATACATTAATGACTTTGAGTATCCTTTATTACATATCCACACAATATATATGGATCCAATCATTATAAGTTTTTACTATTCACCTACAAGAATTCCCCTAGTTTGTGCCAAACAAGTAAATTATTATACTTAGACATATCTTGATCATCAGGTCATTATTCTTGTCTCCCAATTAGAAAAATTAGACTCAGATGGTATTATATAAATGGTATCATCTATAGGTAATGATTTTTTTCCATTTCCATACAAAAATCATATTTCAAAATCAAATCAGTCATACGCTTCGACCCATATTATTAGCATACCGATGGAATGAGAAATTAACTAAAAAGTTACATATAAATACAAATCAAACATAATATTAATAGGCATAAAATAGTTTTTTAACCTTATTTTTTATTTAAAAATGTTATTATGTATAAAAATTTGATAAATTATTAGGATATATTATATGAAATTTAAGTATAAATTTGAATGTACAATAGAAATGATAATTGAAATTGAAATTGACAAGTGGTATATGCTAAAGATAGTAAGTAAAACCAATAATAAGCTACTTATATTTTCTTATTTTTTGTTGATTGTAATTGATGTCAATATTGAAAATGAAGATAAGATAGGACTTGATACCTTAGGTTTAGGAATAAAGTTTTCACCTATGTTTGGATAGGTCTAAACTCCCTGTATTGTAGTGAAGCATGGTCTTATCTAATGACTTTGGATTTTTTCGCTTTGATTTTGACTTGTTTACCATTTGAACTTATTTATACTAAGAGGGATGACATATTTTTATTTTGTAGATTTCATATAAAAACCTCTCTTTTCTGTTGATTCACCTTGAAAACCCTAGTAGTATTGATAGGGGCTTGAAACCTATAAAAATAGAGGCACAATGTAATGGGATAAGATAACCCCAATCAACCTCATTGATGATTAACTACTACCTATATATCTAGATACTTTGAGGATGGAATTAATCCACGTGTATTTTACCCACCTAGAGTGATTGTGCAATTGTTCTCCTTGACAACATATATGTAACTAGAAAATTTGGATTTTTGATAATGTTATCACTTGACTTGATATAAAATGATTTAGACTTGATTTTTGACTAATCCAAATGTGATATTGATTTGGTAAGAAAATGGAATGTTTTCTCAATGTGAAATAGTTAATAAATTTATTCTAGATATATATCAATTCCCTTAATGAATGAACTTTGATTTTTAATTATAGTAAACATTTTGAAAATTTACTTTAGTGTACTTATGAAAAGTGTGGGATGATGCAAATGTATATTTTAAAATTTGTAAACAAGATGTTAAATGGTGTAGGGATCAGAGTATAATAGGTGGATAGGTTTATGATGGTGGACCTATCTTCACAACATGGTCTTATCCCAAAAAATTAGGGACAATTGTCCTGAGGTTTAAATTAGTCTAAGAGTGATATAAGCTAGTGTGAACATTGACTTGGAAAACCTTGTGTGATATTTACAGAGAAAAAAAGAGGTCAAGATTTTATATATATATATGAGGAATGGAGAGTAAGATTCATATATTTGGGTTTAAGTCAGTGGTTCAATATATGTCAATAACTAATAGTCATCTACCAGTGACTAGATTCAGGTATCTAAAACAATCATATAACACTCATATGGTACACATATATACACTACTAAAAATTGAGCAAAAATATCCCTCTCCTACTAGATTTAAATTATCCACTATGAGAAGTCATAAGGCAATTTTGGAGTACACAAAGTGAAGTCAAAATAAAATTTTTCAAGTGTCTAAATAAATATCACTATATGCATTAATAGAGTAAAGGATAACAATTGTAAATTTAAACTAAGGGGAAGAACCACATGTGGCTTGAATGTGTATATTGGAGTATTGGATATGTAGGCAACCTTTAATCATCAATAAGAGTTATTTGGGTCAACTTAGATTATTAAACTTCACAATATTTTATAGGTTCCATATCTTCATAGGTGGTCCTAGGATTTTAGGTAAAGGAAATGAACTTTTGGTACAACAAAAAAAATTCTACCTCAAAATTGCACATAGATCTAGATGATAAATAAACACATCCTCTCATGTCAAAATAGAAGAGAAAAATATATAGGTATAAAACCATTAGGCTAGGAATATATTATCCAAATGATACCAACTCAAGGTTGATGGTTCTACCTAAGCATAGAAAGAGATCCATAACTTGATCTAAATGATATATGGTTTATATTTTCATCTTTCTTAACATATACACCTATTTCAGTCATGCACAATAAAATATAAAGTTAACTATTTTCCATCTTTTTATGCTTTCTATATTTTTTAAGATCCATTGTCATAGTAGTTACAATGTATTGCATTAAGATTCATGATTCATTTTCATTTCTTATTATATATTTTTAAAACATTAGAGAGTTAATCCAAACTTGATGAGGCCATCATTTGCTATAATGTGCATTAATCTAGAACCATAAATAGTTTAGTGTGTTTTATAGTAAACATAGGCACTGATATATTTGTATAATATATAAATGACCCCACAATGTTATTATAATTCTATATTTTCCAATAATTCACAATATTCTATGAGTAGTGATGATGAAAATTACATTACATTTCTTAATGTCCTCTCAAATTCTCATACACCTACAACTCATATCTTTTGTTCATGAAATGTTGCCAAAGCATTATATGATATAATTACTCCATATGACTATCCCATCAATGGGATAATTGGTTATCACCCTATAAATTTTCAAATATTTAATAATAAGAAAAATAAACCAATCAAAAACATTTAAAATATTAAAAAAAATCATGACCTAAACATGACATGATGGCTAGATTACACTATTTATATATGTTATTTATCATAGCTTTGGTAGATTCTATATTTTTTTTCACACACACATGTATTTCATAGTATGTGAGTATCTTATAGTACATACAAATCATATATGGACACATAAATTTTGGACTTCCTAATACACAATTGTCATGACAATACTAGGGGCATCTAATTCCATTGGTCATAATATCATGTGTTGTATATTTATAGAAAATTTTACCATGTTGAGATACATAAATTTCTTACACATCCCTTTATAGATACTCATATATTATTTAGTGGTACATGGAAATTATAATTTAAAATCATGTGACATTGATATTCGTGGATAATGTAGACTAGTTTTCATTTGTTATATGTTGCATTGATTTTTTTTACTCTTACATGATATGATAGTCATTTATTGTATATTTTGTGTGACCCTTGGCATTGTGTGTGTGACATTTATTTAACCCTTATTTCTAAAATTTTCATGGCCCATTATTGTGACCTTTTTCCTTGTTTCTTGTGACATATATATGTTCCCTAAGTGTGGCATATGGCCTTGCTCTATGAGACATATTTATGTCCCTTGATTGTGGCCCTTGTCCTTGTTTGGAGTGAGATCTTAATGTCCCTTACTTATGTCCCTTGTCCTTATGTGTGGCATTACATTATTATGAGTGGATTAAGCTAGGATTATTCGATGACATTGTTGAGCTTGCTCAGATTTTTAAGTTTATGGATGGCATGTTCCATATCATTAGCCTCTCATTTATGGGTGATTCCATGATTTAGATCATGCATATCCTTACTCTGAAGTGATATTTAGTGCATTTATTGGTGATGGTTAATATTTTTTTCCTAACTTATACATTTATCTTTATATGAAACTATTATGCCCTGCATTACATATGTTACATGCATGCCTCAATGCCATATATATTATTATGATGACATGATTATATATGATTACATATTTATATATGAAATGATCTAATTAAATATTTATTTTGATATGAGTGACTTAGATGATGCATGCCTCACCTCAAAATGGGTTATGTTAGTAGGATTAATATAGATACATAAGCCTCCATTAGCATAAAAATAAAGTTTCATGATAAAATAAAAGATTTAGATAATCAAATGGGTAAAAATATGATACATATATTAATATATTGGTATATATTATGTAATAATATTCCATGCATACACACTCACTTTAAATAATCATGAGTCACATAGTATATATTTAGATACACATGATTATATATGCATGCAAGTGAACACACCTTAGAGGAACATAAATTACATGTAGATACATTTGAGATACTACTTCTAAAATTTATCATATAGATGCATAAAATTATATATCAATTAACATTGATTCACATGGCATGACACTAGTTCATACACATATATACTATTTCAGATCTCAAGTTACACCGAATCATAGGGAATGATACTAGTTCATGTACATATACACATTTTTAAAGTAAACAATTGCATATTTTTTTATTTATAAAATATTCTACCCTAATTTGAATTAAGTTGTATTAATTAATATAATTACTTGACATGTAATTCAAATATTAAGATTTTATATATAATAATACATTTAAATGTAAAATGTTGAGGTTTATTATATTGATTTGACAATTCACACATGATAAATATTTTAATTAAAATAAATGGATGAGTAAATAGGTTTTATATGTGACTATTTGACTATGATTATATTTTAGAAGTGAAAATTAGGATAAAATAGGCTCGTGATTCATTTGGTTTTGTAACTAATTATTTGTCTATGTAGGGTTAGTTTTGTCAATATGGGTCAATATTTTAAATTGATATTGAATTGCATAGAATTGAGTAGTAGTGAATATATGTTCACCTACTTCTATCTATGTTTTATTTTTATTAATGATCCTAAACCATGACAATGTGCATAACTCCATCAATCAGACTCCTTTACTTTAAAAATTTAGTTGTGTTGGTGAGATATAGAAACCTAAAAAAATGGGGAAAGAATAATGGGGTGACTTGACATGAATCACCCACTTTTTATTATTAATCTCTACCTACTTATTCAATATTTCAATGAATGAAATCAATCTACATGTAGTTCACACACCTAGTGTGATTTTGCAATTGTACTCATTTTTTATATTTATACAACTAATGTTTTTTATTTGATACTTGAAAATGATTTATTTGACTTTGATTTAATGTTATTTAGACTTGTGTTGTGACTCATATTAGTGATAGATACACAAATTGGGAAGAATAGGGTATATTTGATCAGTGTGAAATAGTGTATTACTGTGTTCTAGATAAATGTTGTATCCATTTGGAATGAGACCTTTATATATATATATATATATATATATATATATATATATATATATATATATATCTAATTAGGTAATTTATAACACCTCAAATATGAAATGCAAATATGTTGTCTGTTAGGTGATATTTGTTTTCAAAAAATATCTATTACTAGGATCATATCTGTATCGATAATATTAGGTCAACATTGACTGGCCATGATGTCTAAATCTGGTAGAACTAACATGTGTGTAATTAGATTATATTGAAAGTCAAGAGATGTGTGTACATGATATTTGGTAGGTTTGAAATAGATATTAATGTTCATATAGTTGTGTAATATAATAATATAAGGTTTGACCCACAAGATAACATGAAAGTGTGAGATAATTATAGATTAGGACTTCATTTATATGATTAAGTCATGTATGGTAAATTTGTGTCAAATTCAACATTTTCAAGTACCAAAAACTATAGTTTAGTATCTACAAATGGCTCCATTTTATTCTAGTAATCTAATTTTAAAACTAAAGGGATAAAATTACCTAAGTGTGTACACCACACTTTTTATTTCATATCAAGCTCCAATTATGTAGGTGACTCAATAAATAATCCTAAAATCATGTGTAGTCAATGTCCATAAATTTAAATTTAAAATTTGAAAATAAAATTTGGAATGTTTGAAAGAACAAGGGTTAGAGTATGCCTATATGTTGGTGAAAATCATGTTTTCATTAAAATTTATTAGAGATAATTATTCATTATTAAATAATTGGAGAAACTTGTGATTCATTACTAAATCACATGGATAGCTAGGGTGATTATTCCCCAAATTTGTTTAACTATTAAAGATTTTAGATGGGGAAGGAAATATTCTGTAAAACTCATGGATGTGGGAATAAGTACACAATATATTAACCCAAATAAATAATTAGTTAAAGAGAGAGCTATCAATCTAGGTTCACTTAAATAAAGTGAATCAACCACAATATATATCTTATATAATCAATTATATAATTTTGATCTAATTCACTCTATATATGAAAAAAAATGATTGAAATGGAATGATAAATGTTCATTCCAACATCATATATGAGGATATGATTGTCACTAATTTTAAAATAAAATACATGATTGAAAGAGGATGAATAAGTTTCATTCCCCAATCATGACCATAGATTTGATAAGTGTGAAGTGGAATGATAACATTTAACATTCAATTAGAGACCATGTTTTTATGTATGCATGAATGAACTAGTATCATGCCTCTTGAATATGTGCCAAATTATATATAATTTTATTCATTTATATGTTGAATTTGATAACCTGTATCTCAAATATTCATGTATGTGGAATCTAATTAGTACTATTTTTATAAACTATGTATATGCCCATGTATATGCACCAAGTATGTATGAATATATACTCAACGTTTTATAATATGTGTGTATATACATTTCATATACCTTTATAATACGTATCTTTGAAAATTGAATTCAAGAGGGGAGATTAGTATAGTGTTAGTCAAGAAAATCAAATTAAAAAATACACTAAAAATTAACACCTATAGCCTAGACACTCAAGGAGCTAGAGAACTACACAATTAAACTAACAAAATGAAAGTAAAACAAGATATGTTACCTTACATGAGAGTAATTTTTATGATTCAACCATGGAATAATGTGCTCAACTATGTGATTAAGAAATCTTTGTTAATGAATCTCCATTTCTGCACCTTTCCTTGTCACCTTGGTAATGTTGGTTGGCTTTAACTTTGGCTTGGATTAAGAAATGGGCATGGCAACATTACAATGAAGATTTTTGGATTTATTTTTGCATAATAACATTTCACATAAAAATATTATGGATCAATGGGTGAGGCCTTATATTTATATCCTCCAAAGTTAACTCTCACCCAAGTGTAGTTAGGTTAGAAATAATTGTGGTTGAATTTGAGCTAACCCTAGGTAAGTTAAAGCTAACCATAGTTGAGTTAAGGAGAGTACATGTAATTAATATTTTGGATAGAGATCCTATTAATTATTCATGGCTCTTCATATCCTAATTTATTACATTTAGGGATATGTTTTGGATTCCTTGACTTTGAGGATGATGATGTCATCATGACCTAATATTTATTGAATTTTCCTTTTATTTAAATTTGTTTTCATTAATTTCACATGTAAAATTCACTTAAGTATTTAATTTGGTTTACTTTTTTAATTCATTTTGCTTAGCATTTTATAACTTTGGGAATTGTTCAAGTGCCTTGCTTAATGGGTCCAAAGGCCAAACTACTAATTGTTAGGTACCAAGGTGAATGGGGATGAATCTATGAAAGGTTGTTATTATGTACATGATAATAACATAAATAAGGATGCCTCAAAATGATTTTTAACACTAATGTGTGGATGAAACTAGGATATTTAGTGATTTTTAGACTTAATTTGCATTGTTTGGTAGAAATCAATCTGAAGTTTGGTTGGAAGCTAGTTGTGGCTAGAATGGGGTGTCTAAATTTTGACCATATTTGAGAAGGAATTTAAATAAATAGACATAGTAACATATTCTAAAATAATGAAAAATTTGTTAATTCCCAATGCCCTAAAAGGGGATGGATGACCCCTAGATGCCCCTTTGAGGGAACATATGATAAATAAGGTTGATGATCATTCCCTCAAAAAGAAGGAAATGATGAAAATTAAAGGTAAAATGGGTGGAAAATATTGATTTTCCCAAAGGTGGTTATAATCAATCGCATAGTGAGATGCCCTAGTAGGGTATATAAAAAGGATGATTTGCCCAAAGTTAGTTATAATCATTGACATAGTGAAAAAGGGCCCCTATAAAGTGGATAGAGATAATGATTTGCCCAAAGGAGGTTATAATAATTAGCATAAATAAAAATATGCCCCTATAGGGTAACAAAATGGTAATAATTTGCCCTAATATGGTTATAATCATGAACATATAGATAGATCAAAACATAATTATTTGCCCAAAGGTGGTTATAATCATTAGCATTATGGTTAGGGACAATATGGAAAATAGAAAAAGGGGGATTACGTACTAAATCCATACTAAAAAATTAAGAGTAAGTAGGTACAGAGGATGGACATGAATTAGGGATAACTACTAGTATGGAGATGTAGTCCTAACTAGTAGAGATTAAAATTCATGTGTGTGTTAATTACTCATTATTTGTGTAATTTCTAGATAAATTTGGAATTTGTCAAGTGAAAAAAGAGAAGTATTGTGACACTATTTATTTTAAGATCCACCAAGATGATTTTTATTTTATCATGTGATAGTATTCTCCATGATATCAAACACCATGATAACCTATCCTTAATATGTATAAAGACTGATATCTAATCTAGTAAATAAGTGAGAAAAATGGACCAATGATAAAAAGCATGATGACAATGTTGATGTATGAATATGGATGGACTTAAGCATAATGCACAAGGAATCACCCAATGAATGCATAGATAATAAGTCAAAGCAAAATAATGAAATTAAATAAATAGGAAAACACAAAAAAAATAGAAACACAAAACAAAACACTAATAAATAAAAAATAAGAAAACACCAATAAATAAAAAGTGAACAAACAATCAAAACAAAAAGTGAAAAAAACACAAATAATGGTTAATCACAATCTTAGTGAAAATAGAAAACAATTTATTCATGCATGTGTAATAAAGGTGTTAATATAGGTGAAAGTGTGACCTCTAAACTAGATAGTAACTACATGGGTATAAAAAGGAAAGATTAGTTGGCACAAGTTTACCCCTAGGCTATAAGGAAACAACAACACAAATGGGATGACAATAGTTCTCCTAGGTGATAGGAGATAATTAAAAAAAAAATTAAAATGGGGGAAATGAAAGAAAAATAAAGGGTATAAGATTTGACTCTAGATGCACTAGGAAAGTGGATGTTGCCTAGATAGTTCCATAGATGCAAGATCCAACATAAAATTTAAGCCAAATATAGTTATCCTAAGATATGGGATAGAGAAAACTTATGATTAAGGAAACATAATTAACTTGTAGAGGAATATGAGAATGTCCTCGTAAAATAATGAGAGCATATAAAAAGAGAGGTATGATGTTCAAAATCATGAAAGAATAAATAAAAATAAACCGCATAAGTATGAAAGTATGGTTTAGGCTAAAAACACACTAAAAGGTAATAGACAAGTGCTTGCATATAAATTGGGTTCATAATGCTTACTTTGTTCAAGGATTAGACTAAGAATGAGCTTGTAAAATGATGAGAGCATAAATAACTCACAAAATGGTGAGAACATTAGATGAATCTAAATGGTCATTAATGTTTTAAAGTATAATACATAATGATCATAATATAAACTCATAAAATAGTGAGAGCATATGGCTAGGGCCAATAAGGATGGGGGAATTAAAGGAAAAGTGGTTACTCATGAAATATCTAGGACTCCCAAGATCCTTAAGGTAAAGAAGTGGTCAAAAAAGAAAGGAAGGTGCAGCTGAGCTAACTTGACATACTCCATGTATCCAAGTGTTGCCTACATAGTCCATGTGGACCTTAGGTTGATGTAGTTATCTTAGAAATGGGTGGAAAAATACCAAGGTGGTCTAGAAATAAATAGAACAAACAAGATGTCCCATCCCATAAAATTTTGATGGATTTATATTTTACATGGAAATTCTAAGCCAATTTTCATGATTTTGTGATTTTTGATGTCTTTTAAAAATGTTTTTGAAATTTTCTAAGTGTCTTGACTCAATTGAGAATTATGAGAGACTAAATTTCCCAACTCAAAAAATTGTAAGTGTGGCTTAGGTTGCTCAAAAAATAGTAAGAGTGTGGCTTAGGTTGCTCATAAAAAGGAAAGAGCATGGGAAAAGGGGTGATTGAGTTGACCTAAACATAAATTGAGCACTACCTACATAGTCATATTAGGACCTCAAGTCATTGTATTTCTTCCTTAAAGGAGAGGACTTTGACTAGGTAAGAATAAGTTCATTAATTATGTAAATGGCATAGTATATCGTATGAATGACAAGGTGATGTGGAAATACATGGTAAATGTGTTTCTCCTAATTTAACCATAGGTTATTATAATTTAATAAATAATGACATAGGTTAAGGATATTAATTTTCTTAAAGGTAGTTATAATTAGTAAATATTAGCATAAAATAAAATGTGATAACAATGAAAAATGTGATTGCCAAACCAATGTCATACTAGTCCAAGATATGGTGGCTTTGTCTATAATAATGAATAAACTAATACTCGATATGAATCCCCTCACTAAAATTTATTGAAGAACCAATGTCAAAAAGGGTGGGTTGGGAGGGTAACACAAATTAGGTTAATAATGAATGCATGGTAGGAATGGTATACAGTATAATACAAGGAAGGTGATGCTATGACAATTGGATATAATGGTAATGGGTTTTCCCCCAAGTGACAAGGTAAGGTAAATGGTAGTGTATAAAACAATGGTAAGGTGAATGACAAATAGAAAAGGCAAGGTAAATGTTTCTATTGTTCTTTCTAATGTGGAGATGCTCATCCTAATCAACATATGATATAATTAAAATAATTAATAAAGTAAATATCTAGCTTATACCCCTTTTGAATAGTTGCTCTATCAAGAATATTCTACTGATTTGGGCTATAATAATGTTGTTTGGATCTTCATTAGTATTTGAATTTATTTCCTCCAAACTTTGAGACAAGATGTCTTTATAGACTCTATAAAGGAAATTATAAATAGGGATGGCAAATATATATATATAGTAGATAAAAGGTTTGATTTGGCAATGAAGAGGTGGATCATAATGGAATGTATAATGGTTAGGCAACAAGTGATGATCAAGATTTTTAGGCAGACACAATGTTGTTGATTTTATATTTGACATAGTTTTAGCTATTGTGGGGCTGAAGACTTCTAAATATGTTCTCAATAAGACCACCAAATTTTTCTATTATTTTGTCTTGAGAGATTTTTCCATCTAATTATGGTGTATAATGGAAGTTATAATGATTTTATCTTTGATAATGTCTTTGTTAAGTGGTGAAGAACTATTGTGCTTAGCTATTGGTGCCTCAAAGAGTTTTTCACCAATAAATTTTTCTTGATTTTGTTATAGTGCCTCTAAGAAGTTTTCACTAAGGAATGTTGACTATTGAATTTGATTGTCTTTTATTACCTCAAGCAAGGTTTCACTAGAATATGTTGAGTTTAGACTTTGATTTCCCCCCAATACCTCTTAAAAGGTTTCACTAGGAGATTATTCTTCTTCTGCATGAATGTAGTCTTGTTCCCATTTATATTTTGTAACTAATATGTCACCATGGATGTATTTCAACAAGGTGTAATTTTATCAATCCCAATCAATAGTTGTGGGAGGTGGAATGTCAATATAGTGGCTATGATGGGTAGTGTTAATGGCATGTGGAATGGTAATGGAATGGGAAGAGGTAACACAATTCTAATAAAAGATATTAGGATAAATTGCGTTAAATATGAAGTAATCATATTTAAAAACCATGTAAGGATCACAAATGTATTTAAATTGATTTACAAGGCATGTGTAAGCAATGTTGTAATAACCATGAATGTATTATGATTCCAACATTGAGTCTAACTCAAAGGAATCTAAATCTAGTGTTGGGACCAATGTTGATTCTAATTATAATGCTAAATATGATATTGGTTCAAGAATATAACCTAAATTTAATATTTATTATTCATCTAGTGTTATGGAAAATATTTTATCTTAAATGTTTGGTATTGAATGAGTAATGGCTTAGGGTTAAGCAATAAGATCTTTAGAAATAGTCTCAGCTAAGAATGACTCTATAAAGACTAACTCATCAAAGTGAGGCTCCTTAAAAATAGGTTAATGGTTGAGATAATTATTTTCCCAAAAGTAGTTATAGTCATGAAGGAGTGACTCAACAAATACTATCTTGTCAATGTGAGACTGCTCAACCAAATGGAAAGGGTCAATAGGCAATTCCATAAAGATTGGCTTGTCATAGTGAGGCTCCTTAAAAATATGGCAATGGTTAAGATGATGATTTTATTAAAGGTGGTTATAATCATTAGGGTGTGACTCAACAAAGACTATCTTGTCAAAGTGAGATTCCTCAACTAGATAGAAAGGGTCAATAGACAACTCTAAAGAGATTGGCTCATCAAATTGAGGCTCCTTAAAAATAGGCCAATGGTAAAAGGGTGATTCAACATTGGTTAACTCATCACTAATATGTGTTTCAATAAAAAAAATCATGGATTAGTTGGTTCTCTTGGACTTGTTTTATAATTGGTTGAAAAATATAATATTTGGACACTTTTTGGTCTTTGAATGATGGCCCTTAGAGAGGTAACGATTGGATTGATTGTAGATTAAAGATTGGATAAAATTTTATAAAGTGGTAGAAGGTTGGTAATAGATGAATAATGTCTTGTAATTCAAATATAAGGTCTTTATAAATAAACTCCTCTACGATGGACTCAACAAAGGTTGGTTGTGGGTTTAGGATGGTAATCATAATTCATCTATTTATAATTTCATAAATCTATTGGGATAATGAGTTACCAGATTTAGAAGGACCAAAAATGGAAATAAATAGGTATTATGAATCTTGGTTGCTAACATAGGCCAAAGGATGAAGGACTATAATGGTAATGGATAGGAATTGAAAATCCTGGTTACTAATGTAGACTAAAGGATGAGGACTTAAAATAGTAATGAATGGGCACTATGAAGCTTGGTTGCTAATACAAGATGAAGGATAAGGGATTGCAATGGTAATGAATGGGTATTGTGAAGCTTGTTTGTGAGTGCATATGAAAAGAGGGTTACTAGCATAGGTAGGGGATTAGATAATATTATCATTGAAAGGATGAACTTGGTACTCTAATTAGCCAAATAAGGTTTATCTCAACATATGATAATTAAGATGGATAGGTTTAGAAATTATCCCAAAGAGGGTGGCCTAGGTGTAGGTTTGAATGTGACATTGTTATAGGGATAGGTCTTGGTTTGAAACATAACGAGACTTATAGAATATGTACTCAGTCTATTTCTAAAAATGGTTTAAACTTTTGTCCTAGAATGGAGCCCTTCTCCAAAATTTGTAATGATAAAATCAGTTTTAAATGTCATCAAGGTCTAATGTTAAATGTCTTGCACAAATGGTCAAGTCAAATATAAATTTGAATTCCAATATGTCAAATTGTTTCAAACAACTCTAATCTAAGTCTAAAAAATAGAAAAGGTTGATAGGTATTTGGGAACAAGTTACAAAGATAGACTCAAAACAAATTATATCTAAGAAAGAAAAGGGTAAATGATAGGACTTTGGAAACATGACACAAATCTAGAATTGAAACAACTAGGTATAAAATTATAGATAAAATGCTAGGTCTTTAGAAACAAGTCACAAATCTAGACTCAAAATATCTATGTTTAAAATGAGAGGTAAAATGCTAGGACTTTGGGAACATGACACAAAGCTAGATTTTGAACAAACTATGTCTAAAAGTGAAATTCAAAATGCTATGTCTTTGGAAACACGTCACAAAGCTAGACTTGAAAATGACTAGGCCTAAGGCAAAAACTTGAGAGGAAAATACTCTAATAATCTGAAATAATTGGACTCAAACTAGGCATCAAATTCAAACATGAACTTGAACCTTGGTAAAAGGCATTGGACCTAAGGCATATGCATAAAAATAATTAGGCAAGTCAATCTCAATTAATAAAAAATAAGGATGAGGATTAAAACATTCAATCCCAAGTGATGAGCAAGACCTAAATGTAAACTAACTATGCTTAAGTTTGTACTTGGAGAGATAGTTTTGACCTTAGTTATAAGAAATAAAAGAGATACAAGGCACACCTAAAAGAGATCACTTCCAAAATCTAGGTACATAAGATCTTCAAATAAATTAAGGAGTTAGTCTAAATTACACAATCCAAAAGTGAGAGTTAAATGCCTAAGCCAAAATTAATCAAGGCATAGACATAAACCAATGAATGTTTGAATCTAAACTTCACAAGACCAATTTAAAAAATGGTTTAGAAGGATTGGTTTATAAAGTAAACAATATCCTAGACTAAATGGATGGCATAATGGTACCGAACATAAAACAAAAAGTATACATAATTTGAAACTCGATTAGACACAAGGCAAAGGGTCTTGAAATAAAAGTAGTAGTGTAAAGACACTATCTCTCTTGAAAGGTATGATGATTGGGTTTTTTTTAAAACTCTACGAAAACCTGGAATGAAATGGGTAGCATAATGACTCCCCTTTTAAACAAATGACACACACACATTCAAATTTTTAAAAATGACTAAGGAAAAGTGTGGCATTAAATGGATAACATAAAAAAATTTTAGGGAAAATGTGGTGTATAAACATGTGATTATTTCATGGATTTATTTGGATGTGGTTTTGATAAAAAAAAAACTAGTTTTTGACTAAAAAAAATATACATAAAAATGAAAAGACACAAAAACATCTAAGTGTATAGTCCTATCCTAAAAAATAACAAGGTGGCTTTGTATAATCAAATTCCATATATATACTCCTTATTGAAATGAAATAATTTATTAATCAAAAAAATTATATGTGCATTAAAAGTAGGGTTTTTAGGCCCCCTCTTCTCTCAAGAATTCATATGGTGGCATAAAACTTCAGGCTGCTCACTGTACATTGACAATATTTTTGAAGCAAATGGGGTTTGCCTAAAAACTATATTTTTTGAAAGTTCTAAATAGTCTCATATGTGTGATTAACACTAGGGTGAAACACATCATTTGTATTCAAGGTAATCATCTTTTTATAAAAAGGTATTCTCCTTTTTACAACTATTACAACTATCAATTAATTAATGTAGTGCGATGTTTATATCAGGCCATTATTTTGAGGGTAAGAGTAGTTAATGGAGGTAGTTTCACCACTCAAACTACCAATAATTCACTAGCTTAATTTGTATACTCCACCTTGGATTGGGATTGAAATGATGTTGGGAGATGAATTCCCAGGGCAACACTTCCCTAAAGAACTTATGGGGAGGTGATGAAATCCCTCCTACAACTGAAAATGTAATAAATAAATATATAAGAACTTTAAGGTCATTTTAGGATGACCCAAATCACTTAGATCTTGAAGAGTGCCTTTAAAAAAATTATTCTATGCTTGGATTAAGTGACAAAGAGTAATGGACATAGTAATTTTGGTCACTTGAGTTCTCTAAAGGTGATGGGGAGAGAGCATACACATTAAGTCTATTTTGTAAAAAAAACACAAACAACATGTAAAATGATAAACAAATAAGCTCTTAAGAGCGTTTAGTCTAAGTTTGTGTTAATTTTAGATCCTTGGGCGAAATGTGATGTGACATTTATCCCCTTGGATTTGTTTTTTGATTTGAGAATTGACTAAATAATTTTTAATCACTAAATATAAATGTGATTTGAACTTTTAAAGTGCTAAAAACATATTTCCTTGGTCTTTGGGTGCTACAAAAACTGTTAGGGTGTTTTCTTGTTTGCTTGGCAAAAGTGATATTCCTAAAAATTATCTAAAAAATCATAAATTCACCTGTTTATAATGATTTCCTAGTTACATAGTAAAATTCAAACTATGAAATTGTTCAGTTATTAAAATCATAGTCAACCCTGAATGCTTAAAACTCATAGTGACCAATTTCACAATTTCTAAATGATTTCACAACTTAGTTTGATGATTTCGCTACTCCAGTAGATAATTCCAAGTTTGATGAAAAAAATTCATGGTTTCAAAGTCAATTTCATGATTATGGGAAACCTACAATAGAACATAGAAATAATTTTGTAGATTTGTGGTGATTTCATGGTTAACAAAAATGATCTCACTACTTGATAGGTTTAATTCACAGTTAGGTAGAATGAATTCATAGTCCCAAAATGTGATTTTACTCCCCTAAAATATGATTTCACTACTAAAAACAAAAAAATATGTACTAAAATTGATGAATTTGCAAATATGAACCAATTTCACAACTAGTTTTAAAAAGCAAGTAAAAAAGACCCATTTTCCTATAGAATGATTCATTGTTTGCTTCCTGATTTCACTATTTCTAAGCTTCATTTCATATATTGACAGGGTTGAGGATAAACCATAATAATTTCTTAAATTTATAAGATGAATTCATATATTTCGTTGATGATTTCAAGGTTTACTTCCTTGAATTCATAGTTACCTAATCATAAATTCATGAATATATAGTCACAAGGAAAAAAATAGAAAAGTTAACAAGGAATCAAGAAATGAAGACATATAATTAAATATTATTACCTTCAAAAGGCTCCCAAGATACTCCATTCATGCTTGTGGGGTACATGATCCCATCGAGCATTCCATTAATGTGAACAAGGAATCCAAGATGAGAGATTACTATGGTCTTAGTCAAGAAAATAAAATCAAAATAAACACACTAAAAATTAACACCTCTAGCCCAAACACTAAAGGATATAGATAATTACACAATTAACTAACAAAGTAAAACAAAAATAAGAGGTTTTACCTTCCATGATATAAAGTGTTTTGAGTCAGCCATTGAATGATGTGCTCCACTATGTGATCAAGAAATCTTTGTCAATGAACTCCATTTCTCCACTGCTCCTTGTCACATTGGTAATGTTGGTTGGCTTTGAATTTGGCTTGGCTTAGAAAATGGGCATGGTAACATTATAGTGAATATTTTCTTAATAATATTGCACATAAAAATATTATGGATCAATGGATGAGGCATTATATTTAAATCTTCCAAAGTTAACTCTTACACAAGTATAGTTAGGTTATAATTAACCAAGATTGATTTTGATTTAACCCTAGGTGAGTTAAGGCTAACCATATTTGATTCAAAGAGGGGGAATGTAATTAATATTTGGGATAGAGATACCATTAATTAGGCATGGCTCTCCATTTATTAATTTATTTCATTTAGGGAGATATTTTGAATTCCTTGACTTTGAGGATGATGATGTCATTATGACCTCATATTTATTGAATTTTCCTTTTTGTAGTTTTTTTCACTAATTTAATATGGAAAATTCACTTGAGAATTTAATTTGGTTTAATTTTTTAATTTATCCTTCTTAGCATTTTATCACTTTAATAATTGTTTAAGTACCCTACTTAATGGGTCTAAAGGCCAAACTATCAGTTGTTAGGTCGCAAGGTGACTGAGGATGAATCCATGAGAGTTTATTATTACATATAGTATAATATCCCAAATAGGGATTCCTAAACATGATTATAATTACTAATTTCCAATGTGTTGATGAAATTAGGATGTATATTGATTCCTAGGCTTAATTTACATTGTTTATTAGAAATCAATCTAAAGTCTAGCTGGAAGCCAATTATGGCCAAAATGGGTTGTCTATAGTATTGATGTGATAATATATGTCATGTGATTAAACCATATGATCTATTAAACATTAAAAATATATAAAATATATACTCTTATTTCATTTTTTCTCATGGGGGCTATGTTTCTATGATAATCCCATTGTATATCCCCCATTTTGATATTAGGAATGTACCCTATAATTCACTCATCTAAAAAAAGAGAGTTAAATATGTCATGTAATGTATAAATATAACATCATCTAACATCATGTAAACATGCGTATAATATGTCAACATAGTAATGTATATATCAATCAAAGCATGTATGTAACAAATATAATGCAATGCATGTAAGTGTCATGAGTAGAGAGATGCATCAATAAATCATGAAGTATAAGAATATTTGAATAATATTATGCAATAAAAATTGAATTATATGTATCATGGCATCATTAAATTTTATTAAGATGAATAAGTGTAAGTGTTAGTGCCACACATACAACTAAGCACCACATACAACGGACATAAAGATGTCACAAAAAACAAGGCCAAGGGCCATATGTAAGGAGACATATAAGTGTCGAAAATAAGGGGAATAAAGGAATAGATAACCAAGAAATTTTAATAAATATAGGTATATAAACATGGTATCAAGGTCATTAAAAATATGAGCTATAATAGTGATACCTACGGAATAAGATGCCCTTGGTATCAACATGGCCACTAGGTAAAATGAAGTACACCATATTTATGTCCATGTGTAGCATGTATGTCCTAAATCTCACTCATATACCATGAAATTAATGTGTATAGAAATAATAGTCCATTTATTTTATTTTTAAATAACATATGTAAATAATGTAATCTAACAATCATGCAATGCTCATGTCCTGATTTTGGATTTTGTGAACATTTGTTTTTTTGAAAATTTTTATTATTTAACATCTTTATAATTTTGGAATATTTGAAATTATGGTTTATATATTTATAAATAGGTCATCCTCATCAGGGTTTAAGTTTACATATCTTTTATTATCTTTTGAGATTATGTAATCACTTTTTGTCATCTTTGAAGATTGCTATTTTTTATGGTGTCACCTTCATGTTGAATCATGATCATTATTCCTTCATGTGAGAAAGTGAAATATTAATCAGTTTAATTTAGGATTTCATGTATTTTTGGTAACCATCATTGTATTAATGTTAAGGCTACCCTATATTTAGGAGGTATGACCCATATATATGTGTCAAACACTTTGGCCCACAAACTACTGGTAAAATAACATATCTAAGGGGTCATTTCCACTATGTGTTATGTTATATTTCATGAATTTCATTTTTTAAAGTTTTTTAAGCTTTTGAAATTGCATATGGTATGTTGTATGTTGCCATCAATAAGAATTATTTTGTAATGGGCATATTCCATGTAAATGGTAATAGTCAATGTATCTTTTTGAGGGTGCTTTCTAGTCATTTTCATTGTAGATGATGATTTTATGGGGCTTTATGTGGATTTTTCCTATTAGTGCTTTAATACCTTGATAATGCCTTCATTATTGTATTTATAATTCTTTTTTTGTAATGATTCATTATTATTTATCTCATCTCACATGATTTTATGATAACTAAAATATGCCTTAACTTATTAATGTGAAAGACTTCCAACTTATTGATTTCAAGTAGATGGTAATGTGATTATATTATGATTAAGTAATATATAAAATATATTTATTAGTGTATCTGGGAGATTTTTTACTTGTAATGGTGTTGGAGTCTTACAATCTACCTTATACACATTTTTTAATGAAATGTATGATTATTTGTTTGTTCACATCTTATTTGTCTATTTTGTTTCCTATACTTGGTGTGATATGGTATTTCAACTATTTCTATAATTTAAGATATGTATTATTAGATTATAATAAAAAATTATGTCCAAAATAAAATGTTGAGGATAAAACATGATACCATAGAAGGATGAAATCATAATGAAAATCTAGGGATAAAGGTGAAAATATTCTTTTTGTATGGAAATTAAAAATTGGGTCAATGAAATCCTAGGATAAAAATCATGAGACAATTTTTTTTGTTTAAGGAAATTAGAAATAAAATTTTATTCCCTAAGACAAAAAATCAAAAACTTTGGAAGGGTAAAACCCTAAGGGGAACCTATAGGTTTACATTATTTGATATATTTTTTGATTCACCAATATATTTTAAATTAATTTATCTTAAGGTGGAATACTTGGTATATTTAGTATATAAACTTGAGACATAATTCAAATATTAAGATATGACATTTAAGAATCCATCTAATTATAGAAGACTAAGAATTATTATATAGATTTGATAAGTGGTATATATTAAATATAATAAGTAAAATAAAGGGATGATTAATTATATTATATAGGTTACTATTTTAATTTGAATGTGTTTTTAAATTGAAAATCATGATAAAATGGGTATGTGGCTCATTTGGTTCTAAAACTAATTATCTATCTACATAGGGTTGATTCTATTGATATAGGTCAATATTATCAATCAATATTGAACTACTAGTTATAATTAATATTTACATAAGTTACTAATAATGATTATATTGTCACCTACACCTATTTATGTTTTCTTTGTATTTAATATCTTAAACCCTAATGCCACACATAACTCTAAAAATCAGTCTCCTTTACCTTAAAATTATAGGTGTACTTGTGAGCACTATAAACCTAGAAACATAGGGAAAGTGTAATGGGTTTAGTTTACCCCCATTTCCCCCATTTTATGATTGATTATTATCTACATATTTGATATTATAAACTAAATCAATACACATGTAGTTCTCCCACCTAGTGTGATTATGCAATTGTCTTCCTTTGTTATATGTATACAAATAATGATTTGGCTTTGATATTTTACAATTATTGGTTTGACTTGGATTTAGAGTGATTCAAAATTATATTAACTAATCCTAGTAATATATTTTTAATTTGGGAATAATAGGACATATTATGTGAGTATGCAATATTATATAGTGTTCTCCAAGTAAGTGCCATGTCCATTTTTAATGATACCTTAATTTGTTTATATATGGATCCATTTGGGTAATTTACCATGCAAATGAGACACTAATAAAATGTGTTGACCCTAAGGTGATATTTGAATTTTTTGAAATAATTATTACTAATAATGGGTTGATATGGACTAGATCATGTTAGTATCAAATAGAAATATAAACCAAATATAGTAGAGCTAGCATATTTAAATGTGGAATAAACTAAGAGTCTATATATTTATTTTCATGATATTTAATAGGTTTGAAATATATAATGAGGTTCATGTAGGTGCGTAACATCATTAAAAAAAATTGACTCATAATATAACATGTAGTTGTGAGAGAATGGTATATTATGACCTTGTTTATGCACTTAGTTCATGAGTGGTAAATTTGTGTCAATATTAGTATTTCAAAGTATAAAATACAATATTTTAGTATCTACACAAACACTTTTTGATAGAATCAAGAAGTGAACAACATTAAATCTATAAGTTTGTTTGTAGAATTGTTTTTAAGGTAATGTGTATGAGGTTTAGTGATGTTAAATGATTTTAAAATTAATAATAATTATCCCATTATATGGTCCCACCTTACCATATTGAAGTTCAATATTAAAGATAGGTTATATATTTGAGTTAGTGAAATTGAGGTTTAATGACATATAATGGTTTTAGAACTACTCCCTATTCATGAGGGTTGAGGAATTTTTATTCACAACCCATGGGATTGCATAATTGTAAATAATTTGTATTTTATCACCCCTAATTCTCAAAATTATTCATCAAAAGGAACCATTCTCTAATTATTAAACAAGGAAGCATAAACTCCAATAAGTTAAAAGGTATCACATTTTGCTCACATATAGGTGCAATCCATTACTCTTAAATTTAAAAAAAATCAATGATAGTTAATATTTCAAATTTTAATATATGTACAATAATTTATACATATTTATTATAGGTTTCTTAAATAAAACTACACTAAATCCTTATCTCAAATATAAAGTGTGTTGTACACATTCAAGCATATCTTTATATTACATTTCAATAATAGAATAAAAGGAGGGCATATGTAGATATTAAAATATGATATTAGACACTTCACAATGTCAATTTTGACCTTCCTTCACCCTACATGACTTGTGCATACATTTATTTTTCTAATTCACCATTATCTCACATCCACATTCTATCTATGGTTCTAATATTTTTAAATTATTATCAATCACCTACAAGAATTCACCCAATATATTCCAAACCAATAATTTATTATACACGGACATATCTATGTCATTAGATTAGTATTTCTATTTCCCAAATAGAATCATCATACTCAAATAGTACCATTAAGATCTAATTGTTCCTTACTTTACCCATAAATGATCATATTAAAAATCAAATCATTCCTATGGGTCATCCCATCTATCTACCATTTCATTGCCATGATAAAATACCCAAAGATTTTCATATAAATACAAATCAAGACTAGGCTTATTAAGCATATATAACTCATTTGGTACACATCTATACATTACTACACATTGAGGGAAAAAATTACTTATTCCTCCTAATTTTAAAATTACCCACCAGGAATAATTATCATTCATGTCTAAATTATACAAATCCAAGTAAACATTAAACATTCTCAAGTGTCAAAATCAAGATCACTAGGTGAATTCATATAGAAAATAACCACAAATACACATTCCCACTATAGGTATAAGTACATGTCACTTGATTTACCTCTTCTAAGTATTAGATACATAGGCAACATTTAATTTTAAATGGGGTAAATTAGGGATCAACCCATTATACTTCACTACTTTTAATAATTATATATCTTTTTAAGTGGACATAATGTTTTAGGTGAAGGAGATATATTTTGATTACTACACATGGAATCATACCTTGG
>JARHVA010003982.1:775000-830000 GCA_037957365.1 Torreya grandis
GTTTGATTACATGAAGAATAAACATCATCTTTTTATCATAGACTAGTTTGAGCTTGTTTTTCCCCTTGTTGTTATGACTCTAAAATGTGATGGGTATTTATTCTTGTAAGATTATTCCCCCCTGACATATCCTAATAAATAAAATTTAATAACAAATGTTTTGAAAAAATCAAGGGTAGTTAGAATTGGAGTGGTGCACATAGCTTCTTTAAACTTCTAAAATGCATTGGTAACTAGTTCAATCGAATCGATGGAATCTTTCTTCAACAAGGTTGTCAATGGAGATACTCCATAAATTTTTAAAAATTCATGATAATAACTTGTTATCCCCAAAAATCCATAAAGGTTTTTAAGGTTACTAGAAACTTTCCACTCCATCATAAATTTGATCTTATTAAGGTTGGCTTTGACTCCTTCATGGTAAATAATATGACCCAATTAATCAACCTCATAGACTTGAAAATAAAATTTGGAAGGTTTCACATATAAATAATGTTGATCATAAAATAAAAATACATGTTTCACATGCTTCAAATGTTTATCTAAATTTTTATTGTATATTAGGACATCATCAAAAAAACCCAACACAACCTTCCTGAAAAAGGTCCTAACAATAGTATTCCTCAAAATATGAAATACATTAATATTTTTGTGAGATCAAAATCCATGAACATAAAATCATAATGGCATTTAGGAGTTATGAAATATATTTTAGGGATATCCTCATCTCTTATATAAATTAGATTATACTTAGAATAAATATCTAGTTTGGTAAAATAAACAAAAACATGTAATTCATATAAAAAATAATCAATCAGTGGAATAAATAAATTATCTTTGATGTTTTACTTATTAAGTTATATGTAGTTGAGGCACATCCTCCAAGTTTCATTTTTATTTTGCACCATGATAACTATGATGAATATTGACTTTGGATATATCAGATAATACTGCAAACATCTCTTGTACCATATTTTAAATTTAACTTTTCTATTAATATGAGTGCGTATGGTCTGATGTTCAATGGTGTACTACATGAAATTATTTTGATGTCATGATCATTTTCTCTACTAGGTGGTAGACCTTTTGGTTTCATGCAAAAAATTGTTATGTGGTCATAAATAATCATTTCAAAATTTAGATATGTAGATACATTTGTTGACTAAACATCTATGGAAAATAATCATGTTACAAATAATTTATCCCTTCTTTTAAGAATCTTCATCATATGATGTGAAATAACTAATTGGGGAGACTTTTCACATAATACTCAGAGTTTAAATGACCTAACTTCAGAATGAAAGTGCATGAATAGTTTTTGTAAATTCATCTCTATTTTTCCCAAAGTCATAATCAATTTTACACCAATTTTTTTTCAACCCTAGCCATGGGAATAAAAAAGATAGGATAATTAAGGAGGGAGTATCCAATGCAATCTTATCATTATGAAAATTTACATAATAGTTGACTATGACACCATCTATAACTATGACTTGAAATTATGAAGTTTCTTGAATAAAAAATAAAACATTTCAAATGAGTATTCAACTTACTATTGATGAAATTATGTGTACTTCCTAAGTCAATAAACATTGTCACCTTATATCACCTTAAGAGTTTGAGGAATATTTATTCCTGAAATGGCATGACATGAGATAGTAGGGTGAGAATATTCAATTTCCTCCTCTAGCTCTTCCATACCCTCACTTGATGCGTCATATTCTTATTTAGATTCATTGACACCTTAAATGTAGATAAAATTATTTTTAACACGTTTATGTCTTTTGTTCCACTTACTATCATAACCAAAACATAACCCTTTGGCATGATTATCTTAAATTAGTTGAGGGTTAAATTTTATAGGTTAATTAAATGACAATGTTATGAAATTTTATACATGATCATGGGTGAAATCCATCCTTTATACCAACTAGTTTTCCTATGCCTGGTGTGCAAATGGTATGGCTTCATAAATGGACATTGAATTAAACATAAGAACCTCAAAATAGATGTTATCCTTGAGTTCCCCAAGAACATGGAAATCATGTTTTTCTCATTGATGTCATCCATCTGTAAGGATAGATTTTGAATTATTAATTATAATAATTAATATTACTTATTTTTAACAACTTTGGTAATTAACTAAAGTAGTTATATGAGATATTTTTTTCATAGTTAATCTATAACTCCTTTTTAAATGTTGACCAAGTAATTGGCGTGCCCTTATTTTTATTTTTATCACTCAACCACCTATACCAAATTAAATATTGACATTTTGTCCTCACAAGCCAAATATGAATCCCCTACATAAAAAACTTTTAGTGACCATCATCCTAGCCTACTTATGATTGCCCCTAGCTTAGTCATGCCATCCATCTCTCAATGAGACTCTTTGGATCATTATTGAGAGCATCATGATGGATCTTATAAAAGTTCATGATTAAACCATGGTGGCATTCATATGTTTAAGTCCTTGGGATGATGTAATAGGTTTCATAGTGTCTTTAGATGAGAAAGTCAACTATCAAGAGATCATGAAGTACATTGAGTACTTAACCTATTTGAGGAGCATGTTTCTCTCTAGTGGTATGAAGGTGTTTCAATAAATGATTGGAGGATATAATATGAGGTTCATATTGTATTCAAAGTCATTTATCAATGATGTATTAACCTAAATTTCATTTGATCCCTTCATTGATCACCCCTAAAACCCCCCTCATGAGCCTATCTTGCTTTATAAACTTTATAAAAATGGAAATTAATGTGTTAATTCTATTTAAATGGTCCTAAAATATATTCTATCCATACCAATTACCTTCACTAGGCATTTCATGCCACATAAAGTCCCTTTGAGAGCAACCCACACCCTTTTCATTAGCCAAGTGGACCCCACATGAAATTTTATGACATTTACACTTACCTCCTACATTTTAATTTTATTTTAAATTATTATTTATTCATTATACTCTCGCTCTAACCCTAAAATGATGTTAAAAAGATTTAATCTTGAAAAAATAGTGAAAGATTATGGGACCTTTTCTACATATTGTAAGGAATGTATGGGTTATACCATAAAATAAGGGATTTGATGATGAATTTGAGCCAATATTTTATGCCTCTATAAATTTTCATGGAAAATGTATTCTATTCAAGCTCAAAACCATTCTTATCTTCCTCATCCCTTCTTTACAATCTTGGACAACACCTCAAGTTTCTACTTGTATCATACAAAGGAGAGAGAGTGGATGTCCTATCTCTTGACCATGGAAATTAGGATAAAAAATATTCCAATAATAGGAAATTATATTAATATTGGTCTCCCAAAATTTATGAACCTTCCTTAAGAAGTTAAGGGATGTGTATGCATCTCACATCTACACAGGCCAATTTCAATTCAATGGTTTTCATGGATTTATAAATGGTATGCCTAATTTTATGACTTAATATTTTATTAGGTATTTAAATATCCTCCCTTGGAAATTTAAAAGTTTTTATTATACATGTGATCATAAAAAAATGGAAAATCTTCATGATTAGTCATTGTGTGCCACCTGTAGATAAGCTTGTGTAATAGCCAAGGTTTCATGTTCTTGTCAATAGTGGAAAGCTATGTTAGAGAGTTTTTATAGGTGTAAATATTATTTAAATAAATTTTTTAATATTCGACATCATTTTTTTACTTAAATATACCTCAAATAAGAAGACTTATGCTTAATTCAAGGTCATTATTGATTAGTCACTATGTGCAGTCCAAAGAGAACATTTGTATAACTTTAAAGGAGATCACAAGTAGGAAAAATAGGTGATAAAATGATGATATAATATGGTCATGTAATTATACACTAACCATTAGGCCTCCATTACATCTTTTAGGTTTTATAAACCACACCTCTTCCATCTTAAATCACGGTTCCCTTTTCAACAGACTTTAAGGATTGTTTGAAAAAAAAAAGGTTTTTGGAGTTTTTTAAGGTTCCATTTTTAGGCTATGGATGATGTGTTATAATTTAAAAGTGTCATAATTACAAAATATATATTACTTAGGTTCTTAAAATTCCATGTTAAATGTAATTTTAAGGTTTCCATGCTTCTCTACACACCACAATCCATACCACTATTGTTTCACTATCATTGCCTCCATTTTACTATGTTATTCCCCTATTTCATATTCCCAACACCCATTATCATTTCAATTACACACTCCTTCACCCACCCATACTCCATAAAAATCCTAAAACATGTTAATAGACCTACATATACCTTTTTTGACCCTTATAAGTCATGAGGGTATGAAATATTGAATTGATATGGTATTGTACCCTACTAAGGGGACTTTATAAGCATCTACAACTAGTTGAGAGCTACTATAATAGAGTTATCAAATGACATGATGAGGACATACAAAAAAAACTAAAGATAAAATAAGACTTATGATAATCTTCAATCAAGGATTTATAACTAAGTGATCACCATAAACAATCCAAATCAATGATCCATTCCAAGTGTCACATGTGGACTATATCAGTATGTACAACATAGGGTACACCACTCTTTAATGATTGTATTTTGGGAATACAAGTAAAAATTTGAGACTTAAGTAATAAATTATAATTATTTATTCAAAATTGATGATGATTCCTTCAAGGTTAGGTTACCTCTTATTCACCTCAAACCTCCACTCTAAACAATTATTGAAATAGTAGAGGAACACTTAAAACCAATTAACTAACTTGAGTTTAGTCTATGAAAGAAGGTTTAACAAGAAGTTATGTTGATGAGACTGTGAAGTTATTTGAAGGAATTAAAAATGATAATGATTATAAGATGCCCATTACTTGTATTTAAGGGACCTAAACTCCTCAAAATATCCTAATATAGGAGACAAACATCTACAACAATGCATTATGTTCACTTACAGTTGTGTTTCTTCCCATTTACAAACTATGCCATAAGAATGTTGTTATTAAAGAGGTAGGTCAAAAATTATTAATTAAGAGGGGTTGTGGAAAAATATCATTACCAAAACACCATGATGATATGAATAAACAATCATGATACTCCATTTCTTAAAAACCCTATTATGTACACATCTTCAACCACTTAGTTGGCCTACTTGAAGTTAATTGGTATGATGAAGCCATTGTCTTAGATGTTTCATGACAAGGATGAACTCATAGAAACCTATAAAAGTCATTCATTCTCTCAAGGAGGTCTAATATACTCACATCAAGAATGACTTCCTTACCACTTAGTCAAGAATATAAATAAATACCTACAGGTTATGGAGTAGTGTTGACTCAATTTGACTCAAATAGGATTATGTAAGGTAGTAAATGAGATAAAATTTTATAATTAAGGATAATTATAATTTTAAAACCTATTATATGTCATGATAAGTGTGTTTAGGATCCTATATTAAGTAGGAAACACTAAGACATAGCTTCTTCAAGTTTCACTCTTCTGACTATGTCTGAACCCTAGAGGACCGTGCATATAGTGTGCAAGGTTAAATGTTTATTAAATACATTAAAATGAGATAATATATGGTATGGATGATCTGATTAATCTCATTTAAGGCCTCACCCTTACCTATTAACCTCACTTTAATCAGGGAACCCAATCAAAGGGCCTTAAGAGATCAATATGTGTGTGCAAGAAGCCAAATGAGTTATAGGAAAATGATGAATCTAAGGAAGGGATAACTAAAGGGGACTAATAAGGATGTTAAATTAATATAAAATAATATTCATACATATATATCCTCAATGTAACAATAAGGAGAAGTTGCATTATAACCTTAAACATAGTCATACATTTAGTAGACAATAAATGGCTAGTTTAAGCCAAAATGGTCATTCAAGACCATTTTAGGGAGAATTAATCCTTTGATTTTTGAGGAGAGGATCATTTTGAGTATTAAAATTCATATATTCTATTTAATTGGTCATAAAATTAATGGGAATACCCATTTTTGTTTATCTTAGACCAAGACATGTCTAGGAAAATAAGCTGGGAGCTAAACAGGTAAAACTAGTCATGGAAGGTTTGAAAGTAGAATTAGATCCAAAAAAGAGTTTTATGATAATTTATTATGATTATTTATGGTCATAAAACCTCATTAAAAAGTATAAAACTCACATCAAGAGGAAAATTATTTGGAAATAGACTAGGCATGAAAGTTTTAGACCTAATTATATACCCTAATGCCATGTCAAGGTTCCTTCATGTTTATATAACTTGTTGTATGATAAAGTGGGGGTGATATTAGGATGATATAGACCTGATAGATTATATTTTAGGTGAAAATTAGTGAAAAAATTTAGGGTACCTTCAAGACTTTTCTTGAAGCACTCAATCCTACACATAGGCAGTTTGAGGATTAACTTTATGAGCTCACCCACTCCACCTCAAGAGGTTTTTAAGAAAATGATCTTAAGAGGTTTAAATTACCCTTGTTTAATAATAATCCATTATATATTTATTTTTATTGTAAGGCCAAACTTTACGAATGAATATTAAGAACATAGGCACTCAAAAATGGCTTGTATATTACCCTAGGCTCACCTTTGGATGTTCATATCTTCATCCATCCTTTGTATGGGATTCCAAAATATTAAAATAATTTGAGTAGGTATATTACCTTAGGATTCATGTCCATTATTATGATATTTAATGTACATACTATATAAACCATCCTTAAGACCCTTAGTTAGTCATAAACCTCCCTAAAACCTTAAGTACACCTAGTCTTAGAAAAGTTGATATTTTGATGCCTTAACACCTAGAGATGATATGAAAAGCTCATGAAAATTAAATTAAATTCATATGGGATTCACCTAATGGTAATTTATTATATAGACATTGTACAAAATCTTCATAAATAGGTAATTTGTTAAGGTTTTGAGTAGAATAAAGGGTGTTCAATAGAAAATAATGATTACAATAATTGAGAGAGTTAGTGTGGTAATTAATTCACATTATCAATTCATAAAATTCTCATGGATCCATCTATAATATCCTTTCAAAGTACCTACAAAGATGCTAGTTTTCCATGCTTAATAGATGAACTAGTCAACAAGGAAAAGTGGGTTTTTAAGTTCCTAATGTCTTTATAAGATTATTTCATGTTTGAGGATGTTACTCAAGGCATTAATCACAGTCACACATAATTTATCAAGCCTATTTATAGGTTTCATGAAGTTCAATATGCAATCACTTAGGCAATTATGTTTAATAGGTCTAATTGGCCTATGTTGTCATCAAAGATAGCCAATTTGTCATTTAAATACTAATATAATAGGTCAATTAAAGGATTATAAATTAGTATATGACACATAAAGGGATTAAATTCACATTTCATATCTGTAGTATAGGAATAATTTAATTTATTTGACTTTACCAATTTTCTCTAAAAGAGTATGGGTTGTTACATGATCATGGTGGCCTAATTGATGATTGTAACTAACACAAGGGAGTGTGATGGAATATTATATGCATGTTCAATCCTTTTAGATAGTGTAACTAAAGTTGACTCAGCCTCCCTTACTTTCTTTCCAACACCAACATCTCATTTAAGGAGCCACCAAAGAGGTTCAATACATAATAGGATTGAAGGATGTTATGTAACTCCTATAACTATTATTTTGGGTGGACTTGGTCATTGATGACCCTAATATCCAATATTATATGCCAAATCCCCCTTATTCTCTCCTCATATCTTTTATATATTCAAGTCTTTTTGCCTTAGTCTATATCCCTTAAGTTGGTATGAGGAGACTTTGCTAGCATTTGTATTCATGCACCTATTGAATAATGAATAGAGCATCTTGTAGCCTCTTCAAAGTTTATAATTTTTGTGTTTATGATTTTTATGATATGTAATAGTGTTATAGAATTCCCTCTTATAGGTTTAAGTTACACTTAAGTGTTAACAATCTTCTTGGCATGTTGTTTAGTGTGTTTCAAGGTGGATAACTTAGGTTTGGAGTAGAAATCAGGTTGAAAGATCCTTAAACTAGGCCTTCTCCTCTTGACCCTCTCACTTTAAGTTATTTCAATATCCTCTAGATGAAATATTGATGCTTAGAAGTCATTATAGTTAGTATCTCAACTCTATGCATTATTTATTAGTTTGTTGAGAGTCCAAATTGAATGAGTGGATAACGTGATTATTAGGTGTATCACCACATCTTAGAGTAGGTTTAATTTATGTATATTATTCACCCTTTCCATCCCAACTATTTAGGTTTATAAGATCATTAGAATGAAAAAATTATGAAAGTTATCCCCTTAAAATCTAGAGGTGTAACCAATGTATTTGGTAACCCATAGCCTAGGGTCATTCCCATGTTAGCCTATGTTTGGGTATAGGACATGAACACTCCTTTCTTTAGCAAGGTGAAACCTAGAGTCTCTAACAATTCTAGCATGATTGGTGGGATATATTTCAAGTGCCTTGAAGCATACTCTAAAGACATTAGAGGAGATTTGGAAGATATATACATCATATCAACATCTATAGTTACCTTTATTAGATTTAAACATCTTTTGGGAGGTTTAAAATCAATTTCAAGCTCAAAGATAGCATGGTTTCATTTTTATTGAAATAATAACTTCTTGGTTATGGTTGTGATCTAATAAACATGTTTCATAAGGATCCATGCCAACCTATGAGGTATGTTTCTACCATCCTCCTCCATATCCACTCTATCACAACCCATATTAGCACTATATTAATGCTTACCAAACATATAATGGACATCCTACATACTACCAAGACCATTCTACCTCCATGGTAGGCTCCTCCACCCCCATGGCAACCTCCTCATCCTCATGATCAATAATATTATCAATATATTTTCCCTTATAATCAACCTGCACCAAAAAATGACCATTTGCACTTAGAGATTGAGAGATTAAGAGAATAAAAATATAAGTTACAGGAGTATCTTATATAATATAAAAGGGTTGAATGGCAAAACATTATTCCTCATCAAAATAACCTTGCAAACCTAAAATAACCAACTATTTTTCTTACTCCATCTCCCTTTCCTACCTCCCTATCATACGAGATTTTTTAGTCCATAATTGTTTGTTTAATGATGAGGTAAGTATTTCAATTATTCCTAAGTTGGTGGTAGATAGGTTAAATTTGGTGTGTGAGCCCATGTCTAATCTTGATTTTTAGTGGAATGGATCCCCCATGAATACATTTGGCATTGTTAAAGACATTTAAATCACACTTAATGCCTACCCCAAACTATTAGTTGTGTAAAAACTTATTGTAGCATACCTATTACCTCACTTTGTTTTGTGTTTGGCTAGTGATTTTATGACTAAGGTACGAGTATGTTTGTTTAAGGACTTAATTCATATGGTGTGAAAACTTGATCATGGTGTGGAAGTGAAAATTAGGTCTAAGTCACTCTCTAAATTCAGCATGCAATCTTATGCTCTAATCACCTCAAATTTAGATTGCCTTCACCATCCTTTTCCAAAGTAATATACCTATGTTCAAGATCTTATACCTACTTAAAAGCCTAAAATGATCCCAACATGGAAGCCTTCATGGTCCAAGAACCCAAAATTCATCATGAATACCCTTTAAAAGGAGGATAAGTAGGGGATATAAGGTATGAATTAAAATTCAAGGAGCCTCTCAAGTTCTCCAAACACATTCTCAACCCTTCATACTATAGAAACTCAGGAAAATCCAATCACATCAAAAAATGATAAGGCAAATAAAGTCTCTAAGAGAAAATATGTTGTCTTTAATCATGATATTCTTAAGATCCTAAGTTGGTAGAACACCCTTAAATCCATCAATCAAGCTAAATAAATATTTTGCCTACCCACCTTCTCTTTTCTTTAAGAGTAATCAAATACACCAACATTTTAATCTGAACATCCAAGAATGGTGGACAAATTGTCAAGGTTGATAAATGAAGTCATAGTTCTTCAAGAGATTGATAGTGAAATAGATGTGATTATGTGTCAAGAACACCTTGGAAACGACACTTTGAATTTATATGAATAAGAAATAGTGATTGGGACTCTTATTCACCCTAGCAAGCTAGATTTGAAACATAAAAATAAGTTGGATGATGAATGGCAGTTACAATGCCATAATGATGGAGTGAATGGGAACACAATTCACAACCATCCATATCTAGAAGATAACCAAAAGAAAAACCTTCATGAGCCTATTTTTAAGATCAAGAGAAACTCAAACCAATTGGAAGATTAGTGGCAACACTTATGTTTGGAGTTATTGAGTGAAATTGAGAATCTCACCAAGGCATAACTTAGTGATGTGATTGAAAAATAGACTAATGTTTCAAATGAGGAGAGAAATGTAACCCAAGAGGTCCCAAGATAAGAAAAGCTCCTTATTTAATGGATTGATGAGTTTTCACCCTCTATTGGAGATGAAGAGGGATAAAATTTAGTAGACCAAGAACCTTATGATGACCTTGTCATAGAAAAGAAGGTGAATGATCAACATGGTATCTTTAAAGTAGATGGAAGAATTAGGAATGAACCTTATGATTTATCAAGTGACCATGATGAAATGTACTTTTGGGCAGACTTAGAGGGATTCTTCTTAAGTCTATACACCCCACCACTAAATCAATCAGATCATGAGAAGGAACTTGCAAAGGATGATTTGGTAGGTGATCATCTTGAATCTAATGGGAGGAATAAGTTAAACCCCTTGACTGAAGAGGAGATGAAACTTATGATGTAACATATAAATATTTGGGAAGACTATGATTGGTTTCTTGACCTTTATACTCAACCCATACACTTGAAGATGAATCCAAATGGTCTGATCACTCTTCCAAGTGACCAAGAGAATGCTAGTTATAAATGGAGGTTATCACACATTGGTCAAAGTCTGATACCACCCAATTCATCACATGAAAACTCCATATTAGGATACCACAATGATTGTAATACAATCCCATTTGACCTTGGGGGATGAAGTCAAAGTTTATGTCAATTTTGTATCACTTAGTAATCTTCTCAAATAAGTGTTTTTCACATGTTGTAAGTAGTGTCTTGTTATTACATTTCCTTACCTTATTTATCCTTAGTTTTTAAGTGTGATTCTTAGTATTAGGTTGTTTATTTCTTATGTTTGTGTGTGCCTTATTTTTTTTTCAAGTCTTTAAAGTGTCAAGAGTACAATTCAGTCCAAGGAGTCATCATCCTATGTTTCTTCTTTAAGTCACCTTGTCATGATAGTGTCTAGATTCTCTTGACCAGTAGGATGGTCAACCATTAGAGTCACCATAAATGTTGACATTTTGGCCTTATATGATAAATTTCAACCCCATACATCAAAAACTTTTAGTGACCATTATCCTAGCTTGCTTATGATTACCATTGGCTTAGTCATGCCATCCTTCTCCCAATGAGAGTCTTTGGATAATTATTGATATCATCATGATGGATATTATCATATTTCATGCTTGATACATGGTACCATTATTGTCTTAAAGTCCTTGGGATGATGTAATAGGTGTCATATTGTATTTGGATGATAAATTTGATTGTCAAGAGGTCATAAAGTTCATTGAGTACTATAGTCATATAAAATGTCAAAATTAGTAGCTTGAGTGTGGTTTGTGACATCCAACCCATAGGTCCCTATTGCTTTCTATCATGACCCTCATAAACATATTTTCACTAATTCCCAGTCATCTGTAGCCTTCTAGATAGTGATTCCACCTCCTTCAAGAAGCATTTCTAGTGATGATTCTATCTCCCTAGGTCATGTTCCTTTAGGACTATAGCACCCAACTTAGACTATAGCATCAGACCCTAGGGTGTCCATTTATGGCACTCTTATCTAAGTGCATTTTTACCTCCCATGGTCTATTACTTCTAGTTCATATCTTACTTATTATCAACCTAACACAAATACATTTGACCCATGACCAACAAATACCTATAAAAACACATTCAAATTTCATTTATAAGGGGTTGGAAATTATTTAAAAATAAGCAATAATACAAGAAAAACCACCAAGTAAATCTTCCTTATTCTCTGTTTACAGCCATCCAATACTACTACAAGCTTATTCACATCCTTGCACCAATCCCTAGCCACCTTAATCACATCTATTTTAGCTTTTTTGCATCTTCATACACACTATTACACAAATCACATTAAGTGGGAGAACTACATATGGCTTGATCCCTCTTCAGAGTATTGGTATATAGATGGTGTTCCCACACAATGGGTGTAGATACACGTTTAATTCATTTTAAACACACTACCCCCCCCCTCTTTTCCAAAATTTTTAAAACCATAATGTAGTCTATGGTTTGAATACTAAATCATATATATAGCAAGTTTCATGGACATTCAATAGTTGAAATTTCATAGGCAGTCTCACACAGAAACATCAAAAAAAACCTAAAAACATTAGATCTCTTAGATAACTATGGTAGAAGAGGACTATAACACTAGACTCTAGGGTGTCCTATTTCAGTGATCCTATCCAATCATAAAATGAAATTTAAATCTTGATTTATGATAGTGTCCCAGTCTTGCATAGTGAATTTTATAATTTACAACAACCATCATAGTTAGTTTCTAGCTAAGTCTTATTTTCTCTCCATTATTACTATTTTTAGAAAGGTTCAAATTACAGTCAAATTATACAAATTAGTAACTTAATTTTTGCATATCTATTTACTAATTTTATTACTCTAGACCCTTAACTAAATTAGGAATAATACTCAAATATTCCTAAAACTATTAAATCATTTGGTGAACTTGACTTACTTCATTTGTACATAAAAACCCTAGAAATCCTAGGGTAAAATTCCTACTAATTGTTCCTATATTTTTTTGATTTTTTAATTACATATTTAAATAAAAAATTTGTATCAAATTTTAAAATTTCTTAGCAATTTTATAATCATTTCATTCAAAACCCTAATTGCATATACTAGCTCCTATTTGCTTCTAAAGGTATCACCTTACATCTAAAATCAGATTTCAAAATGGATCTCACTTATTTTCAAATATTTATTGCATTTTTAGCAAATAATAAGGATACCATACTTGGTCATATCATATACATGAATGATTAAGTTTACCACATGATAATACAAAGCTTCATTCTTTAATTGTGATGCCTAATTTTCATAATATGGTATGATATTAAGAAATTAATTATTAAACATAGTAAGATACCTCTCCTTCAAATCAAAGTTTACTTTTATTTAATACAAGTTCATCTCTTAAATTATATCTCTCATATGGAAATATTTTCAAGTTTATCATGATAAACAAATTATAAATGTCATATCACATGCCAAATTTTCTTATGCAGTCATGCAAAAATTCATGTTTTCTATCCCTTTATTTCTATCTCTCATATGGAAAAAATTTCAAGTTTATCATGCTAATCACATTAGAAATGTCATAACACATGCCAAAGTTTTTTTATGCATTCATATACAATTTCATGCTCTCTTTCCCAAACTTGTTATCTCTCTTATGGAATGATCTTTATGAACATATTTTTATATAACTTATAACTCTAATTTCATACATTTCATTTCACATTCATGATTTCTACCTAGATGCATATAACTCATTAGCTACTTTTGAGTATTTCCCTATCACTACTAGACACAAGCAAACACTAGTGGTTATATCTATCCCTCCTACCTTAAAACTTATACATATAGCTCTTATCCCATACCTAATAATAGCTATATGCCTAAATTAGATCATGCAATACATGCTATTACCCAAGTTTATGAAGATAGGTAGGTTGATTACACCAATGGCTATAGATCTATAACTCAGGTTAGCACCCCTTCTGATATAGTTTCAATTCTTGAGCTCCTTTAGTGATTGAATGTTTACAAAGATGTATTATATGCATCCCTTTACAATAATAGAATTCTTATTTCCACTAAACCAACTTATGTTGTGTCTATCATCAACATAATGTAATGGACTGAAGAGCATATTTCCTTTGAAAAAGAGGATCTACCCTTGTGACACATCATTAAACAACATATAACTCTATATATTAAATTAATAATTAATGATGTGGGGGTAAAAAGAGTGTTAGTTGATAATGGTTCAGAACTCAATATTTGTAACATTTCTTTTCATAAACATCTTAATATACAACCTCAAGACTTAGACCAATTTGACATGAACATTAGAGGTTTTGACAATATCCCATAGAAAGTCATGGGTCAAATAACACTCAATCTTACCTTAGGGCCTAAGACACTACCAACTACTTACCAAGTCATGCCAAATGATCTCAATTATAATCTATTACTTGGTCAGCCTTTGATTCATGATATGCATGTCATCCCTTATACACTCCATGTTTTTTAAAAATGTAGTCACAAAGGCTACATCTACACATGCCCAATAAATAGTGAACCTTTTAAATACTACCAAGTTGTCGAATCTCCATAGAATTATATTCCACACTTTAATTTTGGAAATATACCTACATAACTAGCTACTCATAGTGCACCCTCAAACCATGTAACACATTAGACAATTCCAATTTTAGTAATAGCATTGACACAAAATCATAAATTTACTTCCCCTTTTACACTTAATTATCTTAATCAGATGGGATATTATGGCAAAGGTCTTGGAAAACATGAACAAGGAATTTTCAATCCTTTTGAAGCATCCACATAACATGGAAGGCAAGGTATAGGATATCATCTCACCCTTACTCATGATAAACCTTCTCTCACCACTTCAAAACACATAAAATTTTGTCTACCAATTGCACATATTGACCATATAGTTAATCACACCTCTACATTGTCATTGGTCTATCCTTATCTTATTAGTGATATAGTTTTACTAGATATGTTCACATTAGATGTATTCTCTAATGATGAATCCCTTTTATAATTTATCAGAGCATATGAGGACCTCCCGTCTTTCTATCATAAAACTAAGTTTCCTTATCACACAAATTTCCATGCATAATTTAGAGAAAATCTAGATTCTTCCCAAGACATCCTAGTTGATTTAGATGACACTATTCCTACAACTCCATACACACTAGATCATTCCATATTGCTTAATGAGGAAATAATTAATCTCAATTTTGGAACCAATCAGGATCCTCACATTGCCTTGTTAGCCATTACAATATGAAAGGAAGAAGATACATATATTCTTCAAAATTTAATAGATTTTCTAGAACTCTTTGCTTGGTCTTACTCATATATGCTAATAATTAACACATCTATAGTATTCCATTAGATTCCCTTATACCCAGATGCCAAATAAGTTAAGAAAAAATATTTCAAAATGTATCCTAAGGTGGTTCTCATAGTCAAATATTAGATACAATGCCTCTTAAATCTTGGCTTCATTCCACAAATAACACATCTTGAATGGATTTATAATATAGTCCCACAGTAAAACCCAATGGAAAAATTCAGTGCTATTTTGATTCTCGATATTTAAATAAATCATGCCCAAAAGATGATTTCCCTTTACCTAATATCAACATGATTGTAGATTCCACAATCAAGTATGAAATGTTATCATTTATGGATGGCTTTTTTGGTTACAACCAAATCAAAATCACTGAAGAAGATCAAGAACAAACATCTTTTATAATACCTTGGGGTATATTTTGCTACATTGTCATGCCTTTTGGATTAAAAAATGATGAAGCCACATGTCAACATACCATGACACGTATATTTCATGACTTGATTAACCATACTATCAAGGATTATTTTGATGATATATTAACTAAATATAAACAATGACATCAAGCTATTGATTTATGAAAAATCTTTCAAAGACTTAGGCAATACAATGTCTGATTAAACCCAAAGAAATGTGTGTTTGGAGTTACATCAAGTAAACTCTTAGGTTTCATTATTTTGTTAGTGTGGCATAAAGGTTGACCCTAATAAATTTGAATTATTTATTGACATGACACCTCCCATGAAATTAAAGCAACTTCGATCCTTACAAGGTAAAATCCAAGCAATCTACCATTTTATAGCTCAACTTGCTAATAAAAATTAGTCATTCGTACAAAATTTGATTGGGACCAATATTATTAAGAAAGATTTGATAAAATCAATAAATATATTTTTAATCCACCTATTATAGTACCACTTATTGATGAGGCTTGAATATGCTCGTTAAATGTATAATAAATGACCTCATCTTACTCTCTCTTTCTATTAAGTTTGACTGCATTTTGTGACTTTTATTTTAATCTAATATTAGTTATGATGAAATTGTCCATATTTTGTTGATTGTGATTATAACATTTAAAAATATCTTTAATTCCTAACAAGTGATTTGGAAAATTCAATTTTTGTAATAAAACAGGTCATCATCGGGCTAAAGAATAAATATGAAGTGGATTGCATGTTTTTAGAAGCATTAGAATCAATACAACTTAGTTTCAGAACCCCACCACACTATTAAAAGTTTTGTCACATTTTTAGACTTAATTTTGGAACTCTATATTTAGTTTTGGAATTATCTGAATTAATTCTGGTACTCTTGTAGATAAGCTTTAAAACTTTCACAATTAGACATGGAACTGATAAGGATCTATTCCAAATGAATGGTGATCTATCAAATCAATGATCCTATTAATTAGGAGTCGACTTCCAATTTCCATACTTGAAGATCTAAGACATTTATCACACAGTTGGACATCTAGCGACATCTTAATTCAACATCTATTCTAGGCATGATTCAGTTCCATTGTATCCATGAAATAGTTACAACCATCAATGCACCACAAGAATAAGAATATATATACAGACCTGGGAATTTAGGAGTATGAATAATTGACAAATAAATGGATAAGGATAGATTATTACATTTTTATAATACAAATTTATTTATCAATACAATAGCCATTTCTATTTTGAGAGAAAATTAAGTTGTTCAATCATGTTTCTAGGTGGAGCAAGGGCCCACTCCTCCAAGAACAAGGATCTTCATTTTTGGTCAATATTTATATTTTATTCTCAAAAGAAAATAGGTATCTCTATTAAAATTATAAATTCTTCCAACTCCTTAAAGTTAAAATTCATTGTATATTTGTCCTTGTGGGTGTTCTAGATTAAATTCTCATTTGTTTGTAGTCATTTTCCAAGCATTCTAAATAGTGTCTTTATTTACAACAATCTATTTCATTTTTCAAAAGTGTGTTTATTTCCAAAAATCTATTTCATTATGGAAAATATTGTTTACTTCCAGCATATTCATTTCTACAAAGTGTGTTTACTTCCAACAGATTTTCATAGTTTGATTCCAATAAGTTTTTAACCAAAGAAGTCCTTAAGACATTAAAAAACCCCCTAAATAAAAGAAAAATACAAATACCTACAATCAATTACTAAATCGCTAAGATTTTTCTTGTTGCATATATATTTAGACACATCCCTGGTTAAATATGACATCAACAGAAAGTTGATTAAATGAAGGGAATAACGACACCCATCATTTTTTGTCACCATTGTCGGGGATCCACTAGTTGGAATTTTCTAATTAGGTATCAACAAGAGCAATAATCATACATTTCGTAATTAAAGAAAATTTCCCTAAAAATTTATCACAAAATTTATGAGTAGACCATGAGACTCCAAGGGTAGATTTCTCCCCAAAATATTTGAACAAGAATTTCCATCATCCTCTAGATTAAATAATAAAGTTGAGCAAGAATTGGAGGCACCATTATCTCTTACAAGACAAGAAACAAAATTTCCATCTTTGGAATTTTTGGATCAGTCACCAAAAGTAAGTAGAACTTTAGGGAAGAGGATTATTTCTCAAGATCCATGAAGGGAAAGTTTTGATTCTCAATTTAGTAGTCAACCTCTTACTCCTAAATTTTCACCATCCCCAAAGTAGACCATATACCACATTGATTGGGAGAAGGGACTAGAAAATACTAGAGAGATGGTACGAGAAGCTGGAAGAGAACCTGAGTGAAACTATACCTATCCCATTTAGATAGAGGATGATGAAACCACTATGAAGAACATTTCACTTGCACACTGGCCCACATTTAGAGGAATGTCATCTAAGGATCCTGACCAATTTCTATTTGAGTTTAAAGTATTATGTTAGACTTATGATTATAAGACAGATAATCAAAAACTCAAGTTGTTTCCATCTACCTGAAAGGATGCAATAATGAGGTGGTTTATGGGATTAACATCTAATTCTATTACCAATTGGGAACAAATGGAAACTATCTTCCTAGACAAATATCAATATTATTGTAGAGGAAGAAATCGAAAGGAAGAATTTTTCAAAATCAAATAGGAAGAAGATGTAAATATGGAAGATTGTTTAGACGGATTCTTCTTTGTGAGTAAAAGATGTGGATTTGTACTTCAAAAATATTTAAGTAAAACCATTTTTCTCAAAGGTCTAGATGATGAATCTAGGGAAGCCCTTGATTTAATTTGTGGGGGAAACATTGATCAATTAATAATGGATGAAATCATAGAAATTTGTAGAAACTATTCAAGGACAAGGGGTGGACCTAGAAAGGGAAAATGGTTAAAAATTTGAATCTAAATATGAAAAAATTGATGGATGAATTGGAAAACTTTAAAATAGACATATTAGTTTAATTAACCTCCACCATGGATGGATTTCAAGCTAAATCAAATGCCCAAATTGAATCATTAGCCATGTATTATCCTAAATGCAAGAAGAAGCATGCAATAAGGGAATGTCCTTTGGATAAAACAAAAGTATGTATTATTTTTGAATCTAAAGAACATGATACTCACACTTTTTCTCTTATTCCACTCATAAAAAATTAGCTCAAACAAACCAGTACATCATCCACCACAGAATAATTGAATTTTGTTCAAAGACAACCCACCCAAGGATAGTTTATGCCAAGACCAGCTCCTAATCCTTGGATGATGCCATGGGTAGCTCAAATAGTACCACAAAGTTGGGGACATCCACCTTGGGCCCCTCAACCAACATGGCATCCTCAAGATTGGGAAAGTCAATCTTGGTATACTCAGGGACATTAATAACCTTGGGCTGGTTAAAGAAATCCTTATGCTTGGCCACAACCTAGATGGGGCCCTAGTAATTATGTGTAAGGGAAAACACATCCAAATTAGAACCAACAAGCCATAATGGGATCTCTAGCACAAAATCCATAGGATAAAAATATCGTCCAAACACAAATGCTAGCACAACCTGTAGCAAACCCATGAAAAAAAAAACAACTCCTATATATGAAACAAAACTAGAAAAATTAGTTGGTCTAAATAAAATGGATTGTAAAAACATTCAAACTAGATTTGGAAAAATAGTTATTAGTCCACCTATTATAATCACTGAGATGACATAAGAAGCTAAAACCCTTATTCTAGTTGCACCTAAGGAAGATGAAAAAGAAAAAGATAAGGAACCGGAAAGAAATTCTACTAAGATTCCATTTCCAAAAAGATTTAAAGAAGCCATAGAAATTAAGGAATCTGATTTGGTGTAGGAAATAAGAAGATTGAATATTGAAATACCATTGTTACAAGCAATTAAGGATATTCCAGAGTTGAACAAGTTAATCAAACTGTTATGTTTTAAAAAACCTGGAAGAAAGAAGCAATACCCCATGACTATTCAAGTAGATGGGAAACTTGCTAATTTATTAGCAGGAAAGCTCTTGCTTCCCAAATATGGAGATCCTAAAAGCCCTATTATTTATGTCTCTATAAGCAATAAAGATATACATAACATTTTGATTGATTTGAGAGTAGCTATCAATGTAATGACAGTGGACACTTTGAAAACATTACCATTAATAGGCATACAACATATTAACACCATATTACAAATGGCAGATCAGTCTATAACAAAACCAGAAGGAGTTATTGAATATTTGGTAGTAATGATGGAATCATGGGAATATCAAGTTGACTTCCTTATATTGCAACCAAAAGGTAAAACACTTGGTTATCCCATTAATTTGTGGAGACCATGGTTAGCTATAGTTAATTCCTTAATTGATTGTAGGTTAGGTGATATGACTATTTCAAATGGTAAAAATTCTAAGCAAATTTCAATATATCCCTCTGCACAACCTTTTATTGATAATCTAGAGAAATTATGGGTTGATAATCCTAATATTAATGAGTAAAATCTATCTTCTTTGGTTATGATAACATTTTAGGATCATGTCTAAGAAATAGAAGATATGGTTAATCATTCATTGAATGAACATAAATTGTCATTAGAGTAGTCAGGATTAGTTTTGGAACCTATAGAATTTGTTTCAGAACCATCACAGTTAGTTCCAGAGCCACACCAACAATAATTCCATATAAATAAAGATAATTTCACTCTAGAAGAATGAGATTTCTCTTGGGGAGAGGAAAGATCTATAGCCTCAGCTATATAGATATCAAGAGATGATGAAGAATTTCTAGAAAATAGCAGTAATGAGGAGTTTGACCAACAACAAGATAAGTATCATAACTCTTCCTACTATCCTTTGTCTAGCATTCTATCTCAAGGAACTTTTGGAGATGTTGTTACATATGATATGTTGTTACCATATGCTTTTCCACCAAACACCTTAATATAACCCTTTCAATAAATTAGTTCATCATATACTAGAACCAAACACGTTGAGACTCAACCAAGATTTTTTTTGAATATTAATAGCTAGTTAAAGAATGATGAAGAAGACAAACTATTTGATGTTCTAAAGAATCATACTAAAGCTTTTGCTTGGGACTATAGAGACATGAAGGGAATTCACCCAAGTATCTACACCCATCACATTTATACTAAAAACATTAGACCAATTAGGTAACCTCAGAGAAGGATTAATCCAGCCTTAAGGGATATAGTCAAACAAGAAATTGAAAAACTATTACAATTAGGTTTTATCTACCCTATCTCAAATAGCCAGTGGGTGTCTCCTCTTGTAATTGCCCATAAAAAGAATGTAAAATGGATAATTTGTGTTGATTATATGGAACTAAACAAAGCCACCATGAGAGATTATTTTTTGTTACCATTAAATAAAGTCTTGGACAACCTTTTAGGTCAATAGTACTTTTCCTTCTTGGATGGGTTTAGTGAATACAATCAAATCAGAGTTGCTGCTAAGGATCAAGATAAAACTACATTTACTTGTCCATGGGGTACCTTTGCTTACAAGGTATTTCCATTTGGACTATGTAATGCTCCAACAACTTTTTAAAGAGTTGTATTAGCAATTTTTGTAGACCAAATAAATGCCTATGTAGAGGTATACATGGATGACTTTACTATGTGTAGATATATATTTGAAGATGTCTTAAAAAATTTGAATAGAGTATTAACAAGATGTGAACAACATCACTTGTCTCTTAGTCATGAGAAATGTTTGATGATGGTTGATGAAGGGATTGTATTAAGACAACATATTTCAAAAAGAGGAATTCAAGTTGACTAAAACAAAATCAAGATTATTTTAGACTTGCCTATTCCTCAAACCCCCACAGATATCAAGTCATTTTTAGGGCATGCTAGATACTATAGGCACTTTATAAGGATTTTAGTAAAATTGTTGCCCCCATATTTAAGTTTCTTACCAAGGACTATGAATTTCTTTGGGATGAAAAGTGTCAACATGCTTTTGAAGAAATTGAAGAGAAATTCATAATTTCCCCAATATTGAAAGGACCTAATTGGGAGAAACCTTTTCACATCCAAACCAATGCCTCAAATAGCTCAATTGGTACAATCTTGGAATAGAAAGATGAAGAAGAATGAATGTATGCCATTTACTATCTTAGTAAAAATATTACTCCCATTAAAAGAAATCACACTACCACTGAAAAATAATTTCTAGCTGTGATCTATGTAATCAATAAATTTAGACTTTACATTATAGGGTACAAAATATTTGTACATATAGATCACTCATAAATTAAATATTTAATGAAAAAACTAGTGGTTAGAGGTAGAATAATTATATGGTTATTACTTTTACAAGAATTTGATATTACCATTGTGGACAATCTAGACAAATTTAATGTGGTAGCTAATTTATTTTCAAGACTAACCACTACAAGGGAATAGGATCCAATCAAGGACAACTTTCTAGATGAATAATTGTTTGGTATTTCAACTAATACACCATGGTTTGCTGACATGGAAAATTATCTTGAAATAGGGAAGTTTCTCCTTTCACTAAAAAAAATAAAGAAGTTAATCAAAGCTAGTGCACATTTTAAATGGTTAAATAGAATATTATTTAAATGTGGTCCTGATTTGGTTTTACTCAAGTGTGTAAGAGAAGACAAAATCTTTGACATCCTCTAGGCATGTCATGATGAAACAAGTGGAGGACACTAGTAGTGAAAAGAATAGCTCACAAGATACTTGGCACTGGTTACTATTGGCCATCTTTGTACAAAGATGTGAAGAGATATATTAGGTGGTGTGATCCTTGTCAAAGGATGGGACAACCAACTGTTACCAATGAAATGCCTCTGCAACCACAAGTAGTGATTGGATTTTTTTGGACCCTTTAATCCTCCTTCATAGGGAAAAGAGCACATTCTTGTGTGTACTAATTATGTAACAAAGTGGGTAGAAGTGTAGGCTTTAACAAATGCCATTGAAGAAGCAGTTGCTGATTTCCTTTGGCATAGAATTATGGTAAAGTTAGGAGTACCAAGAAGTTTATTTATAGACCAAGGACCATAATTTATGTCTAGTATGATCTAAGATTTCATAATGTATTATTAAATCAATCATAAGAAGTCATCTTCCTATCACCCACAAGTAAACGAATAAGTTAAAGTAACAAACAGAGAATTGGAAAACATCCTCACTAAAATAGTTAAAGCAGAAAGAAGAGATTGGGTAAAAAGACTACCTAAAGTTGTTTGGGCTAACAATACAACTTGAAAAACTACAACAGGGTTTTCACCATATGAGCTAGTCTATGGGATAAAGCCCTTGTTGCCTATTGAGTTTGAACTATAGACATTTAAGATAGTAGCTAAGTTGGGAATTGAATTGGATGTAGCTCAAAAGGAAAAAATCCTTCAACTCAATGAATTGGATGAATTAATAATGGAAGAACTTCACCAGAGAGAGATAATCCTAGATCAAAAGAAGCAATGGCATGATTCACATATCAAGGAAAGGCAATTCAAAGTAGGAGACTGGGCATTGCTATTTAATTCTAAGTACCAACAATTCAAAGGAAAATTAAGAACTAGATGGTTGGGACCTTATCAAATCAAGAAAATATTTGACAATGGTTTTATCTAGTTACTTCCCATTGATGGTAGTAGAAGAATACTCTTGGTTAATGGACACAGGCTAAAACTTTATAGGAAGCCTCCTCTTAAGGATGAATTCTTGAAGTAGATTTAAGTAAACAAAGAATTTGATCATATGGGAGAACCCAGTTCTTTCAAAATGATCAAATAATTAGATGAAAAGATTCAAAATAAAGGGAAGAGGATGAAAACCAGTAAATGACATTCTCTTCCAAAAAAAAAATCTCTCAAAGATCACTTAAAAACCAGTGATGGTAGTTGATCTTTTCAAATAAATGGCTAATAAAAATAAAAACTTCTTTGAAATTCTAATTATTTTCTAACCATTTTTTTAATTGTTAGGAATGATGAGTCATCATGATGGAGGGATTACATCATTAAGGATGGTAATTATGTTTTTAACTTGTTAAAGGTTAGATTGAAAGTTTGCATATGTGTTTAGACTTGATTTAAGAAGATTAGTATGATGAGTCATCTATTATACGTCATGATTAAATGTGTGAAATCATGAGAAGGATATTGATGATGGAATAAGTTGGTGTATAGTTATAAAGAATCATTATTATTATTATTGAATCGACAAAGTAAAAACTAGCTATAGAAAAAATTCAAAAGAGATACAGTGAATTAAATCCATCAGTTCTGTAGTTGAGTATAGTAGTTCCATAGCTGTGTATAGTAGTTTCATAGCTGGATTCACTAGTACCATAGCTAAGTACAGTAATTCCTCAACCAAATTTGTGAGTTTAGCAACTAAATTCTCTAGGTCCACAACCAAAGTCATCAGTTCCACTAATAAGAGAAGCAATCTTTAGCTAACCTACGTAAGATTAAAGAAGAACAAATCATGGGGATTAAAAATGAAGTTAGAACCAAAGGATGATACCCAACTCCTTGCAGATAAAGAAGTAGCAATTATCTTTCAATAGGTAGGATGGTTAGAGTTTCTAAGGAAATATTTCAAATATAACGATGAATTGGTAAGAGCATTTGTTATCAATTTAGAGCAAATAATGACGAAGATTAGGAAGATTTTCATTCCTTTTTCTATGAATGTAATAAGTGAGATATCTAGAATACCAATGGTGCATGTCCCAAACCCTGTCAAAGGGACATTAAAAGACCTAGTTGAAACCCTACTGAAAGAGGGGGAAGCTGAACCCTAGTATATTTACAACACAAAGAAAATCATCAAAGGAGTCAAAAGGGCCAGCTTGTCCAAACCCTTTGATAGAGTAGCATTTTGGATAGTTAAGTATTTAACTTGTGATGGACAATTTAGGTCAGTAGGAAAAGAAGTCCTAAAAATCCTCATACACCTTAGATATGGAGCTAAAAAACTAGAATATATAGTAAACCTACTAGGGTTTCTTTTTGATTCCATCCATACAATGGCCTAAAGGTATTCTTCAGGTGTAGGAACAATTAGACATCATGGGTTAGTGCATTTAGTATGCCATCACCATTTCCTTTCAAAGAAAAATGGGGAAGAAATGTGGGAATTTTTTTTTACCAAATTTGGGTAGAACCCTAGTATTTCCAAAAGAGCAATAGCAACTCCTCCTGCCCCTTCAATTCATTTGGAAACTGATACCATTGCTAAGGAAAATAAAGAACTAGGGGAAGAGGAAATACCAACAAGAAGAAGATCTAGAAGAAGGGCTAAAATTGTAGACCTTACTGTGCCTTCTCAAGAAATTCCTTCTTTTGTAGAAGCTATAGAAGAACTAATACCTGTCTCTGACAGTGACGGTTCACCTAGGCCTAAGCAAAAGGAGAAAATCAAAATAATCTCTAAGAGGAGACCCATGTATGCACATTTTGAGGCTCCTCAAGGATATAGACATCATAAAAGGTCTAAAGAAATTTTAGAGGAGATGAAATAATAAGAAATGCTAGAAACTAAAGCTATTGATATTTTGGGTAGCATGGCCATGACTCCTCCTAGATCAAGCCAAACAGAAAAAGAAAAAGAAGATGAAATATATGAGGAGCAAGTTTTCCAAGAAATGGGTGAGACAACAGCACCATCACATGCATAAGATGAATATGCATCTCAAAAAAGGAAAGGGAAATCCCCTCTGGTGGAAGAAGAATGCTTAACTCCCCATGAAATTTTAGAAAAAGAAAAAAACTAGTAGGTTAAATAGGCTCTATTTTTATCTAGAGTAGAGCTCATTATCAAGGAAAAGGATGAGGAATTAAATTTACTCAAACTCAAATTAGAATAGAGAGAAATGCTCCTTAAAGAATTAACAAACCAGTTCATAGCCAAGACTGAGAAAGTAGCAGAGATTAAAAGGCAATTGATGGAGAATAAGGAAAAATGTACAATTTCTAGGAAATAGACTGTTGTGTCAACAGTCTTTGCACAGACTGAATTGACTTATCTACCACTCAAGTAGTTATGGGATGATACATGTAGATAACTTAGTGTAATCAAGACATCCATTAAGGACTTGAAAAGCAAAATGGAGGAAGAAAAGAAAGCAAGGAAGGAATGGGAAGAAAAATTTTATGATGAAAAAGATAAATATAAATATCTTGTGAACATACAAATAGTTTGCATGATGAGTGAGAAATTGCTTGCATGCAGAAGACCTTCTCCTACATATAGTATGTTTTTAGAGGAACAATTTATTCATTGGGAGTTGGCAAGGATAGCATGTGGCCTTCCACATGAAATAAAATATGAAGCTAATTTATCAGTAGCCTACTCCTTAGAGAACGTAGAATAGAAAAATCTTCTCTGTGAATTTTACCTCTGCAATTTCTTGCTAGAAAAAAATTCAAGTTTTATGATCAATTTATATGTAGGGGAAATCCAACTTAATGCATTTGTCTCTGTTCTTCAAAATCAGATTGCATGGAAAGAGAGTGAGTCAGAGCATCTATCAAAGGCTAGTTCATCTAGTCTCTGTATGAGATTTCATTATGGCAACCCATTCACCTTTGCTACACATTTCCAATCCCATGAATTTAATGACAAGTTTAAGGAACCTTATCTTTTCAATTTAAAGAAAAGCATTAATGCCTTCACCTCTTATGAAAAGGCAAATTTTGATAATATCTATGATGCATGTTTAAAAAAATGGGAATTTCTCCCAATGGCATTGAAAAGAAGGGAAGTAATATCCCCTTCAAATTTGATCTGGAGTCTAGAAATGGCAAAAGCTTTATGCACAATAATTCATCAAATCAATGAAACTCTTCTGCACATATGGATAGGAATGGAGACAAAGCCACCTCTACTTCTCACCCCCATATCTCCTTGGAAAAATAGAGGACCTCAAGATCCCACTTAATTTGAAGAATGGAAAAGAAAAGTAGAAGGAGGAGTAGGGTATAGTACCTCTAAATCAAAGCATTGGGATATTTAGTTCTAGCCATTTGATTTGAGCAATCAAATGGTATGTAGAATATACAATCCCAAATTTGAAGAGTAAAGTTTGTAAAGGGACTTACAAATAAGTATGTATAGGGGAAATGATGAGGCCAGAATATGCTCGTTAAATGTATAATAAATGACCTCATCTTACTCTCTCTTTTTATTAAGTTTGACTGCATTTTTTAACTTTTATTTTGATATGATATGAGTTAGGATGTAATTATCCATCTTTTGTTGATTGTGATTCTAACATTTAAAAAGCTCTATAATTCCTAACAAGTGATTTGGAAAATTCAAGTTTTGTAATAAAACAGGTCATCATCAGACTAAAGAATACATATGAAGTGGATTGCATGTTTTTGGAAGCATTGGAATCAATACAGCTTAGTTTCAAAACCCCACCATGTTATTACAAGTTCTATCACATTTTTGGACTTAGTTTCAGAACTCTATATTTAGTTCCAAAATTATCTGAATTAATTATGGTACTCCTACAGATAAGCTCCAGAACTATCATGGTTAGACATGGAACTGATAAGGATCTATTCCAAATGTCCAACAACCTATCAAATCAATGATCCTATTAATCAAGAGCAGACTTCCAATTTCCATACTTGCAGATCTAATACATTTATCACACAGCTGGACATCCAGCCATGTCTTAATTCAACATCTATTCTAGGCACGATTCAGTTCCATCATATCCATGAAATAGTTACAGCCATCAATACACCACAATAAGAAGAATATATATACAGACTTGGGAATTTAGGAGGACTAATTTAAGAATAGAGGGATAAGGATAGATTAGTACATTTTTGTAATACAGAACATTTTATCAATACAATAGCCATTTCTATATTGAGAGAAAATTAAGTTGTTCAACCATGTTTCTAGGTGGAGCAAGGGCCCACTCCTCCAAGAACCAGGATCATTATTTTTGGTTGGTATTTATATTTTATTCTAAAAAGTAAATAGGTAGTTCTATTAAAATTATAAATTCTTCCAACTCATTAAAGATAAAAGTTGTAGATTTGTCCCTACGGGTGTTCTAGATTAAATCCTCATTTCTTTGCAATCATTTTCCAAGCATTCTACATAGTGTGTTTATTTCTAGTAATCTATTTCATTCTACAAAAGTGTGTTTATTTCCAGCAATCTATTTCATTATGTAAAAGTGTGTTTACTTCTAGCAAATTCATTTCTACAAAGTGTGTTTACTTCCAGCAGATTTTCATAGTTTGATTCCAATAAGGTTTTAACCAAAGAAGTCCTGAAGACATTAAAAATCCTCCAAAATAAAATAAAAATACAAATACCTATAATCAATTACTAAATCACTAAGATTCTTCTTGTTGCATATAGCTTTAGACACATCCCTAGTTAAATATGACATCAATAGAAAGTTGATTAAATGAAGGGAATAATGACACACATCACCTATCCTTGATAGGTCTTTCCTATTGTATATCTTAGCAATAGATCATGCATTAGGAACACTCTTAACACAACATGATAATCAACATATCGAAGGAATAGTTTTTTACATCAGTCACACACTGGTTGATTATGAAAAAAATTATTCTGCAATAGAAAAAATATGTCTAGCATTTTTTTTTGCCACATAAAAGCTTTGACATTACATGGTCAATAATGAGACTTAATTTATTACAAAATCAAACACCTTAAAGTTTTTAATGGTAAAGCCACATCATTTTGGTCACATCATAAAATGGGTTATGTATTAACATAATTTGACTTAAAGATAGTTCTCGATAAATCAATAAAGGGCCAAATTAGGTTTGATTGCACTATCGAGCTTAGTCACTACATGCAATTTTGTAGATCTAGAATGGTTCTCTGATATTGATAACTTTCTAAATAAATCTATTACACTAGACACTTTTTCATGAAATGATAAATGCAAGTTACACAAATAATTACTCCATTATGTAATCATTAGTAGAGACCTTTTTAAATGATCCTTTGATAGACAATTGCTTCGATGTTTGACTTCAACAGAAGCCAAACTTGCTTTTACATAGGTACATGATAGTGAGTGTGGCGGTCACTTTAGTGGAAATGTCATGCCACATAAATTGCTTTGACAAAGTTACTACTGACCCACCATGGAAGATGAATGTTGACAATATGCAAAGATATGTGATAAATGTCAATGACATAGTAACCTACAACATGCACCATCACAATAATTACAACCTATTGTCTCTCCATGCCCATTTATGTTATGGGGATTTGATATTATTGGAAAAATTAACCCCAAATCTATCGATGGGTATAAGTTCATCATCACAGCTATATAATATTTTACCAAGTGGTTGGAAGCCATCCCACTCCAATCTACCATAGGAGGGGACATTTATAGCTTCCTCATGAATCATATTATTTCACACTTCAGCCTACCCATAACTATCATTTCCTATAATGGAGCATCATTCAAGTATAAAAATGTTAAGAAATTTTGCATAAAATATAAGATTAAACACACATTATCCACTCTATATTACTTACAAGGAAATGGTCAAGTAGAGGCTACCAATAAAACCATAAACAAGTATTCATACACCCACATGAGCCACTTCTTATTCACTCATCTATGGTACATAAGTAGTTTTACAATTCGAATTAGAAATCCCATCTCTCCATGTATCCCTTAAAGGTATCCTCACTAATGACTAGTATCATGAAAAATGTCTACACCAACTCAAGCAGTTAGACCATAAATGTATTCAAGTAGTTTAACATATTAGAATCTACTAGCAATGTATACAATGGTCCTACAACAAATGAGTTCACACTAGATAATTTGAAGTTAATTATCTCATTCTCAAAGAAAATCTTCACAATGTCAATGCCAACGAAGAAACCAAAGGACAATTCAAATTGAATTGGTTAGGTCTATACATTACTACCAAAAAGCTTAGCCCTAAAGTGTATCATCTAGCCTCAATTAAAGGAAATAAAATCAAAAATATAATGAATATTATGCATCTATGCAGATTCCATGTCTAGTATTTTATTCCACACATTGTATTGTATATAATTTTTTCAAAATTACTTATACATAGTTTTTGTTGCTTACTCGTACATAATTTTTGTTGTTTACTTGTAATTAATTATAAATAACTCCAAATATTAAAATAAAAAAACAATACAAAATATATCAAAATACAAACACAATACAAAATATGTCAAAATACAAAAACATTTTAAAAAATTCTAAAACACAAAAACATTTCAATTATATGCATTATCCATGCTTTACATTTATACTACAATGATAGACTCACATTTTATATTTTATGCTATTGTTTGTTGATTTGTCTACATTACCATGTTTCACTTGATCATCTTTGAGTGTGTACAATGACTTATAGACCCTTTCTTACTTCACTCTACCCATTGAGGGGACATCTTACTTCTATATTCAAGACATACATTTATATATCTACCCATTAGGGGCATCTTCTACATGACTACACCATCCAGGTTACATCATTCCTACACTATACACTCTAGTTATCATGTTGATGTACATTACTTACTAGCTTACATAGATTACTCTATTAACACTCACTAGTATATATTGCTTGTGTATTTTTAACATATACCTAGTCTTGTACTACATATCTTACATACTTTCACTTCTTGCTTTGATTAGTTAGATGTGATTGTATTTATATTATTTACATGATTTCCTTTCTTGCTTTGCATAGCTAGATGTGCTTTCATTTCTTAGTTCCTATTTGTCCCCTGTGTGTGCCTTAAGACATTTTCCAATGTCCTTTGCTTCTATTCTTATGTGTGCCTTAAGACATTTTCCAATGTCCTTTTCTTGTACTCTTATCTATGATTATAGATTTCATGTCAACCATGCTTGTTTAAATTGGATGTGGCATTTGAACATGCCTTGTATGCTTACTTATTAGTTTGAGTTACATGTGCCCATGTCCCTTATTTTCTTGACCCCTTGGCCACTCTTGTATGCTTCTTGATTCTTGCCTTGTGTGATTTTGGCTTGATTATTTTTCAATTATTTGCAATGCCATGATCCACATCATGCATTATCCTGCCTTATTGGATGTTATGATGGACATCATGCACCATCCCTCTTTGAAAACTAACAACTAACCAAACTTCTAGTTTCAATTCAGTACATGTTTCTATGCAAAATTGCTTTCTACATTCAAAGAAGAAATAAGAAACTAAAAGAAATGGTTAAGGCTAGAAGATACCTGATAAAGTTGTGCGCACAAAAATCAGACATTGGAAGATTCTCCTCTTTGGTTGTGGAGGAATGACACCTACGAAGAAAAGAGACTGAAACACAGAAAAAACGTTAGTCAAAAATATGGTGGGCTGTCAGGGGAACGCCCGATCCCGGAAGTACGAAGACTTCCTAGAAGGATATCAACCCACTGATAAAAAAGTAGAATATTGGACTAAAGTAGATAAAATGGAAGATAAAATGATAGAAATAAAGGACAAAAAATAAAAATGCGTACCTGATAATGAAGTAAAATGTTCAGTGCAGTCGCCGATGTCGGTCTCTGTGGTGCCGGTGTCGGTTAGGGAAAGTGCCGACGTCGGTTAAAGTGCCGGCGTCGTTAGGGATAGTGACTGGCGTCCGTCGGGGCAAGTTCTGGACAGAGTCTGGATGAGTTGCAGAAGGTCTAGGAGAGTCGGGATAGGGTCTTGATAGAGTCGAGACAGGGTCTGATGGAGTCGAGATAAAGTCAGGGCAGAGTCTTGGCAAGGTTTTGGACAGGTTCTGGGCAGGGTTTTGGACATGATCTAGTCAGGATAAGGTCGAGTCTAAACAGGCTCTGGGGATTTGCAAAAGGTCGAGTCTGGACAGAATATAGAGTATGGAAATAACAAGCAAGCAATAACCAAAAAAATAAAAATAAACAGATGAGAATACTTACCTGTCACAGTGCGAAGACATGATTGACGTTGTTGAAGTTGTCTGTGCAGTAACAGATTGAAGCGAATGCAAATTGGTTGATGCCGGAGTTGGTTGATCACAAGAGTGTTGATTGCAAGAGTCTGTGAATGTTAGAGTTTGGGCTCGATTGATTGATTGATTGATTAGTTCATTGATTGATCGATTGGTGGATGCTGATGAAGGCAAGGGACGGTTCGAGAGACGGTTCGATAACCATTTGGGAAACCGATTGGGAACTGAATGATAACTGATAACAGATAACGGTAAGGTGACCGACGTCGGTAGGATTGCCGACATCGGCCGATAGGTGACCGACGTCGATGACATTGGTCAGGTAACGACCGTCATCGGCAGATGCACAATGGGGATAGAGTCTAACTTTAGCTCTGTGCTCATTTTTACATGTTGCCAGGGTCAAGGCTGGTGGAAAAAGTGATCGACAAGAGTTAAATAGGCGAAGAAGAATAATATGGGGGATGACCAGGGAAGTCGACATGATTTTGGTGTCTAAATTTGCCCCTTTTTGTCTTGTTGGTTGTTCTAAACAAACTGCAAGACAAAAATAGGAGTGATTGCCCTGATTATGGATAAGGTATTCCCCCTCAAAGCAGGAGTCGAGGGAAGGGGAACCGGGAATCGGGTGCTGATTTGATAAAGAGTGGATGGAAAAGGGGTGAGGGTGAACGCTGCAAAAGTTGTGATTGTGTGCATACCACTACACGAGATGGTCAGGTCAAAAGTGTCACAGGTCAAGGGTCGAGGAGTGCTAAAATTGAAATAACTGGGCCCCAGCATTTAGTCGTCTGCTGATCAGGTCACTCAATCTAAGCTGAAGCTCCAAATGGGTCATCGCGTTCTAGGTATCCCGGGCTCGAGAAGTGCTCCTAGAAACACGAAAAAGTCACAAGTAGTGTGGATCAACCGACTTGCGATCTTATACTTGTGAGGGTCCAAAAAGGGCTGTGCACAATTCTGCTAACCAGTCAGGAGATAGCATACATGCAAAAACAACCAAGGCAAAAATGGCTTGGAAGTGGTCGAGGTCAGAGGAGATAGGCATGATCTCCAATGGTTGGTGGTCGATGGATGGATGAACGAAAGGATGTGGCCGAGCTAACCTCAGAAAATGTCATGCGATCTGAGTGCTGCCTACATAGCCCTTGTGTGAAGGGCCTCAGGCCAATGTAGTTCTCCCTAAAAGGGAGGAATGGTCAAAGAAAATGATTGGTCTTGATCAAAGTTACAGAAGAAAAGGTTTGTCCAGCAAGGAGATGAACAAACAGGGGTGGTCGAGCTAACCTCAGAGGATATGTTATCTGAGTGCTGCCTACATAGCCCTGGTCATAGGGCCTCAGACCAATGTAGTTCAGACAAATTGAGAAGATTGGTCGATGATTGGATGTGGTCAAGTGTCGAAATGATGAGGGGAAGATGAGGATAAGATGATGCTACAGATGGTGTATTCTGTAGAATTGGTCGAAAGGCTTTCATCCCTAGCAAGTTTCCATAGTCGTGATGGATGTATGCTAAAAATGAATGGAGGTCTATTTATGCTTCAGCAAGTATTGGTTTATGCTTAACATAAATTGAGTCTGGTTGATAGTTTCCATGTGTACTAGTGTCCATAAAAACTATGTGAAAAGGACAAGGATGATGATAATGTCATGTTGTCGAGTTGTTGGTCTGAGAATGTTTAGGTTAAAAAAGGTTTCATTAAATGTGACCAAAGTGAAAGATACGTGAAAGGCATATTGCTCTTTCATTGACAAGGACCAAAAAGATAGCATAGATATGGGTTATGAGAACCAAGAGCCCCGTTCATACGTGACGTCGTTGACCATAGTTATGTTAGAGCGATAATCAAATCACTTTGACATTAAAGTGAGCTCAAAGTCCCTTGAGCAGGTGATAGGAGGAGGAAAGAGGGTAACCCATTTTAAGAGCAGAGATAACTATGCCCCTTTTTATAGGAGACCCTGAGACAACTATAAGTCAAGTCCATGACTCATTCTTTTTTTTTTTTTTTTTGTTTTTTGTTTTTTTGTTTTTTTTTTTTTTTGCGCAGACTGATCAATGCGGGAAGCCTGCATAGAGATGTCATTTGCTTGGTGGTTAGTTGTGAAGCTGATCAATGCGGGAAGCTTCTAAAGTAGTGTTGTTTATTGCCAGTTTAGTCATAGCCATCCTTCGAGGGAGTGGTCTAGATTTTTGTTTAATATAAGGGATTTGGAATAGCTGTCCTTTGAGGGAGCAGTCTATTAATTACAGCAATGATAGTACAGCTGTCCTTCGAGGGAGCAATCTGCTTTTTGATTTTGATATTGATATAGTGACCATAGATATTGTGACATCTTGATTTGTTTTGACAGAAATGTGAGTCATGGACAAGATTATAGAAGGTCAAGGGCTCCCTTTTATGAGGACAAAGCATCCATATAGCATAAAAGGGTTATAGGAATTGTTAAGAGGAATAGGGTTGAAAGGAAGTAGGATTAAGAGGACGGGGATTACTCAAGGGACGAGCTCAAGTTAAGTGTCAAGTGGATGAATACTCGACTAACAGTAGAACGGTCGCAGATGCAACGCATTAAGAGGCTCAGGTTCTGGGCATCCATCAAGAGAAGACAGACGATAAGTTCCTGATCCATACTTGTGCATGATAATAAAAGGTCCAAGCCAATTAGGAGCAAACTTGCCTCGTTTACTTCACTCCATATTGGTCACGTGTTGATTCTCTTTGAGGACGAGGTCTCTGATGTTGAAATCTCATTCTCGCAGATTTTTGTCATAGGTGCGTTTGATGTGATGTTGATAGACATGGAGATGATTAAGGGCATCAAGATGGCGTTCGTCAAGTAACTCAAGTTGAGCTAAGCGATCTTGATGAAAGTCGTCATTGGAAAGAATATCATGTAGAGAAATGCAGAGAGACGGGATCTGTACTTTGAGAGGTAAGACAGCCTCTGTTCCATACATGAGAGAAAAAGGGGTAGCGCCCATAGAGGTTCGAATGCTAGTGCGGTAAGCCCACAAAGCGAAGGGAATGTGAATGTGCCAATCCCTGCTGGTGTCACTGACCACTTTCATGAGAATTTTGGTGAGAATATTGTTGGAAGCCTCAGCCTGCCCATTTGCTTGTGGGTAGTAAGGCAAAGAAAAACTGAGTTTGATGCCGAATGAGTCGTATAACGTTTGGACAGTTTTGTTTTTAGAAAACTTGCCATTATCGGTGATGATTTTATGAGGGACACCGAAACGACAGATGATATGAGTGGTGATGAAGTCGACGATCTTGTCGGCTTTTGTGGAGACGAGAGGAATGGCTTCCACCCACTTGGTGAAATACTCAGTGGCAGTGATGATGGACTGATGACGAAGAGATGAGTGAGGGTTAATCTCACCGATGAGATCTAAACCCCACTGAGAAAAAGGCCAGAAATCCTGAGCGATTTGTAAGGCGTGACTAGGAAGATGAAGAAAGTTAGAGTGCTGCTGACACTTGATGCAACGCCGAACATAGTCACTACAGTCTTGATGAAGGGTAGGCCAATAATAGCCCAAACAAAGGATGCGCTTGGCAACCGAATTCCCACTGAAATGTCTGCCACAAATCACATCGTGGACTTGTTAAATGGCTTGAGATGCTTCAGTGGAGGTAAGACAACAAAGAAGGAGGCCATCGAAGCCTCGCTTATAAAGAAGACCCCTAGCATGGTATAGTGAGCGGTACGCTTGATAAAAGCTCATCGTGCATTACTAGAGAGGTTGGGAGGAATGACAGAGAAAGATAAGAAGTCTACAAGTTGCTTATACCAAGCATCTTGTGGGCTAAGGTCTATAGTGTTGACATGATGAATGTGAGAAGAGATATATGAAGGCAACGGCACATGACGCACTGTGACAAAAAGTCTGGACGCAGATGAGGAAGATGGGATATGTGAAGCGAGAGAAGCCATGGTGTCAGCAAACTTATTCGTGGATCGAGGAACAGTCTGCAGGAGGTAATGATTGAAAGATGCAAGGAGAATGTCAGCATGATTTTTGTACCTTTGTAAAATTTCATTTTTACAGAGGTATGAACCGTTGACCTGATTGACGACGAGCTGCGAGTCATCGAAGATGTTAATGGACTTGATGCTGAGAGAGAGGGCGGTCTGAAGTCCCAAAATTAAGGCCTCATATTCGGCCATATTATTGGTACAATCAAAGTCGAGTTTAAAAGACAAAGGCATGGGCTCCCCTTCAAGTGGGATGAGAATGACCCCAGCACCCCCACCTAATTGACATTTGGAACCGTCAAAGAACATAGTCATCTGATAGATGGTGTCATCGGAGGAAAGTGCAGCAATAGACTCATCAGGGAATTCACACTGCGAAGGTTGATTGTCAGGAAGAGGGGCATCTACTAGTTGATCAGCAATGGTTTGCCCCTTGATAGATTTCTGCTAGATGAATTTGAGATCAAACTTAGCAAGCAGCATGAGCCACTGAGCCATACGTTGATTTTGATATGGCTTGGAGTGCATATACTTGAGAGGGTCGGTGTGGGTGATGACAAAGGTTTTGTGACTAAGAAGATAGTGGCAAAGCTTAGTAGCAGCAAAGACTAACGCCAAATAGAGTTTCTTGATATGGGTATACCGAGTTTCATAGTCGACCAGTGTTTGGCTGATATAATAGACTGTTTGCTCACGGTAATGCTCATCTCGATGCGCGATCATGGCACCCAACGAATGGTGAGTGGCCGAGATATAAAGGTAGAAAGGTTGGTCATCTTTAGGTGGAATGAGAACTGGTGGAGAGACCAGATAGCGTTTTAGGGCCTCAAAAGCCTCTTGACAGTCCTTATCCCATGTAAAAGAGACGTCCTTCTTAAGGAGATGATGAAAAGGTTGGCAGTGGTCAGAAAGCTGGGAGATGAAATGATGAATGGACTGGAGCTTGCCCTACAAATTGTGAAACTGCTTGAGATTGGTCGGTGGAGGCATTTCGAGGATAGCACGAATCTTGGCGGGATCTATCTCGATGCCACGGAAGGAAATGATGAAGCCGAGAAGCTTGCCAGAGAGGACCCCAAAGACACATTTCTTGGGGTTAAGATGAACATTGTACTGAAGAAGATGAGAAAAGATGATTTTGAGAATGGTTAGATGGTCATGACGAAGCTTGGACTTGCCGAGCAGGTCATCCACATAGTCCTCCATGATTTTGTGGAGGAGATCATGGAAAATGTAGGTCATGGCACGCTGATAAGTGGCGCCTGCATTTTTCAAGCCAAAAGTCATGACTCAATAGCAGAAAGTCCCCCATGGGGTAATGAAAGTAGTTTTGTTCTGATCTTTCGAAGCAATCAGGATTTGATTGTATCCTGAAAACTCATCCATAAGAGATAGCATCTCATGGCTGGCCATAAGATCAACAAGCTGGTCAATGTTAGGAAGAGGAAAGTCGTCTTTAGGACAGGCTAAGTTAAGGTCACGATAGTCTGTGTAGATTCGAATGCCCCCAGTTTCCTTGGTGACTGGGATGATGTTAGAGACCCACTGTGGATAATCGATGGGCTGGATGAAGGAGACAGAAAGGAGGTGCTAAAGCTCCTCTTTGACAAGGAGGATAATGCGAGGATGCATCTTTCAAAGCTTTTGCCTGACAGGCTTAGCCTCTGGTTTGGTGACAATGTTATGGGTAACGATGGTGGGGTCGATGCCAGGCATATCATTGTAAGTCCAGGCAAAGGCCTTGCTATGGTCGGAGAGGAAATGGGTATAGTCGAGCTGCTCCTGAGCATCTAAAGATTGGCCAATCTTTAAGACATAAGGAACAGCAGAAGAAGGAAGGTTGATGTCAATGGTTGATTCATTTAACATAACCTGGGTCTCAGAAGGGAGGGAGCGCTAGATGAAAGAATCATCAGCGCCCATGTAAGAAAGAATGGCATCATCGTCAACGCAGTGAATAGTGTGAATGGTTGCTGACTCATCTTTGATTATGTCGAGAAAAATGAGAGGGATAAAATTGGACACCTCATTGAGCTGATAAGTCAAGGGGTCCAGGCGGATGGTGTTTATGGAAAAAAAACTAGGAGGAATGGAAACCACGGACTCCATTGGTGAAGGGGGCAAAACAGGCGAGTGTGGAGGAGATTGGTCAATGATTGGTTCAGGACAAAGGTCTACAGGGTCTTGAGTGGGGTCGTGATATCCCAGACCATATCGTTTCTTGGCATCGTCATCATTGAGCAGTTGGATAGGCTGATGGGAGCCCTGCTCATAGCGTCTGAAACCAAAACCCTTCCATGCACACCTGTAAAGGTAAGTGTGTGTAAAAGCAGGGTTGCTAAGAAACGAAAAGTCTGATGTGAAAGGTTGAGGTGAAGAAAGAGGATTACCATCAGTAGGAGCTAGATTAAGCCCCCCATAGACGAGGTTAGTGCAGAGGTGAGGGGGACCATAAGGTATGATCATCCCTATTCGATGGTCGTAGCTGGGGCTATGATGAAGGCATCCATACTCTTGTGGAGTTTGGAACATATCTAAAGCCAGCAAGCGATACTCTCCCAATGAAAGTCTTTGGAAGATGTCTTCCATGGGGTCTGTGGTCGTCGCTTGAAGGGGAGGTGTAAGGGCGACCACCTGTTGCGAACTGGTCAAAGTTTCTGTGGATGGAGGCAGTGCCAGGGTTAACGGCTTGATAGGGATGAGGACATCGTTTGGACGGTAGGTGGTGTTGCATGTTTTGAAGGGCGAAGGGTCAATAGGAATGGTGTGGACATGTCTGTCATGCTCAAATTTCACACAACAGTGTAGGGTGGAGGGGACACAGGCCATGGCACAGATCCAGGGTCGGCCCAGCAAGATGTTGTATTGAAACTCTCCTTCGATGATGTAGAAGAGCTCTGGGACTGTGTGTGGACCAACGTGAATATGAAGAATGACTGTGCCAATGGTCGTGGCAGTAGTGTCATTGAAAGAGCGCAAGATTGCGTCAGTTTTGGAGACACAATTCTTGGGAAGAGCCAACTGATCAAAGGCATGAGTGGAGATGATGTTGATGCTAGCGCCCCCATTAATCATAACGCATTTAATGCATGTCCGATTGATATAGGCAGTGATGAAGAGGGCAGCGTCCTGATCTTTCGTGTTGGATGTAGGAATCTCAGAATCGCTGAATGTAATGGAGGCAACAGGGGCTAAGGAGTGGACAAGGGCAGCAAGTGGTTGGGGGTCCTCGGGATGGACCTCCGCTGCCTGTAGGGATTGGATGAGGGCCTGACGATGTTGGGGTGAGGTTTGGATGAGATCATAGAGGGACATCTTCACAGGCATCTGGTGAAGCTGTTTCAACATGGAATCGTGGATTGGTCCAGAAGAAGAAGAAGAAGAGGAGGGTTGAGGCGCGCCAAGGATAGAAATCTTAGGCTTAGGCGGTTGAGGTGGATTGACAAAAGGGTAGGTCCAAGGAATGGTGGCTTTTTCTTTCACCTTGTCCTTTTGTGACCTAGTGGTGATGTGGATGGCATTGATTTCAAAGATGGGAGGTGAAGGTGATGAAGGAGTTGTAACCGGTTGATGAGATGTGGATGGGTTTGAAGAGGTTGAAGGGTTATGAGAAGGAGTTAGGGGTCGGTCGAAAGTATCCTCAAAGATAAGAGTGTCTTTCTCTAGATAACGGTGAATGACAGCCTTGAGGGCACAGCAAGTCTCGGTGTCGTGTCCTGGTGTATGATGATATAAACAAATCTTCATGTCGTCGAACCAGGAGGGTTTAGATCCGAGAGGTTGGAAAGGCTTGATGGGTGGAAGAGTTATGCTATAAGTTTGCAAAAGTCATTGCAAGATTAAAGAGTATGAACCCACTAAAGGATCCGTGCTCATCGATGTATGCGATGTCGGTGACTTTTGCTTGGGCAAAGTTGGAGGAAGTTTTTGTACCACCTTCTGGGTTGATGGTGCGATGACAGGTGGAGACGGTACACTCTTCATGAGAGGTACCACCTTTTTGGGAGAGGGTAGGCTAGTGGTAGGTAAAAGAAGCAAAGGAGGCAACCGATTTTGATTAGAGGTTGAAGTGGGAAGGATTCTGGTTAAGGTTGAAGGATGCAGGCCCAAAATGGAGGGCAATGATGACGGAAGAGGAGGCGTTCGCCTCTGTGGTTTGGCAGTCTTTTGTGATTTGGGTTGAAGACTACTATTGGTTGAAGTCTCTTTTAAGTCCACCTTCACTTGTGGATGAGTGAGGTTGGAGACGGGGTGAATGCCAAGCGACTTGATAGGCTTAGGCGAAGTAGATGAGGGTTTTGGTTTTGATGAGGTTGATGGAGATGTAGATGGTCTAGAGGTGGAAATCTGATTTTTGTTGATAGTCTTAGGAGGTTTTGCCATGGGAGGATGAGATGAGAGGGCCTGTGCTTGTTGAAGAGCTGTGAGACGGTCCCACAATCCCTGATGTTCCACTTTCCTAGAAGGGAGAAGTTCGAGTCTCTCCACTAGTCGGGAAAATGGCTGAGAAGGTGTGGGATGAAGTTTAGGCTTTTGAGAAGATGTCAACGATTATGGGACTGAAGGTATGGTAGTTTCAGCCCCAAAGCATGGTGAGGTCGTGATAGGTTCATGTTTGGTTGGAGACGAAGGAGAGATAGGTTCTTCCCTGGGTGGAGAAGAAACTGGAGAATGAAGCTCCTCAAGCAGGTAAAGGGCAGGGATGATAGTGCCCTCCACTTGTGGTCAAGGAGTAGGAAAAGTTGGGTCCTCCATGGGCAGCAAGAAGGAAGATGGTGAAACTGGCTGTACTGGTAAGGTCGAGGTGTCCTCCAAAATGAGAGAAGTTGAGGGAGAACTAACCGGAGAAAGAGGTTCGTCCACATGTGATGGACTAATGGATGAATTCACCTCTTGAGATTGGTTAGGAATGAGGGGTGTGACCGTATTGACTGTTCGAATATTATGTTCATGGGTATTGTCAGTCAAGGTCTGGACGTTGTTTTGGGTTGGTGGATGATTAGGGAATGGTTGTTTGAAGATATCGATATTCTGATTAGGAGGGGCATTAGGATTGTCGAGGATGAGGTCACCCTTTTCCAACATGTCTTGGATTTTGTTTTTAAGGGTTTTACAGTTGCCCGTGTCATGACCTTTAACACGGTGGTAGTTACAGAAGTCATCTTCCCTATACCACGCAGGGATAGCACATGAGGGATCAAATTGTGGTGGTGGTCGGATCTGAGGGAGATTGATGGCCCCTTGTTTGATGAGTTTTTCCAGCACAGACGCGTATGATTCTCCAAGTGGAGTAAACTGTCACTGTATGTATCTCTGCTAAAATTGGCGAGTGGCACTCATAGATGTGGATGGTTCAGGTTGATTAGTTGAAGGTGAAGAGGAAGAAGATCTAACAACCACAACATTTGTTGAAGCTTTAGATTTAGGATTGGATGAGGAAGGCTTAGAAGAGGGGTCATTGGTTTTGGAGTTGGGATTCTTACTCTGCAATTTGACTTTATTCTCCTCAACGGCACGTAACTCAAGTTTACGAGCCATCGTGAAGGCTTCATCAAAAGTGGAGAAGGTCTGAACCCTCAAGGTAGAAGAAATATGTTTAGCGTAGGCTTGAGAGAAAAGTTCAATAAGCTCAGGCTGGGGTAAGGAAAATGAAAGTTGATTGATAAGGCCCCTCCACCGAGCGACAAAATCAGCAATGGATTCATCCTCGAACTGGCGAATAGAATAGAGGTCTATGATGGAGACCTTCTTGGTGATATTGATGGAGAAATGATCCAGGAAGAGCTGGGCCAGCTGAGTGAACGTGAAGATGGAATGGCTAGGAAGAGAGCTGTACCAGTCAAGTGCAGCACCTGAGAGAGACATGGGAAACGTGCGTAAGAGCAACGCATCATCATGGGCGATAAGGTAACAGGCGTGTCTGAATGCCTGTAAGTGTTGTTGTGGGTCTTCCTTGCTTTGGAAATGAGAAAACTTAGGAAGTTCCCACTGGCTGGGATATGGTCTGATGGGGACAGAAGGATGGATGGGCTCATTGTAGATTTGTTCGTACGAGAGAGTGTTGCGTGAGCCGATAACAGAAGTCTCTAGGTTGGACATTTTATCCATCAGCATCTTGATCATATCTACTGACGGATTGGTGGGTGGAACGCCTCCTAAATTGTAAGGCGCTTGAAAGAGGCTGGAAGAGGTGTACGACGTAGTCGGTTGTACCAATAAGGGCGCAACGTATGGATGACTAGTCGTTAGGACAGAAGAAGTGACTAAGGATGGTTGGATAAAAGGCATGGCTAGGTTTGATGTTATCGTGGGAGGTTGGTTAGAGGTAACATGGGCTAATGGATAGGTAGCCACCCTAGTGTTGATAGGAGTAAGGGTAGGCGGAATAGAGACGACCAAGTTTTGAAAGGGGGTAGAAAGTGGTTGAGTGGGCTGAGATTGATAGGGGGCCGAAACCCTAGTGAAAGTGGGCCCAATGACGGAAGGAGAGGCCACACTTGGATGGTTGGTAAAAGGTTGGTCATTGGTTGAGGCAACAGCCTGGGTATCTAAGGGTTGGACTACGGACGTCGTTGATACGACCGCAGTTTCGAGGAGAGAAGTTGGCATTTTGTAAATTGGATTGCCAAAGGGGTCTCGCGTTCGGCTATTCACGAGATAGTGTTGCAAGGCTACAGTATTGAGGTCCAATAATTGTGTGAAATCTTGGTCCCCTTCTGAGATAATAGGCATTTGGGTCAGAGATGGTCTAGTAGGAGTTCTTTCAGTTTCTGAGTTGAACTCCATTATAGGGTTGGTTGTAGGTGGGGTAGATGGAAGAGGATGATGCCTCGCGTGATCAACTAGAGCCTTGGCTTGGCTATGAGTCAGAACCATTCAAGGCAAGGAAGAACGTCCTCACAAGCTCAAACAAGCAGATAAGAACTAAAAAAGATGAAGACACAAGCAGATCCTAAAACCCTAGAAGTAAATTATTAGGATTATAGTGGCTTATGCCTTAGAATGTGTGTAGAGGAAGATTGGCTTTGTGAGTCAGGTCCTAGAAGAAGCAGTCTATGGATGGTTTCGGGTTTTGTTATGGTGCTCAAGAAGTCTGTGTTAGCTTCCGTACAGCCCTGGTGCTAAGGAGCAAGCTCCCCTCACTTCACGATTCCAGTGGTTAGCTGGTTTCGCTTAGCCAAAATATACTTCCACTATAGTTTAGGCTCTGCCAAAGAACAGAGTTGGCTCTCCCCTTGGTGATGAAATCCAAGTAAGATTGCTGGGACGGGTAAGGTATCCGTTGGGGAATGAAATCCCAGTCGGGCCTTGTCTCAGGTAAGTTAAAATGTTTATTTTGTGCAGGTGGTTTGGTCGTGTAACATCAAGTGATCTAGATTAATTCAATATGCGGTTTAATTACTATGTGTGGTCTAAAAGATGCAGGCAAACAGAAATGAATGCAAAGTGTTTTAATGCCCAAGTCAAAATGTTTGTTCGTATGAAGACGAATGGAGAAAGAGTCAAAGAATATGAGTTTTAGCTAGTCTAGAAGTGCAAGAAAGAAAAGAAAAGTTTGTTTTAGTTCTGCTTATGATGTCATTTAAGAAGAGACGAAAGGAGGCAAAAAGGAAGGAACCTAATGCACCTATATGAATGAAAGAAAGAAAAAACCCAAGGAAGGCCCTAGGGTCCCACCGGGCGTGCCAGAATGTTTCTATGCAAAATTGCTTTCTACATTCAAAGAAGAAATAAGAAACTAAAAGAAATGGTTAAAGCTAGAAGATACCTGATAAAGTTGTGCGCACCGAAATCAGACGTTGGAAGATTCTCCTCTTTGGCTGTCGAGGAATGACACCTGCGAAGAAAAGAGACTGAAACACGGAAAAAATGTTAGTCAAAGATATGGTGGGCTGTCAGGCGAACGCCCGATCCCGAAAGTACAAAGACTTCCTAGAAGGATATCAACCCACTGATAAAAAAGCATAATATTGGACTAAAGTAGATAAAATGGAAGATAAAATGACAAAAATAAAGGACAAAAAATAAAAATGCGTACCTGATAATGAAGTAAAATGTTCTGTGCAGTTGCCGATGTCGGTCTCTATGGTGCTGGCGTCGATTAGGGAAAGTGCCGACGTCGGTTAAAGTGCCGGCGTCGGTAGGGATAGTGACCGGCGTCGATCGGGGCAAGTTCTGGACAGAGTCTGGATGAGTTGCAGAAGGTCTGGGAGAGTCGGGACAGGGTCTTGATAGAGTCGAGATAGGGTCTGATGGAGTCGAGATAAAGTTAGGGCAGAGTCTTGGCAAGGTTTTGGACAGGTTCTAGGTAGGGTTTTGGACAGGATCTAGTCAGGATAAGGTCGAGTCTAAACAGGCTCTAGGGATTTGCAGAAGGTCGAGTCTGGACAGAATATAGAGTATGGAAATAACAAGCAAGAAATAACCAAAAAAATAAAAATAAACAGATGAGAATACTTACCTGTCATAGTACGAAGACATGATTGACGTTGTTGAAGTTGTCTGTGCAGTAACGGATTGAAGTGAATGCAGATTGGTTGATGCTGGAGTTGGTTGATCACGAGAGTGTTGATTGCAAGAGTCTGTGAATGTCAGAGTTTGGGCTCGATTGATTGATTAGTTCATTGATTGATCGATTGGTGGATGCTGATGAAGGCAAGGGACGGTTCGAGAGACGTTTGGGAAACTGATTGGGAACCGAATGATAACTGATAACGGATAACGATAAGGTGACCGACGTCAGCAGGATTGCCAACGTTGGCTGATAGGTGACTGACATCGGCGACATCGGTCAGGTAACGATCGTCGTCAGCAGATGCACAATGGGGATAGAGTCTAGCTTTAGCTCTGTGCTCATTTTTACATGCTGCCAGGGTCAAGGCTGGTGGAAAAAGTGATTGACAAGAGTTAAATAGGCGAAAAAGAATAAGACGGGGGATGACCAGGGAAGTCGACACGATTTCGGTGTCTACAGTACATTACACATGTTATTAAATTATTATATCTATCTAGGCATACCCTTGTTGATCTAATAATCTCTCATTACAATCCATGTTATATCTTGACATGTCTTGTCAATTATCATTATTATATCATATATATTTTTAATATAACACACTTAAAAGGCTCTTTATTTTGAGGGAAATCATTGTAGGATATTCATTCTTACCCTCAAAAGAGGGTTTTATCACAAAGATCAAATTTCATAACAGTAAAAAATTAATTTTTAAAACACCTAAACTAGCAACCAAACTTCAAACTAGGTAGAACAGATCAGGCAAATAGTGAAAATTGTAGAACAATCATCAGAATTACCCTAGGACAATAACACTAAAATTGGACTACAACACTAGATATTAGGGTTTCTATTTATGGTGCTCCTATCCAAATAATTCTAGACACAGGTAAAAAAGTAGGTTTAGCTACAATTTTACACATCTAGACCAGTTTAGATAACAATAGTTTTAATACAATTTGTTGTAGAGAATCTAGATATAAGGGGAATCATGCATGGCATGATGGCTCTCAATTCCACTTTTAGATTAGGTAGTTAGTATAACTTTTAGATTAGAATCCACGTTTTAGACACTAGTGATTGGGGGTAATATGCATGGCACATTTATCTTCTTTTATTTTTGAGTTTAGTACATTACCCAGGCATTCTCAGTAGTTGCATGTGTTATTCCATTTATAGGTGGTTGTCATCATTTTGGAGTGGCTTTCGTACAAGCCTAGCTTCCACATTTTAGAGTGGATTTAATATTAGCCTAGTACCCAGTTTTGGAGTAGCTTTCATATAAGCCTAATCTCCAACTTTCAGAGTGGCCTATTTTCTATCATACATTCAACTATCCATGACACATTTTCATATTATCATACATTCATGGAATTTAGGAAAAATCTCATATGACACATATTTCATATTGGTATAATTTCATATTTTCACTTCACAGGGAAATGATGGAGCTAAAGGACTAGCTAAAATTCATATTCTTGAGCCACCTACTTAGAAGGATTGGACACACAATCCAAACATTCATCAATACACCCATGACCACTTAGCTTTAATCAGTAGACAATGATGGAGCCAAAGGACTAGCTAGCCTTTGTATTCTTAAGCCACCTACTTAGAGGGATTAGACACATAGTCTGAACATTAATTAACACACGTATGATCACATAGCTTCACTTAGTAGGAAATGATGGAACTAAAGGACTAGCTATCCTTTGTATTCTTGAGCCACCTACTTAGAGGGATTGGACACATAGTCTAAACATTGATTAATATATGCATGATCACATAGCTTCACTTAGTGAGTGATAATGGAAAGTCCCTTGGGACTATTCCCCCTTGGGTTCTTGGTGGGATATAGTTCTCCATATTTTTTAGGGAATCTATAATACCAAAAATTTATATATTTTTTAAAATTTGAACCTCAATCTTGATTCTACCTTTAAGAAGACAATGGAATCTATTAAGGAGAACTGGGCATCATTTGCTTCTTCATTTTGAGATCCTCCCCCCATTCACCTTTATTAGATTCTTCAATCTTTGAAATTAATGATGCCTACTCAAGTTCATAAATAGAATGTTGATACATCATTGATTAAGTGCATTCATCCTTCAGATTCATGGTTTAATATGAACTTTGATGGAGTAGTGAAAGGGAATCCTAGTCTAGCAGAGGGAGGTGGGGTAATCAATGATTCCAATGGTAATCTTCTAGAAACTTATATGGGTATTCTAGGGGTTCAAATAAATCATGTGGTAGAGACTTATATAGTGTGGTAGGGGATTGAGTTAGATGCTAAGTTAGGAGTGGAGAATCTTTAGGTGGAAGGGGACTCACTTAATATCATTAATTATTTGAATGGGAGTTCCCAACCTTCTTGTTTGATTACTAGTACTATGGATGATGCCAAAACACTCCTCTCATTCAAAGGTTTAACCATGTATGATGTTTATAAGGAAGACAATAAGGGAGTAGAAAATTTTGGCTAATATAGGGGTTAAGAGTTACTCACTCAAGCGTTGATATGGTGATGTAGACATTCCTAATGATGTCACATGCATTATTCAAAATGAAAAATCCTAATCAAATATGTGACTTCATAAATTTAAATATTAGTAAATCTAAGTCATGAAGGAGTAATCATGAAGTTACATATATTGTAATCATGATCTATTCATACCTGAAGGGAACACACAAGCAAAGAAGTCTAGCTTTAAATGTTATCATTAAATGGAAAAATACAAATAAGGGATTTCTCACTTTGACAATAACTTGTAACTTTTTCAAAACTCAAAGTAAAGATGATAAGATAGATATGGGTGGTGACAGAGATAGGGTGGAGTTGATTTCTTGTGCATAGGCTAAGGAGGATCCTTACATCTAGAAAAGGATGGTGAAGGGTGGACTATCAAACTTCATGGAGATGATAAAAGGGTATGATGTGGATATTTGTCATGATTTCACAAAAGAATGGTTTGAGAGATAATTCAGGATGCATGGCCTTAATGTCACCATCTATGATGAAATTATTGGTGAGGTTACAAGTACTGCTTGTGATGGGGTTAAGGCATTTAAGGATAAAAAAGGAAAGAATAGTTGTTTAACATTTTTATACTACTAAGAAGAAAAATTGAAGACCTCTAGTCAAAAAGGTTTACTCCATGTTGATTTTCATATAAAATGGCCAAAAGTGTGTTTTCAAGTCATGAAATTCATAACTCTAGAGGGTACGGACATAGTTATTTTCTCCAACCATTTTATGTTTCTCAATAATTTCAAAGGGCACCTTATAAGAATTCCTTTTTTTTATGTTGAATTTTATAGAAGTCTCCATAAGAAATTTCAAGAACAATCCTTCTGCTAACCTTATTCACTAGGGTATTATCATTTTATTGCTAAAAGGGGGTATCCCCTTTGGGATAAAGATATTTCCAAGGAAATTCATATTCAAAGTGACTAGGAATATTCTAAAAGTTATAGTGAGGATGTTTTGGGAAATGGAGAGGGGAAGAAGCCTGCGAGGTTAGGGGAGAAAATGTTTCTAGGGATTTATCTCGTGGGGATAGTCAGAAAGAAAACCCTCTTCATATTGAAACCATTACTAGTATGGGTCTGTCTTTTGATAAGTATAATTTTATTGCTAAAGTTGATCTATCTCTAAAAAATCTCAAGACAAAAGTTAAAGTCCAAAGGATTTTGAGATTTGAGATTTCGAAATAAGTGGACAAACTAAAATTATTGCTGAATCTAGATGAATCTATCTTAGGGAAGGGTGATAATCATAGAGATGGTAATGAAAATACAAGGGTGTTTGACTCAACCCCATCCTTTAAAAGGAGCAGCAATGATTATATTGGGGAGGGAGAGGTGAAATGGAAGAAGATTGGATAGATAAAGATGGAAGTAAGAGTTATTAGAATTAAAATAAAGAAGGATATAAAACATTCTCTATAGGACCCTAGAAATAGGACTAGGGGAAAAGAAAAGAACAAAGATAATTATGGTACTAAATATCTAGTTCTTTATTCAGAGTTAGATAAATCAGGTTATTAATCTCTCTAGGCCTACTTTTTGTTGTCTTTTTGTCAAGATTTTGGTAGAAATTCATCTTTTATAGCTAGTTGTTAATGGTTTGTCAAGCCTTATGGCTCTATTTAGTTCTTAGTTCTATTTGTTGTGTTGGCCTATATTTTAGTTATTTTTTTAAATGGGTATACATCTTTTAACATGTTTTTTTACCTAAGGTAATAAAAAGTTCCCATCATTTTTGGACTATTGTAGGATGGTGGTTTCTATGAAATATGAGTGTTGGGAACTCAAGTTGGCCATCATAGCAAAAATCTCCATTATCTCACTAGTGAGATATTGTGTGCTAGATTTTGGAGGCTTCACTAGTACTTTTGACCTATTAACCATACATTTGTGTAATTATAATGTATTTCATTATATGTATGGATTTTATTAGTTCTCATAAATAAAATATGGAGTGTCAAAACAATAACTTAGAATTAAGATGGTTATTTCATGTGTGCAATGACCCATCACCCTTTGCATGATCTATGAAAAGTAGCTCAATTAAAGTATGTATAAGGGATTAAATATGTATACTATTAATATGAGTATAAAATAAAATTATGATTTATATAAAGTTGTGTTTTATGATTGTCCACTACATCAAAAAAATTCCAATGTCTTTACATGTGAGTTTCTTGGAATTCCCCACTATGAAATATTTACTTTAGGATTACCCTAGTAATTACATATGAGATGAATTATGGAATGTCATAAGAAATGAAAAAAAAAATTGGTTTGTGTGAGCTCAAAATTAGTTTCCCCCTGAGAAGGGATTTGTTCACTCTAGTGTTTCCCCATGAGGAACACTTGTCATTTTCATCAAGAAGAGAGCTAGATCCTTTTGACTATTATTTATTACTATCAACTCAAAAAATTAATAATGAACAAATACTACCCCTTACCAATTGTAATTAACTTATTTGACCAAATTTACACATATTAATTATTATACAATTTTTATTTCAATTTAGTTTATCATCATAGGATAATTGTAGAGTTATGTATTCACAAGACCAATTTTCAGGTGTGTTATGGAAATTTGTAGATAAATAGTTTTGGTGAAAGACATATTATTGTATTTTTTAATAATTATTTTGTTCATAGGGATCATTGGTTCAAATTAGGTAGTTACTTCCACTTTTTTTTTTGGTGTTTTCACCTCTTATTTCCTCTTTGTGTGGTCACATCTTTCTCTCTTTATTCTATTTTATCTCTCCTATTTTTACTTTTCCTAGGGATACCCTTCCTCTATTCCTTAAGTGTTTTTATAATATGACCATATTCATCCTTCACCTATTATAGTATATACATAATCGGTGGTCATCAATTCTAATTATGTCTCTTTTATGGGTCCTTTTGCCCCATTTTTATTCTCTTTATGTGAGTTTATTTTATCAACTTTCTCATCTTTTATTATGTAAAATTGTGCACCAATAGGTCACTAGTTCCAATTTAATAAGTCTATCTATAAAAAAATAATACCAAGGCATTTTAGTAAAAAACAAACACACAAATTAAGTCATTTTAAAGACTTAGGCATACTACCAAAAATCTATATATGCCCTTAGAGACTTTCAAGTTATTTAAAGGGGTTTATATTAATGAATACTTGTATTAAGAGTAGGCATAAGTGAAATTTAATTTTGTTTAATTTGATTATCTAATAGGAAAAAGTGAATTAAATTTATCTCATGTGGGTTTAGAATAATCTAAATCATTTAAACTACATTTATCCATGATTCTGAGCACATGTCACACACACACACACACACACACACACACACACACACACACACACACACACACACACACACACACACACACACACACACACACACACACAACCCTCAAGGAGAGGGCATGTGCAAATTAACTACACATTTGTATGGTCTTTTGTTTTGATTATGGCTACTTCAATGGGGGAGAAAATTATTACATTTTTCCATGTTAATTCACAAATATGGGAGAGAACTTTCATATTTAATAATGATGGATGAACTCATAAAATTTAGAGAAATAAAGTAAAAAATCATTTGTAGTAATATATGACAATTGGTGGAAACATGTCTTTATTAGTCATATGATTTTGATCAATTGTAATCAATGGCCACTAATTTTAGTCATATACAGAAGACACTCTAATTTATGGATATTTTAGTTCTCATAACTTTAGGACATTCATTTTTATGTTTTAAAGCAATGTCAAAACCCATATATGTTATTTTCAATCATTCAACTTTTTTCTCTTTTTTTTCATTACTAGTTACTGTATGCAATGGGAAATGCATCAAATTCTATAAATCAATCCTAGCTTGGAGAAGATAGATCTTAATTACACTTCTAATTGGGGATATATTAGATAATCAAGGTCATGACCAATATGGATCCACTATACCTAATCAAGGGATCTCTTACCCTAATAATTTTTCTAAGGAGAGTTTCAAAGCCTCAAGTCAATCAAATATATGCAATAACCCTAACTAGGTCATATGTTTTCATATTCACTAAACTAATAACAAGTAAATAAAAAGTCTAATTTAGTTCTCACCAAGTCTTATGGTACAAATTTGGGTTTAGTAAAAAAAAAAAAAAAACATGCATAAGAGAATCCTAGTTAAGTTATGTATAGATAAAACCCTAATACATGGAGAAAGATAACATTATTCAAAAGCCATTACTTATGATACTTCTATCTACTAAAGAGAGGAGTAAAGTTAAATAAACTTACTTAGAAGATGAATAGTTTGAGACTCAATTTATCCCTTGGACAAAGGTGATTCACAAGAGGTTATTATTGTTTTTAAAGATAACTAAGAAAGGCCAAATCATCCAAGACTTCTCCATAAGATTATATCTTCCCCAAGTAGAAATCCTAAGCTAAGACTCCTCAAGTAGAATGGTGGAAGAGTAAATTGTAAACAATCACAAATGAATAATAACTTGTGTCTACTCTCTAATAATGAAAAAATATATGTGTTTATATAGGTGGATCTAACCCTAAACCCTTTTGAAAATTTTAGCTGACAAGGTTAACTCGATCAACCTAGTATTGTAATTAAAAAAACTAACTAGGTTACAGACTAGGTTGACCAGGGGTCGATCTATACCCCAATAAGTTTTTTTAATAAAAATATAAGTTTTATTCAACCAATATAGTCATGTAAACTATCTAAAATGGGTTTAGTTAGGGAAAGAGATACAAAGGTGGTAAATGACCAGAGGAATGTGCAAAAGAGGAGACAAAGCTTAGAGGAATGTTTTTAGGATCTAGTTGGATTGGTAATAAGAAGAAATAAGGGAAAACAATCCTATGAAGAACTAATGGTCTTCCCACCCCTTTCCTAATACACCCCTTAAGGCATGCATTTAGAGAGATTGAGACTCGATAGGTTCCTACAATATAGAAAGCAGCAGTAATTGATTATGTTTGAAAATATTATGTGTATATAGTTACTATGTATAGTTTAATTGTACTTTCATTCCTTATTGTATTCTTCATTAGAGCATACTTTACTAAATATTATTATATTTATCTAGATCACCCTTGTGTCATTTTTATACTTAAATGTGCATACTATTATTAACCTAAATTCAATATTGAATAACACATTTTAGTGAACCTCTTCATTTTTAAAATTTTTGAACCTAAGGTTTGATGCACATTTTCATCATAGGGGATTTTTTCTAATTTCAACAATTATTTTTAGGGTTTTCCTTCCCTATTTCATCTTAAGGGTTGTTTCTTACTTTTTGGATAACTTATGCCATTGATTATCTTACTTCATGGTTTAGATTATCAACATGGAATCTTGAAACGTGAATGATTTTTTTTGTTGAATTAAAATATACCTTTTTTCAATAGTTCAAATTTTTATTATATATGTGATGAAAGGAATAATGATGATATTATTGAGAATATTAAAAAACATATAGTTCAAGATCCTTTTTCCTTTTTTAAATATGTGAAAATGGTAAATGAATTATCTAGTGTAAACTATTATTATGTGAGTAATGATGATTCTCCTCCTACTTTTCTTTTCCCTAGTGGTCTTATGTTTTAAATTGATAACAAGTTGAGTTGATTGAATGAACTGATTAGGATTTCCATTATTCATAATCATGAGATAATTTCCTTGATACACATGAAAGTTTAATTACAAAGACACGTACATAAATTATTTATTATTTAATATTCATATAATTTTAGGCTTGATTTAATTTTGTACCTTCTAATACTATTTATCATGATATGATCAATAATTCTCCCCCTCGATATTTTTATATGCCTATTTAGTGGAAATAAAAATAAATTTGTAGATATTAAAGACTTTTCTTATTCTATAATAAATTATTCTCATAAAATTAGATTATTGTTTAAGTTTTCTCATATAATCTTGATTGGTGATTCCTTAAATTGGTTTCATGAGTTACCTAGTTGATTGTTATAATTTTACCTCATGTTACAATATTAGTATTATATATATTTATCACTAATAGTGGGATTCATGATACATTTTTTTGTATACCATATAATTAATAAGGTTCAAATGAGATCATTTAAAACTATATTCTTCTCTTAAAATGTTTCATGTAATCTCTAATCTGTCAACCATCAGATCTAGGACAAAAACATTTTTTTTAGTAATTGCCTCTTGTCTATATTCAAAAATCACATAATTTTCAATGCTTATATATATATATATATATATAAAATATTTGTTATGTAGATATAACATTTAAATAAAATAATATATTAAGACATTATACTTATGATTCATCCAGGTTTTTATTCATACTTCTCCATGTGCCTACTAATAATAATTATATATAAATACCTAATAAGATATATATACCTAAATGGAGTCATATGCCTTTATTTAATAGATTGTAATAATATCTTAGACTATTTTAATATCAAAGTTGGAATATTTAAAAATTACTTGATATGCAATCAATTATGTTACCATCCATTAGACATCATGATTTGAGAAATCAACCAAGAGCTTATATTGAAACTACATTTTGTATCTTCGAATCAATGGAAATACTATTAAAAATTTTACTTTCTTAATAATTTATTTTAAAAATATTATAGTTAGAGGTATTTTTGAAATTGATATATCTAATAATAATAAATAAGCACAAAATAAAATTGTCATCTACACATGACGATTTATAGTCTTCATTACCAAAGATCGTATATTGATATATTATTTAAATCAAGAACCTTTGGTCACTAGTGATTTTATGGAATGAAAATAAAAGAAATGAAACATGGTAAATGAAAAATATCAATTTAATATGCATATAATTAATTTATTCAAGACACTTTGATACAATATATAAAATTTAAATTATCACATTTTATGACTAAACATGAAACATTGGGACATAATAAATATCCTATATCAAATTTTCCACAAATATGTTCTAGATTATTTTTTTATGACATACATGTTTTTGATAAATTTATATAGTAATATTCCCATGGTTAAAAATGGTGAATGGAACTTTTTATGGTAACAATGACCATATATGTTTTGAGCTTCAAAGTGATAACTTATCCATTCAATAAGATAGAATAAATGAAAACAAATATTTAGAACACCCCAATATAGATATAATTACATCTCAAAAACATCTTAAGTGGGTTCCTAAATAAATTATACCATTAATTATATTATTATATAAAAAGAGAGATCTTAAGGAAAATATTACTACTACATCTACAAAAAATATTTAGATAAATGAAATATATCCATGCACAATAGATTTTGATTGAGAATATGATGATTTATTAGGTTTATCTACCACTTTCATTCAGAGTAAATTGACTATGTCTCCACATATTATTATATTTCAATACATATATTCTTACATATATCATTGGTTTGTGTCTTATCCTAATTTAAATGAACTTCAACACCCTTATCTTTCAATGTGACTTGGGAAATTTTTCTTCATATATTATAATTCACATGTATAATTAAATGTTACATTTCTAGTTTACTTGTTCTAGTTTTAAAATAATACATTTATTTTGTCCAAAAACTTAAAAATAAAAATAAATCACATATATAAATGTGTAAACATACTACAAAAAAGGAACTAACCATATATATCTATAATACCATAGTTTCCTAGATATATTATCAATTAGGTCACATGAGCCACAAATTCATCATACATACATTAATATATCACACTCCATGAGGTGAAGATTAATATTATCGACCTAAGTCTCTATCACTACTCCTAACTCTACCTCTCATTCTAGTATTATCTAATACATTCGATGAAACTACCATATCTATACAACATGATCTATCTATATATTTAAAAACATATCATATGCACTACCAATCCTAATATTGGGCCAATAATATCAATGCCTGAGCATGTATGATCTACACTACTTTCAATTAAACTAGTAGAGCCTATGTTATACCTCCACCTACATCAGTCAGTGTCATGTGTGGTATTATAGGTGGTGTAATAGGTGGAAATATTTCACCTATAGCTATCCCTCCTACATTTTCCATAATTATCCAACCCTCCATATTTATTATCCAAGTCTCTACTTTATTAGCTTTTTACTCATCTATAAAAACTTTTACCTTAGTATAGAAGATCAATCTAAAATAAAAATATTCCACATAAAAAATTACTCTCTAGTTGGCCCTCCACATTAGTGTAATCTCATGAAAATTGGTGTAAGGCCACATCAATTATGTTAACT
>JARHVA010003982.1:832500-960000 GCA_037957365.1 Torreya grandis
TGTGCTGAAATTTGTATGCAGTCTAACATGTACACATTATAATAATATGCACTCCCACCAAGCTTGAACACATGCGTAAATTAATTTTATGTACAAATTTGTAATTTTATCCACATATTAACATTTTTTTAATGTTTTTAGCCCACATTATTATAGCACTTACCCATATACAAATTTTGGAAACTCGTGTTTGAATTTTATATTTTCTTATGTTATAAAATAGTTATTATTTATTATAATATTTTTAATGACATTATATCTGAAATATGTTTTATCATGGCTAATACATCTTTAATATTTTAAGTCTCTTGTCATATATCATAATAATTTCATATATATATATACATGGATTCAAGGATGTTACCTAAAATGAAACTTTTAATTAAAAAAGAAGTTTTCTAAGTTATTTTTTCCATTTAATTTTTTCCTAATTTTTATTTACATTTATAGTTATTTTACACTTGTGTTTTATTGGAAAAAAAAAATCATTGGTTACTTACTGAGTATATGGATGAAATTAATATTAATTTATAATCAAATTCCTAAGGATGTGTAAATAAACTATGCAAATGATGTTTCTTAATTTTTTTTGTTTAGTAAATTTATATAATGGGGTAATATTCATCTTAGCCACTAGACATACTTTGTTTTGGCTTGTTGTATAAAACAAGTTGGATGTGGTATTTTAACCTATTCAAATACTTTATCATGTATTATAGATATTTCAAAATTTGTATCTACATTAGAAGCCCCAATATTTTTACCAATTGAGCTCATCACAATGTAAATGCTTAAATGATTAATATATTTCTTTGTTTAGACTACTAGTAATGAAAAAGGGTGTTTTACCAAATAGTGTCACTAGTGGGATAATACTAATATAAAATGGTAAGACAAGATGCATAAGGGAGGTCTATAGTAGTATAGTAAGAGGATGATCCTACAATAAATTAATGAAAATGCATAAAATAATGGACTTGTGTAATTATCAGAAAAATCAAAAGGATATATTGATCACTAGCCACTTTGAGGGGGAAACCTCCTTTGATAAATATCAATATAATATATGTATGTATGCCTTAATTGGCCTCACACTCACTTATATATTAAATATAATCTACGAATCTACTACTTCCCAATAATGTGGGATAAAACAAAATGCTGACAGGATGACTTACAAAGCATATGCATCCATAACAACTAATATACTAACAATGTAAAGAGAAGGGGTAGCATAGGTTCCTAACATCCCCTCCCTCTTAGATAAATATTTTTCCTGGGAATTAGTCCTAAATATGAAATAGTGGTTCCCATGTTGCATCCTCTAGTTACATTCCATGCCATTGAATTAATACCTCTGTGATGGATCAGGAGCAAAGTTGGCATGTGTGCCTATCCAAGATTGCCTCTAGCTCAAGAAGTATGGATCCTTCATTATCAAGTTGTGGTAAAATATTTTTCACTCTAATGTTTAGGTCAAGAACTTTATTTAGACAAGAAACATGAAATATTGGGTGAACTCGGGAATAAGGTGGGAGCTCCAACTTATAAGCAACTGACCCACTTTTTTGGAGAACCATATATGGCCCATAGAACTTGAGAGCTAGCTTATGATACCCTTTGAATTTTAGGGAGGATTGTTTGTATGGATATAGGAAAAGAAAAACCATATCACCTACTAAGAAAGTACACTAAGAATAGTGTTGATTAGCCTATTGTTTCATTCTATTTTGTGCCATATGAAGATTGTCCTATGGGGTGTTGAGGATCTGCTTCTAATTTTGGAGAAGCATGTTGAATTTTGGAACTGGTAAACTAACATGGGTATATGTAAGGATCACTAGTGGTTCTTGACCATAGAATACTTCATAGGGAGTCATTTTAGTTAAAGTCTAGTAGGAGGTATTATACCACCATTCAATGAGAAGGATCCACTTTGCCCACTAACATTGTTTTTTTTAGGTGAAGTAATGAAGGAATGTTTCAAAGCATTTATTGACAATTTTAGTCTAGCCATCCATTTGTGGATGATACCTGAAACTCATCTTTAATTGGGTGTCAGTGTGTTGAAATATTTATGTCTAAAAATGGCTAGTGAAGGTTACATCATGATCTAAGATAATGGAATAAGGAATGCCATGAAGATGGAAAATTTAGTCTAAGAAAACTTGTGCAACTATGGAGGTGGTATAAAGATGGTTAAGGGCACAAAAATTACTATATTTGGAGAGTCAATCAACCAAAACCAAGATCACTATTTTCCCTTTATATTTAGGAATAACCTCAATTAAATCCATATAAATATATATCCAAATATTTGTAGGGATGGGTAAGGGTTACAATAACCTAGGGATGAATGATTTTTTACCCTTATTACATTGGCAGGTATCACATTTAGCCACCATTTGTTAAATTGTCTTTTTCATTCCCTTTTAAAAGAAGTTGTATCATGTCCATTTATACTTTTTGAGAAACCCTAAGTACTCTATGGATATAGAATCATGAAGTTCATATAATATAGCTTGTTGAATATCTATGCTCTAAGAAAGCACCAGACGACCCTTATATCATATAAAAGTACCATCCCAAGAATAATGTTGTATAATAGAGGGGTTAGTGGAAAACTATTGAATGATTTAAGATAATGAGGATTAATTGAAATACCCCTACTATACAACATCCAAACAATTCGGAATAGGCATGGAAATAGCTAAAAGGGAAGCTTGGTCCATAAATGTGTGAGATATAACATCAACCATAATATTGTCCTTACCCTTGTAAGTGATATCATAGTCATAACCCGTGATTTTTCAAACCCATTTATATTATGATGGGGTGGAGACCCATTGTTCTAGGAAATATTTGAGACTCTGGTGATTAATTTTGATGCAAAAATGATTCTGCAGTAGGTATGGCCACCACTTTTATGCTACATGATAAATGGCCATAATTTCTTTCTCATTAGTAGAGGGTACTCAGTTGTCTCCAAAAAGGGCTTTGATGGTGAACACAATAGGGCATCCTTCTTAGAGGAGAATAGAACCAATTTACCTCAAGAATCACTCTCAATAGTGAAGGTCATGGCAAAATTTGGCATAGCTAGAATAGGTGTAGTGCACATAACTTGTTTTAATTCTGCACATGTAGTAGCTTGTGTCCATATAAAATAATATTTTTTCAACATAGATTTTAGTAGAGCTAAAATCTTCCAATAATCCTTAAAAAACTTATGATAGTATCCAATCAGCCAAAAAAAACCATAGAGGCTCTTGAGTGTTTGAGGATGAGGCCAATCTATCATGGAAATTATTTTTTTAGGATCCACCCACACTCCTTATGTTGAAACAATATGTTTGAGATACTCCACTTTGTCTTAGCCAAAAGCACATTTGGACTATTTTGCATAGGTATGATGATTAGAGATAATTTGTAGTATGAACTCTAGATGTTAGAGATGCTTAGACCATGTTTTACTGTAGATGAGGATGTCATTGAAGAAGACTAGAATACATTTTTGTAGGTAAGGCCAAAATATTTTATACATCAATGCTTAGAATGTTAAAGGAGAATTAGTGAGGCCAAATGGCATGATAAAAAATTCATAGTGTCCATCATGCATGAAAAATGTTGTCTTAGGGATATCACCCCCATGAAGCTAGATTTGGTGATATCTAGAGTGAAGATCCAACTTGGAGAAAAATTGAGCACCATGAAGATCATTAAGAAGCTCATCAATAACAAGGATTGGGAACTTATCCTTGATTATGGTGTGATTAAGTACACATAAGTCAATGCAAAGGCACCATGACCCATATTTTTCTATACAAAGAGAACTGGGGAAGAATATGGGTTGGTACTAGGGCAAATAATGCCTTCTTTTAGTAAGTCTTGAATGAGCATCTCAATCTTTATATCTTATTGAAATGGGTAGTGATAGGGCCGAATGTTGGGAGGAATTCTTCCAAAAAGGAGATAAATACAATGGTCCTTTGGCTATGAAGGTGGTAATCCCACTAGTTTGATAAAGACACATGCATACCTATGCAGAATGGTGTGTAGATCAGAAGGAAGAGTGAATACCATTAATGGTTATATTTGAATGGAATGGAGTTGGGAAATGATTCCATGTGATTTTTTCTTAAGAATATTTTCCATGTGATGTGAACTAATGATGATAAGAGATCCTAGGTGTAAGCCAATCGATGTGTGTTTTTGCCCATTGTCTAAAAATTACATCCAAAGTTTATGAAAATCCCATAATATGGGTCCAAGTGTATGCAACCATTGGGCTCTCAAAACAACATCACATTTGTCTAAGGGTAATACAAACATGTTGGAGTATAAGTTATAATATCTAATAGAGATACAAAAATTATGACACTTCCCTTTACAAGGTAATGTTCCCCCATTAATAGTAATGAATTTAAAGTTGGAGCAAAGATGGACAAAAAATTCAACCTTTTTGGTGATCCAAGGGTCAATAAAGTTATGAGTGCTACCTAAATTAATGAGTATTATGAGAGGGATATTCTTAAAATAACCCTTAAACCACATGGTTTGTGGGGTAGTGACTGATACTAAGGCATGAAGAGAAATCTCTGGTTGATCTTCTTGAGAAGTAGGTTCCACAATTGGTGGAGCTTCTTCTGGATCATCTGTTGTATCTTGAGCATCTTCCAAAAATTTAGTTTCAGGCAGAGACTCCACGTCCAATAGCTAGAGCTTTTGCTTGAAACATCAATATCCCCAAGTGAATTTTTCATCATAATTATAACATATTCATTTTTCTTTACGTGCTCACATATCTACTTTAGTGAAATTCTTGATAAGAGTGGTCCTAGGGGTTAGTGTTGCTTGAGATCATTGTGGTGTGGTAAATTTGAATGGAGAAAAATTGGATTTGAATCATTGATGAGATATGATCTTGTCATTTTCTAACTTATCCAATCCTAGGGATTCCATCATCATGTTGGGTTTGAATATTTTGACCTCAGATCAAATTACATCCTTCAGTCTACTAACAAAGTAAATACTAAAGAATTCATCAGATAATTCCTCTATGACTGGTTAGGTTTTATAAATTTTGTCTAATATTCTCTCATAGTTCTTATTTGGTGAAGTTTAGTGAGTGCTCTAGTGAAGTCATCAAAAGCACTAGGGCCAAACCATTACAAAATGAGGCTACAAAAATTAGTCCATATTGGCTTATCATGAGACTTGGTATACCAATGATACCATTGAAGGGATTCATGTTTCAAGTGAAAGGATTCAATCAGGTTATTATTGGCATCAAAATTATTATCCAAACTAAAATATTGTTGTACCAAATAGATCCATCTAGTCATATCTGCACCATTGAATCAAATAAAATCAAGCTTCAGCCCAAACAAATTATTGGAAGAAGAAAACTTGATGTCTGAAGAGGACTCTAGATGCCATATATTTTTCAAGGTGATATGTTGAAGATTAAGACAGGGAATTTTTTCATCAACATCATTGATTTGAGTCTTAAGGGTGGCAATTTCATCTTCTATGTTTTTTTATCTTATTTGGGTTAATACCATAACTATAAGAAGAGATTTTTTTTTCAATGGGTAGGAAAACTAGAGTTAAGACACGTTTAGTAAGGAAATTTTTTTATTTGAGCAAAATCAGAAGGGGTAAATGTACTTTTACTATTTTTTTTGCATATTGGGAGTATGATTGACAAAGGTGAGGGCAATTTCAGAAGAGAAAATGGAAAAATTGGAAAATTTATCAAAGAATAAAAAAGGATTAGAAAAGGGAGATGAACACTATGGAAATATTTCAAGGCAAATGAACAAAAAAAGTTGACAAAACCCAAAAAAAGGGAAAATTGAGATTTTTAGGAATTAGGAGTGGAATCAAGATATAGGACCTCAAGGAAGAAAATGTGGAGAATTGAATTTTAGGTGTCCAAATAAAGTTTGAGGATCAATGGGACTACAAATGGAAAGATATGGCAAAAAAATGGGAAAAAAAATTCTATTTTCTATCAAATGTCTAGCTACAAGTCCTTTGAGAGTCTTTTGATACTCTACTGATAGTTTTCTAAAACTAATAGGATAAAGGTTTTATGGTTTTTGGTTTCTATAAATTGTCTAATTGCAAGTCCTCTGAGAATCTTCTAATACTCTACTAATTATTTTTTGATAGTCTATTGGGAATATTTTGAAACTGATAAAAATAGGACCCAAGTTTCAATGGCTACCTAAGGTTTGAAAGATATCTCTCTAGCCACCAATGTCGTCTAAGCAGGTACCACTCTACAGAAAAATTTTGGCCATAGATTTGATCCTAAGTGATAGCTTTTGGTTTTCTTCACATGTGGGAACTACTCAATTGGGAAGGGCTCATTGCCCATTTTAGTGGTAGGTCCTCTCAATGGGCCAAATACTTTCGGGTTTCCATGGTATTCCTCATAATTAATTTGAGAGTTTTTACCCAAGAACTTCCCAAAGTTATGCAAACAGGTTTTTACCATGATCTGAAATAGATTATTGTGATACAAAAAATTACCTAAATGAATAATGTAGTAGAATAGAGTTAAGACTTTCTGAGAAAAATACTTAAATGAATTATGGAGCAAAACAAAGTTTAGACTTTCTAAAAAAAATTGGCCTTAGAAAGTTCTCTAATACTATATGAGAGGATCCTCCTATAAAAAATTAATGAAAATGCATGAAATAACAAATTTGTTTAATGAAAATGCACAAAATAATAGATTTGTGTAATTAGTAAAAACACCAAAAGGATTATATTGATCACATGCCACTTCTATGGGACAACCTCATTTGAGAAATATCAATATAATAAATTTTTGGATGACTTCATTGCCTCAACACTTATATACTAAATATAATCCAATCAACTACTACTTCCCATGAATGTGGGATACGACAAAATTCTCATAGGATGACTTGTAAAGCATATGTGTCCATAACATATAATATACTAACAAAGTAAAGAGAAGTGGTAGCACAAATTCCTAACATATAATACAAAATATTTTATATTAAAGGTAAAGGTGTGATTTGAAAGGGACCCTACCCAATACAAAAGACCAACAAACTTGGTCAAAAAACCATATACATCAAAAAATTTCTCAACAAGAACAATAGAGAGAGAGAGAATAAACTATAACAACAACTCAAACATAGCCAAAATTAAGCAAACAAGTATCAAGAAACACACTAACATCATGGACACTTCTAGTTTTCATAAGAGTTCACCCATTTATCCTTCAAGTTCTTAACTTTTTTGCATTTGATGAGAATTTATATGATGATCTTCCTCTCAAATCATCACTTTAATATTCTCTTCATCCATATAATTATAAACATCATTATTATTATTCTTAGTCAATATTTTCATCCCCTAAATATTATAAATGTTATTTTTCATAGTAATATGACTGAAATTCTTAAGAATAACTAGATTTTCCTTCAAATTTGCATTTTTTTCTCCATTCTTTCCACTTTTTATTATGATTCAATAAAATAATAACTCAAATGTAATAGGTCCCTTTTTGTTACAAAGGATTCCATTCTTTTGGATCATTTTATTTACCTTATCTTTGAGTTGTTATGGTCTCTCATAAAACAACAAAGAATTGCCTTGTGGAGGTCCACTTCATCCCTAATTTTTGTCTAAATTGTCTTGATTCTTAACCTCATTCACAACTATTTAAAACTCCATAAGAATGGTCTGAGCATCCTTGGATAAATTTGTATCCTCATTTCCATTTCATGTAGTCTCTTTTTCACCAAATTTATTCTTCCTATCACCCTATTTAAGAAATTGTAAACTTTCCACAACCTCTTTCATCCTCACCTCAGACACATCATAATATTTATTCCTAGTAGGATCCTTCAAGTTAATAAAATCATCCATACCAACTACTAAATATGACCCCACCTGGTGGTATCCACCGTACCCATGTCTTCTTGGATATCACACTCCCTATCACAATTAATAAAACCCTAATATAGACAACATATTTAACATTCCTCTAAGTAGACTTAGAAGCACTTATTAAGACTCATTTTGGGGAATTCACCATATTTGAATTATAATTATTCATGACAAATTGAATAGTAATATTGGATGCATTGAGAAAATATTGAATGAGAAATATCACCACTTGGTGAAGTGTTAATTTTTTCTTACCCTTTTTAACATCTAACACCGAGCACTCCAATGAGTGAAGAATGTACAAGGGAAAACTTAGATAAATTTTGTGGTGTAAATATTTCATAATTGGAATATATAAATAATTAAAAACTAAAAATATACCATCTAAAGTGATATACCTCATAATATGTTCAACAATAACATAAAAATGATTTAGAAAGTCTTGTCTCAGATACCCCTAACACTCAGTCAAAGCTTCATTCCCCATCAAGAATACACTCTCAACTTCCTTTTTATCCCTACTATATTTCATATATTTTGTCTCCTCAAATTTCAATTTGGTAACCTGGGCAATAAACCCTTTTGTAATTTCAACATAGATATTATTAATGTCCACAACATAGTCCTTCCACTATGTAGTAAACTTATTGGATAGAAATTTATCAAAGGCATCAATTCTCTCAATGAAATTATTTAATATACCCATATAAAGGATTTCATATATCCTCTCATCCTTCTTAATTCTATTATATGGAATTTATTCAACCCTATTAAGACCTCTACCCATCTATGACTCTTGGTTTCTAAATAGATTGGAAAAATGAATCCAACAAATTGAGAAATGTGTATTATCCCTTAACTATTTAAAATAAAACATTTTTACAATCAATGAGACTCTACACTACTATATATAATTATCCTTCCATGTGTTATGATAATAATATTTCATAATGATATATGCCAAATTTCTCATCATTAATGGTCAATGATTTTTATAGCACTCTTGAATAAGGATTAAACATGTGTATAAGTCATCTCTCTAGCAATGATCCAACTAAAATTATTAAGAAAGTCCTCAAAATTGTCCCACACTTTGAAATCATGCAAAAAATACCCCTATTATCTAATCAATCTCATAATTGTTTACATTCTCTAAAAATGTGTTGGAAATGAACTTCATGAAAGGACTTGACAATGAAAAAAAATCTTGTATAATGTTATCAATAAACCAACTAGATTTGTTGATCTTTTTAAGATAGTTAATGATGTCAAGTGATTATCCCTCAACCAAAAAAATGTCAAAGACCAAGATATTTATCTAATTGAAATCACTAAAGAGAATACAAAGCTTCAACCAAATGGTTTTTTTGAAAACCCATATTCCTTCATAAGCACCCACTAATAGTCCTTTGTCCTCCCTCAAACTAGCTCCACCTCCAGACATGTCAACATTTATTTTAGAGGACCCATCTAAATTTCGTTTAACCCATCCATTAAAAGGATCTAACCATCTCAATTTGTTCCTTATTTCCATATTAGAACAAAATATTTGTCTACTCTCCATAGATAAGAGCCAATTCTTAGGTATAACTTCTTATTGCATGGGGAAGTTCTATTTATTTCCTCATTTAATAAATTTAAAATTCTAAAAGATGAAATTGATAATATTATTATCCAATCTCTTACTAGGATTTTTGTAATTCATGAATATCCTATTGTTTGTTCATTTCCAATTTCCCCAAAGGATATGAGGGAATGATAAAACCCATAACTTCTGAAGTTATTGATTAGATAAAGAAGCAATCTAAAAAGTCCACAAATCAACACCAAGGAGGTGGGATGACACCATCTAATCTTAAATTTATGTAAAATGAAACCCCAAAACTTGAATACAAATGGAAATTATATAAGAAGATTTAACACAAACTAATTATCAACTTCACATGGAGCACATATATTAACTAGGGTTAGACCCCCTTTAGACAAATTATCTAGCATAAGAATCCTATTCTAAAAATAGATCTAAATAAATAAATTAACTTTGGTGATAATATATTTATCCCAAAATTTTGGACCATGGTATTATATCTTGAAGTTGCAGAACTAGCTTATTATACCCAGTTTTAACTTCATATTGACCATTTGTTGAGGTAGACCACATTAGAACATCCTCTTTGTTCAAATTAGAAATTTGAATACCTTTGAGAATTATATTTAATCTGAGATAATCCTATTAAATTCATCTCTAATATTTTCCATTTGTAATTGTATCTATTTTCTTCTACCATTCTAATCATGGAAGTAATCAACAACCATGAACCCATATTGACATTACATATAATTATTAAATTGATGCCAAGGCTAAATATTACCCAAAGGGAGATATAGGATCCATGGGTCCTCCTAAAATCATATTTTAAGACCATTTCCAATTTTTCATTTACAACCTTTTTTATTTATTTCCTTATTTTTTATAAATAAATTCCAATTTGAGGAGCCATTGACAAACATATCTTTATTAAAAAACTTGATTGAGGGTCTATTTTCAAATTTGAAAATATTTATCCCTAAATATATGGATATAAGGATTAGATTCATTAAGAAATCTCCAATAGATCTTAGCAATAAGATCCTTATTCATCCATTTTAGGTTCGTAATGCCCAAACCACCCCAATGTTTTGTAAGGCTCACCCTTTCCCTTGAAACCAATGGAAACCTTTGTTTTTCCTCACCACATGTCCATAAGAAATGTTTTTTAATCCTATTCAATTTATCTTTTATAACTTTGGGGATTTTGAAAAGAGACATTAAATATAATGGAAGACTCTACAACATTATTTTTAATAACATAATCTTACCAGCCTAAGATAATATTGTACCTTTCCATCCAAAGAGTTTCTTTTTAAATCTTTCAATAAGTGGATTCCATAAATTTAAGGCCATCTTTATAGCAAAGAGAGGTATACTTAAATACATAGAAGGTAAATCATGAATTTGACATCCTAATATTTGACTTATCTTATGTTGTCTAAGCAAAGGAGTATTCACAAAATATAAAGAGGTTTTCTCAAAATTCACTTCTTGCATTGAAACCTCCTCATAAAATATGAGAAATTTATTTAATCATTTATATTCCCTTATCGATGCTATATATAGAACAATAGTATTATATACAAAATATTGATGAAGAGTAGGGGATGTACCCTCAACTGATTTAAACCCCTTTAAGTCCCCTAGCCATAGAGATTCTAACAAGTTTATAATAATAAAATTTTCCATAAATATAAATAAAGAATGAGATAAAGGGTCTCCCTACCTTATTCTATGTTTTTTGTTAAGAGATCGATAGGGGAACCATTCACCAAAATATAAAAAATAGCTAAAGATATAAAAATGGATATGAAAAGTCTGATATGCTTATGAAAACCATATTTTTAAAAATCCATATCTAAATACCCACACTAAACTCTATCATAAACCTTACACATATCTAGCTTAAATTCCATACTTGCTTCTTTACTTTTTACCATTAAATGAATCATTTCATGGACTATGATTACCACATCTTGAATTTTCCTTCTTGGAACAAAACCTCATTGATTGGTGGTAATGAGCTTGTACATCAAATGATAAAAATGAAGAGATAGGACTTTAGTCAAGATCTTGTAAACATAATTACAAAGACTTATCAGATAAAAATCCTTAGATTCAATAACTCCAATATTCTTGGGGAAAAGGGAAATGAAAGTGTTGTTGAATTATCTTAGAATTTTTCTTAAAGAAAAGAATTCATCCATATCCCCAACTATCTCATGCTTAATAATTTCTTAGAAGTTTTGAAACAAATAATTGGAAAGCCATCAAGTCCAAGATATTTATAGTTATTTAATAAGAATACTAAAACATGTACTTCTTATTCTATAACTAATCTTGATAACTCCTCATTATCTTGGGCATAGAATTCAAAGGAATGTACTATAAAATATCAAGAGCCTTAGTCCTATTAAGATCAGTGTTAGTATCAAACATATTCTTAAATTATAACATTACTTCTTCATTACTAGTGATAGAATCAAAATAAGAACCTCCATCTTCATGAATTGTGTTATTAATCCTATTATAGCTCCTATGCTTAATAGTAGTTAAATTAAATAAATTAGAATGATAATCTCCCTCCTTAATCCATAAATCTTGAGATTTTGGTCTCCAAAAGGTATCCTCATGAGCCACCAAGTATGATATTCACTAAGGAGAATATTTTACTCATACTTTGTTTATGCACTTAAATCATTACCATCTATATAATCTTCCATTAACTTAAGATCTACCCCTATTTTCTCCTTCTGATGAAAAAAATTACCAAAACCTCATGGTTTCAAATTTTGATGTATTTTTTTAACATGTATGATTTTTTGAGCCAATTTATACAAGGAACTTCATGAATGTCTATTTATTACCAATACTTGATCCTTTAAAATAGTTCTAGATGGAATAACCACACATGTTAAAAAATAAAAGGAGTTATTTCCTTCTTTTTTCTATCATCCATATTTATAATGATATTATTATGATCTAAACCAATATGCAATAAAGAGGAGAGACAAAAATCCTGAACAAGAAACTAATTAGCAAAAATTGAGAACGTCATCCATTCTAACATGAGTGAGGTTGTTCCCAAGTGTCCTATTATACCATGTATAATAAGAGCCTCTGATTTCCATATCAAGTGAAATATTATAGGAGATGAAAGCTGCTAAATCTTCCATACTTTCCAAGAATATTTTACTTCCACCTTTTTTATAAGGACTTAACAAAGTATTAAAGTCTCCTACCATAATCCAATTAAAATCCTAACAATTCATCCTAAAATCTTGTAGTTCATCCCAAAATATTCTATGAGATGATTTTAAATTAGGGGCATACACATTTAAGAGATCTAACTAGATCCATTAGTCTTATCTATAAAAAAAATCCAAATGGTGAGTATTTTAAGCAATAATTCCCTTTTTAACATCTTATGATCCCAAAAAGTAGTTATCCCAACAGAAGCACTAGATGAGCTGACACTATCTACCTTTGCCTCCTTTCATACTTTCTTCTGAACTCTTCTACCATTTTAGTCATTTGAATAGAAAAAATAGAAGGTAAAATATTCTTCCTAATATCTCTTAAAGTTCTAAGCTTATCGGTATGATTCATCCCTTTGATAGTCAAACTAATGACTTTCATTGCAATGTATAGAGATTGGTTTATAAATCTTGGTTTCAATAATTAGTTGGGTTCCCTTAGCTATTTCTAAATCCATCTTTCTATTCCTGGCTTCATCTTTTGACACTTTACCTCTTTTCGTCAAAGAACCCATATTTGGCTATTTTTGAGATTTACCTTGTTTTGAACAAATACCTCCAATAAAATCTTTATATTTTTTAGAATCAGTGATGATAAAACTTATGTAATTATCTAAAGTGTCTTAGTGGCCAAACTCACCATGTTATCTTTACCAAATGTCCCTTCTTCATTCAGTTGAATTAACACCTTGCTTACTAATTTATTACATTCCATTCATGTACAAGGTACTATCTCCTCTCCATCCTTTAATACAATAGAGTCTAGACATTGGAACTTATTATTATTAATGGGGTAAATTTCAAAAAAATATGGAAAATAATATTCTTAAAATTCCTTACCTCTACCATTTCAAAAAAGTCCTCCCAATAGTTTTCCTTTGTCCCTTTATTCATAGAATGATCCTAAATCTCTACTCTTAATTTTAGTTGGATAACTTCTAGTAACTTATTCTCTAATTTACCATTTATCCTATTTGGAAATGATATAGTCTACTCCATTATTTTTAGATCCTCTACATTAGCACCCATAAGGTCAATAACTTCTATTTCTTCTAATTTCTCATTTATCACCTTTTGATCACTTTCTAATTTCTGTATCTATTATATGAATATATATCTTAGAAGGTTGTGGATATTTTTGATCATTTCTCAGCCAAATTTTCTTATATTTTATTTTAAGAAAGGTATTACCTTTATTAAAAAATGACAAACACTCTCTTGTTGTTTATCCTAATTTTTTACAAGCTTCACATTTATAGTAGAACTTTTATATTCAATTTTTTGGATCCAAACCCCACTAGAAGAGTTAAAATAAATAAATAAAGGGAGATCTTGATACATATAAGCATTGAAAAAAAAACCTTTCATGGATCATATTAGTTCTTAATTTGGTAGCTAAGTCAAAATCAATAAAATACCCAATGGTCTTTGCAACATTGATGAATAAATCCTCTTCCTAAAAATCCAATGGAAGGCATATGATCCTAACCTAGATTGGAATCAAATTAATATTTTTATTTCTTAGGATCAAATATTTTCTTCCATTTTCTCAAAAATAAACTATATCTTCTCAAAAATTATGTAATTCCCATCAAAATGATAGCACATTCCTCTTCATTATTACATCAGATCATAAAAAATCATTAGTCATAGAAAAAAATTTAAATGTCCTTTAGGATTCCATCTCCTAGATTCCCACCACCAAAACACATCTATATTAGTATGCAAACCAAGAAACATGACCATAAGAGCATGAATTAATCTATAATATGCTTTTACCTCAAGAGAATCTAACACATCTATATGAAAAGCTCATGAATCTTTTAAAAACATCAATTCCTCAATTGAGTAAATTTATTCATATTCCCTTACTTTTACTTTCATCTTTTCCACCCCAAAAAATTTCTCTTTTAGACCTCCATTTAAGCTCATTATTCACTCATTTGGGATAATTGAATCCTTCTCCTTGTCTAGTTGCCTGTAATTTAAAACACCTGACCATGATGATCCACCTTTGTGCCCACTTTCCCTTGAGAGTACCCTTGGGTGTTACACCTTCACCCTCCACATATAAAATATTAAATCATAATCCTAATGTGCTAAAATTATAAATTTAAAGAATGAAAAATGGTTACTACCACACTTAGGAAGAATTATATAATTTTTTAATTGAAAATTAGATATATAGTTGATTATAGTACACTTTATGAGATTAATAATAATGAATTTATTAGGATAATATTAGAAAGTTATCAAATGTGTATGAGAGAAAATCAAGATGATTCAAAATATATCCCTATATTTATATCATTTCTATGAATTATTAATGATTATGTACCTTACTCAATTTATGAATGAACAATGTTGGTAAGATTCTTCTGAAGTTAAGGTAAAAATCATCTTTACCACATAATCACTAGATTTATTGTAAAATCATAATACACATTCAGACTGACATAACATAGGATTCTAATAAATGGGCCACATGATAAATATTGATCTTTGTGATAACACAAGATGACTTGATTGAATAAAATAATTTTTTCACACAGACATGACTATTGAATTATAAGGTAACTAGTATGTATTTATACCATGGCATTGTAATAGAGTATATCTAACATATAAGAGTTGAAGTGTAATAGATAATATAACTAAGGAGTTACAACCTATAGTCATATATTTTAATAGAATACTAAATAATAATATATTAAAGATTAAAATAGTATAAAATAGAGACATTTGTGAAACTTGTAATGAATACTTATGTTATATATATATAAATGAAGAGAAGTTAGAATAGGAGTTACTATGTATTATGTATTATTTAGTGTGGATAAGTACCCCTAATTATTTTTATTTTACAATTGGATAATAAGAACTAATTATAACTAATAATAACCTCTGCACCACATTATTTTCAACTAAATTTAACTTAATCAATATAAAACATCTATAGCCAATAGTTTTATATTTTATGTCAACATTTGGTGGCATTGCATGGACATTAGTTAACTAATGTCCATAGGATGGTATCCATTAGATTTTTTGAAACCAATGTCAACAAAATTAAAATATTGGTGGGAATAAATAATTTATTTTTTTATTTTAAGGTTAAACAAATGAGAAAATCATTATTGTAAGTAAAGGCATCCTTGTTTAGATCCCAAGAAGAATAATTCTAGGTCACATTTGCACATATTTGTTAGCTTTGGATATTTATAAATCATAACATAAAATGGGTATATAATTCACATTAAGAATCCTAACAAGTAGACTATGTAAAATATCAAGGCACTATAACATTTGGACTTCCCCTAGACCCATGTTATAGATTACTAGTTCAAGACGACATTCAATTCCTTATTAATAGTTTAGGCTATCTAGGGTTGGACAAGTTTTGATGCCCAAAAATCTAAGTTATTTAAAGGTAAGAGAATATGTTTCTTGACTTGGTTTCCAATCCTAATGTGCAATCTCTTTTTAGGTTGAGTGTTTTTTGAGAAGGTAAATAGTTCCTTTAAAGGATATTCACCTAAGGGATGCAGACATAAATAATGGGGATCCTCAAGAGATGTGACTAATCAAAATATATGGTCTAAATATAATTGGTAAGTTAAATAAGATGTATGTGTCATATAATATAAGTATTAAGTTAATATTCAACTAATTAATAAATAATGAGATATTAGTAAGAGGACAAATTAAATAGTTTAGAATAAATGATACATGAAGAGATGGAAAAACAAATTTTGGATGATACAATTAAGTCATAAATAATGAAATATATATATATATATATATATATATATATATATATGTATATATATATATATATGTATATATAATGTTAATAATAATAAAATAATGGATGAAACTATTCTAGCCTCTACTAGAAAAAATCCTCACATTGAAAATCTAGATATTATCCATTTGCCACAAACAAATAAGTTATAACTATCACCAATATAAGTCATAAATAAATATAATGAGAGAGTTATAATATAATAAATATTATATCATAACCCATATTAATTAACTAATGACATGTAGGAAGGATTTTCAAATTTTACCGCACTATTGGGAACCCTAAACTATTCAAAACCTTTGGTGTGGAAGACCAAATAGTGATGAGTAGTTTTTACCATAGTAGATGAATCCTAGAAGTTATCATAAGAGTTAAAGAGAATATTATTAAAATAATATAAGTTATCTATGTATTATAACCAAGAGAATACATTTTAATAATTGAAAGGAGTTTGATAGAAAGTAATTAGGAGGAATTTTTTTATATAATATAGAGGGTCAAATATATGTTGAAAGAGATACTTGTTGGTTGAATATTTTGTCTATCAGCATACTGGTAAACAAAATAGGTCTTATCAGCCAAAGCAAGAAGATTAGTCAACCTAATGTGTAATTTTATCACATCAGAAGGAGACTGCTCTCTCCTCTCATCAAGGGGAGGTTCCCTATGGATATGCTATGTATATGTATAAATAGAAAATAATAATACTCAAGGGTAGGACCAGACATCCATCTCTCTTTATTTAGAGATGATGTATACAAAACAAAGGGAAAACTCAAGGTAATGATAGACATATCTCCTCTTCTTTCAGGAAAAACTATTCAGCCAGCCACAAGAATAATCTTGGAAATTAAAGTAGAACGTAACTGGGAGTATGAGAACTAGTAAATCTAGACACATCACAAAGTCTGTACCTAAAATACTCAAGAGTGATATACGAAGGGCAATGAAATCTCAAAGTCCTTTACACAACAATGAAAAAGAAAACATAGTGAAGGCAGCTATGGGGGCACAAGGTCTCTCCACAATTGATTCTTCAGGACACCTTTTTGACTAATTTACTAATCTTGCTTATTAAATTAATGAAACAGAAAATATATCATAGCACAAAGTCTGAAAAAGTCCCTTGTTTTCATCAATAGAATATGATTAACAGACTGAGCACAAAGTCTCAATGATGCCTCTCAATTTCAATAGAGTTTTGTTTAGATTGTCAAAAAGAAGATGATTTTACAATGAAAGTAAGTCCCTTATATAGCCACTTTGAGAAGGACTCGGGAATAGTAATACATCATGATGCATTGGGAAATGTTAAGAAGACCAGCTGGAACTTTGGGGCCTTTTACCCATTTGATCTTTTCAATGTAGATGAACAAGCTACACAATTGAAAGATTACAACTTTCAATGTCCAGCTATCAGTCTGATCTTGTCTTCATCGTTCTCCAAATTGATTGAAATGGGTCTTGTATCCATCCATTGTTCTGCCTTTCCTCACTTTTAGCTGGTTTTTGTCTTGAATTTTGGAAATGCATTTAGGTCTATAAACCAAAGGCTATTTTACTATTTTTAAAATTGATATTTACATGCTCATCAATATGCTTCCAATGGCTAGTCAGCTATGCTGAATTTGACATCTTTGTGGGCGTCACCTCTTGGTCTTATTTCGACTTTTGGCTTTATGCTTAGTACTTTTATGAATTGGACAAACCCATTTGGGCCTTGAGAAATGATCCTTGTCGAGCCCTTTATTTTGGCTATCGAGAATCCCCCATAAGGGTACCTACCCTTCAGGGTCCTTTGACAGCCCTTTATTTTATCAATTTCATAGACAAATATTTCCCCAGGCTTTTGTTTTGGCAGTCGTCATGAGCAAATGTTTCCCCGGGCTTTATTCCCTTAAACAAATCCCTAGGGAAAATTCTCAAGTGTTTGACTTGAAATCTCCCCACGGGTAATTCCATGGACCATTTTTCCATGGAAAATTCCCGCGGACAAAAGTCCAGAGAAAATTCCTGTGGACAAAAAGTCTAGGGAAAATTCTCGCAGACAAAAAGTCCAGGGAAAATTCCCGCAGACAAAAAGTTTGGGAAATTTTATTCCACCAAGTATTTTTGTACAAGTATTTGGATTTATTTTGAAAATCTAAAGGGTGTTTTGGTCAATTAAGTGTCCTCTACAAGGGCACTTGTACTTTGAAAAAGTGCCTTTCAGCATTGAACTATCCCTTTGAACTTGGTTGATGAACCATTAGTTAAATCAGTTCAAAGGTTCAATGAAGCACGCCAAGTCCTTTTGAACCAATAGCCAATGAACCATGCAATGAACTTGAACGTTGAACCAATTAGTTGAACCAAGGCTTTCAACCAAAATAGTTCAAGCCAATGGTTCAATGAATAAAATAAGCTGATAAACTAAGCATTGAACCAAGATGTTGAACTTGCCTTTAAACCAACAGTTAAACCATTTGATCGAACCAATCCATTGAACCAATCTATTGAATCAGTTCAATGGTTCAATGAAGCATGCTGAGCCCCTATTATTGAACTTGCAAATGTTAAACCAAAAGATGAACTAAAATAATGAACCAACTGAATGAAATAAAGCGTTGAACTGCTTGGTTGAACTGAACCATTGAACTATTCTTTTGGTTGAACCTGTCATTGAACCTTGAACCCATTGAACCTTTGAACCAAAATGGTTCAATGGCTTAGTTCAATGGTTAAATTGAATGATTTGGCCAAATGTCCTTGAAGCTGATGAACCAATTGAAGTGAATGAAATTTGAACCATTTTGAAGTGCTTAACTCTTACAGAACATGAACTTGTTGAACCTTGAACCCGTTGAACCTTTGAACCAAAATGGTTCAATGGTTCAATGGTTCAAGCCTCTTTTTGTACTTAGATTCTTGCCGATGAATTTTTTTGATTAAACTTAGGCTTTGAACCAATCCTTTGAAACAAAAGATGTTGAACCAGAGGATGAACCAAATGTTGAACCTGCTGCTAATGTTTGCCGATGGAGATTTCTATTTGAACCAAGGCACTGAAATAATCCCAAAAAATGAACAAATGTTGAAAATCAATTCTTTTAACTGAAAACCACCTATAAAAGTCTTTGAACCTGTATAAATGAAACTACCTATAGAAACTAAAAATATAATGTCTATAGAAATCAACATGTAAAATCCATTGACTTAACTTGCAAAGTCTGTAGATTTTTTGAAAAGCTCTGAAAATGAGAAATCTGAATATCTAAGACAAATTTTTGAAAATGGAAGATACAATTTTGGTCTGTAGGACCAAAATAATTCAAATTGTCTCAAAAATGACTATTATTTTTGGGAGACAACAATTAGCTCCAATTGGGGAACTTTTGTCAATTGCAAAATGAATTGGAAGGAGTAGAATTCAGAATCTCCAGTGTCTTCATGTATGCCATTAAGTTACAGAGTCATGCTTTCCAAAAATGAAAAACATCAAAAATGAAAACAAACAAAACAAAACAAAATTTAAAATTGTACAAATATACATATATACAGAGGCAATGATCTGATGCTTCAAGAATTGAAGTGTTTCAGATGTTGCCCATTATGGGGCAGAGAAAAGAACGTGCCATCTTGGTATTCAACAAAAATCTATTTTTACCCAATTGTTGATGAATTATGAATGGGCCTCTCCAAAGGGAGTCAAACTTTCCATGCATCCCTTTTGGCTCTCTTCTTTTGTCCCACAGCAGGACTTTATCTCCAATCTAAAAATCACGATTTCCGGCTTTCTAATCAAAAAGTTTCTTTACCAGATTTGATGAACAACAATTCTATCCACTACCATTGTTCTCTGTTCTTCCATCTAAGTCAGGCACATTATTCTTTTGTCAAGAGAACTCTCATATGTCTAATCTTCAATGGCCTTCACCAATTTTAATGCTGGTAACTCTAAAGTGATTGGTATCTCAGCATTAATCTTGTAGAGAAGTTGAAAAAGAAACATACCAATTGCCCTTTTTGGCGTGACCCTGTCAGCCCACAGAGCATCCACCAATGCTTTGTGCCACATCCTTTGATTATCATCTACAATTTTGCTAGACTCAGCTTATCCATTCTCTTGCAGAAAATAATTAGAAGAATGAGAGAGCGTAATTCCATAATAAAAATAGAATTGCATGATTTCTTGAGAGGTGAAACAAGCTACATTATCAGTAACAATCTTGAGTGGAACTCCAAATCTAGAAATAATATTCTCTTTCAGGCAGTTGCATACAACTTCTGAAGTAGCATGCTTTGTCGAGATTGCTTCCACCCACTTAGTGAAATAATTAGTTGCTATAAGGACATAATCATGTCCAACACTTGAAGATGGATTTATTGTCTGAATAAAATTGAGTCCCCACTATTGGAAAGGTTCCTCTATGATTACTGGCTTGAGAGGTAGAGCAGCCAACTTGGATTTTCCAACAAATTGTTGGCAAAGTTCACATTTCCTTACCCACTTATGTGCATCTTGGAAAAGAGTCAGCCAATAATACCTGGCTCACAAAATTTTGTGAGTAGTCACAGGGGCATAAAAATGTCCTCCACATGCTAAATTATGGAAAGATTTCAAGAGCTAGGTCTGGTGTTCTTTATCTACATAGCAAAGGAAAACTCCATCTATGCTTCTTTTATACAGGCCATTGTCCCAAAGGATGAAATTAGTAGCTTTTAATCTGATAGTTCTCCTCTCTTTGTAAGACAAATGAGCAGGACATTCTCCATAAGTCAAAAAATAGGCAATATATAAATACCATTCATTGGTAGTAGAAATAAAAAGGACTATTGGTGTATTGTCTACTTCAACTTCTTCACATTGTGTATCTTTTGGCTTATTATCAACCATTAATTGACAAAGGCATCTACCTCTGACTAACTTTGTTGGCTTGATATCTAGATCAAATTCTTGGATTTTTGCAATCTAATTACCTCTCTTCATGCCAAACTCTTGTTGAGTTCATATAGACTTGACTATACTATCAGGAACTAAGGTAGTAGTATGTGAATTCAGAATATAGAAGCAAAAGTGTTTGACTACTTTTACCAAGGCATAGGCATGCTTCTCTCTAATCGAATACTTTGTTTCATGAATTTTTAGAGGGAAGCTCATGAAAGAGATGGGGGATTCCATACCTTCTTTGTCTTGTTGGACAAGAATCACTGAAAGGGTATGCTCAGATGCATAGCTATATATAATGAAATCTTTGTGGTAATCTGGGCAGACCAAGGGTAGCATGAGCAATAGGGACCTTGATATCTTGAAATTTTACTTTGCCTTCTTCGGTCCAACTGAAGGTAGTCTTTCCTTTCATCATGTTTATAATGTGTTTTATCTTCTTAGCAAATTTAGGGATAAATCTCTGTAAGAAATTCACTTTTTTGAAGAAACAGTGAGCAACATTCTTACTTGCAAGCAAATTTAACCCTTGAATAGACTTGACTCTATCTAAGTCAATCTTTATGCCTTCTTTAGACACAATGTGTCCAAGGAGTTTCCCTTCTGTCACTCCAAAAACATACTTTTTAAGATTCAAAGAAATACCATTCTACCAACAGCGCTCCAACACTTGTTACAAATGGCATACATGATCAGATTGACATTTTGAAAAGATAGTTAAATCATCAAGATACACAACTATAAATTTGCCAATTTTGTCTTTGAAAGCCATGTCCATAGCTCTCTAGAAGGTAGCACTAGCATTTATTAAGCCAAAAGGCATTATTTTGTATGCAAATGTGCCCCAAGGCATGATGAATGTAGTCTTGTGTTGTTCAACTTCAGCAACTTCAACTTGGTTATAGCCTGAAAAGCCATCCGGTATTGATAACATTTCTGATCTTGTTACTGTTTGATGCACTTGGTCCATGATTGGCAAAGGGTAATTGTCTTTTAGAGATGACTGGTTCAAATTCTAGAAATTTACACAAATGTGGATTTCACCATTTTTCTTCCTTACTGGAACTATGTTTGCAATCCATGTAGAATGATGGATTGGAAAAATAATCCTAGCATTTAACATTTTCTGAATCTCAAACACAATTGTACTTAAAATTTTTGGATTGTATTGTCTGGATTTCTACTTGTAAGGTGTTGAATCAGCCTTGAGAGGAATATGATAATAGATTTCATCAGGTTTAAGAGACTTTAGATCTTCATATGAATATGCCAAGACATCAATGTATTGATGGAGCAAAGAAGTAAATTTGAATTTTTCTTTAGGTGTACAACACTTACCAATGTTGACCATTTTTGGATTTTCTTTATTGGTCAGATTCACTTGGTCAAATCCTTGAGAGAAATTTGAATCTATCTGCTGTTGCTTGACAAATCTATCATGCTTATCGAACAGCTTCTCAAGAGAAACCACGCCTTTAGGAATTTTGTTTCCTTTCAACTGTAGAAACTCTTCATTTACATGTGAACTAGATTTAGAAACAAATTCAAATTTTTGAGATTTGTTGCCTTCAAAATATAGATGTTCAAAATTGTCTTTTCTTTCCAAGAAAGTGATGATCTGATTATCATCATTGAAAAATTTTCAATGATCAGCATTATCAAGAACACTCAGCATATAGATTAGCTCAATGGTACATTTATCTTCTTTAAAATTAGAATGAGGAAATAAAAGAGTTCCTGAAATAGCAAGTACATCAGCTCTATCATTATATTCTCTTGGAATGGAGTAAATGTTGAAAGCATCAAAGCTTTCAATTTGGTCCCAAACAAGATTACGGTAATGGCACAACCTCTCATTTTTGGTCTAATATGAGTTTCTCACTTGACAGACTACTAATTCATCATCCCCTTTAGCATGAAGAAACTTGATGCCTCTTTTTTGAGCAACCTTCATGCCCAGCAACAACGATTCATATTCAGCTATATTATTTGTGTTGTTGAATTGTAACTTATATGATGAAGGGAACATATCTCCCTGAGGAGATATCAAGACAATTTTGGCTCCAGAACCAGTAGAGGAACAACTATCATCAAATTTTAGAGTCCAAATCTCATCAAACACTGTCTTTAATTCAGACTTTCCCTCATCAGAGATGGAGGGTCTTTATTCATGATCTATATATAAAAATTAATTACCCATACCTACAGATTCAAAGAGGATTTGAGCTTCAGGAGCTGTCGTTTTGGTAACTACATACTTTGCTTCCTTTTCAGGAAGTAATCTTTTCATCACTCCTTGGACAAGGATCTTTTCCTCAGATAGATCCATGTTCAATTCTCCTCCCACGTCCTTATATAAATTCTATCCAAGCAAAATGCCATAAGATGCTAGGACATCAGCCACTAATATAGTCATTTTAATCCTCTTGTCTGGAAAGGCTGTGAATGAAAATTGGGCATCTTTGATTTGCCCCAGCAATGGCACTTGCTTGTTCTCCATGGAGAAACATTTGCCAAATGTCTTGGTCAATGTGAGACCAAGAGACTCAGCAACTTTGGCAGGCATAACATTGTTAGATGCACGTAAGTCTATTATATAGTTACTCAGCTTGTGGCCATTGATTAACAGGAAAACATAAAAGGGTTCTATTTTTCTAGAAGCAACTGGAGGAGTAATAATCAGATTATTTGGAATAGGCGTATTCATTGAAGAATCAAAAGTTACTTTTTTGGCCTTTTGTCTTGTAGGGACAGTCTAATTTTTAACATATTAGACCAGCTTGTTCAGTTGATCCAGATTGGACTGCAAGTACTCAAATTCAGACATCTGTATTTTTGTCTTTTTAACATGGTCAATTATATCAAATGGTTGAATCGAGCTAGGTACAGAGAGAGGTACTTTAGCTTTTTGAGTTTTCAAAGGGATGGGAGGTGGGCTGGTTTGTAAATTAGAAGTATAAGGGGAAGGCACAATAGATGTATTTACCTTTTGAGTAATGACCAGATCTTTTGGTTGAAAGGGCAGAGCTATCCCACGCTTGGCAATTATTGGTTGCGGTTGTTCTATCTTTTCTTTATCAACCTACTGGGTTGATTGATTTTTAGACCTAGTAAACACTGTGTATGATCCATCTGAAGCTTCTCTTTTGCTTTCAGGTTCATCTTGATAATTCAAGAAACTAATATGGGAGTCACTAACTGATTCTTCTTGACTGTCTTCAATGATATCAGCATCATTTTCTTGATTTAATTCAGGCTGATAAGAAAATTTTGATTCTGTCTCAAGATATCCCATTACTGAATTAGTTGGAGGAGCTTCCAAGGAGTTCATTTGTTAATTTCTGCACCATTGGATCTATGGTGCTTGTAGATGCAAATTTATAAGATGATGAAGCTTTGTTTCTATTGGGATCTCTTCTTATTTTCCCTGCTAAGATGAGATCATCTTCTACTTCAGTGGCCAAAAGTTGAGCTGCAGTGAGATCTATTTGGCTAGCACATCTCAAGAGGAAATTGACTTTAGGTAGCTGAGAATTAATGAAAAAGCATTTGAGATTCTCAGTTGTAGGTCTGACAATCATAGGAATTCTATTTCTCAACTTGTCAAATTTAGCTATGAAGTCTCTCATAGGCTCATGTGGCTCTTTTTTATTTATGTAATTTGAGCTAGAATTGTATGTGCATCCTCTACAGGTTTGAATCTAGCTTCAAACTTAGCTTTCAAAGTATTCCAATCAGTCACAAATCAAGCCTGTAGATGGTAAAACCAATCTACAATAGGACCTTGTAGTGTTTCAACAAAAATTCTGACTGGTACATCTTTAAACTCCACTCTGATTACTCCACAAGCTATACTAAATGTTGCAATGTGTTCATCAAGATGAACTTTCCCATCACTATAGAATTTAGGGAAATTCTTCCTATAACTATGTTGAAGCTCATGTAGAGGAGTAAGATTGAGAGGACCAAAAGCATTATCCTAGGGGCCTTGAACTGCCATTATAGGATACTGAAAAGGAGGGATAACAAATCTCAATGGGGTAATTATAGGCATAGCTTTATCAACAATAGAAGTAGATACTTTGTCTAGTAATGGAGATCTGGCTTTAGTAGGAGGGAAGCTCTTGGTTCATTAGAGAGGAGATGGTGAAGGAAATAGATCAAAATCACTTTGTTGTAGAGCCCTCGAACATAGGATCAATGACACCTTTAGCCCTTTGGCTTCATGTATACCTTGAATCTACCAAATTGTAAAACAAATGTGGAAAAAATTTGACTTTACTTCAGTTAAAGCTTGAGGCTTTAAACTGTGTGTTCCTTTCCTATGGTGTGGAGGTGAATGGAATGGATAGACTATAAATGGATAATGGGTAAATCCCCAGTGGAGTCACCAAAAACTATTGGTTGAATATTTTGTCTATCAATGTACTGATAAACAAAATAGGTCTTATCAGCCAAAGCAAGAAGATTAGTCATCCTAATGTGTATGTTTATCACATCAGAAGGAGACTTCTCTCTCCTCTCATCAAGGAGAGGTTCCCTATGGATATGTTATGTATATGTATAAACAAAAAATAATAAAACTCAAGGGTAGGACCAGACATCCATCTCTCTTTCTTCAGAGATGATGTATACAAAATAAAGGAAAAACTCAAGGGAATGACATATATCTATCCTCTTCTTTCAAGAAAAACTATTTAGCCAGCCACAAGAATACTCCTAGAAATTAAAGTAGAACGTAACTGGGAGTATGAGAACCAGCAATTCAAGACAGCACAAAGTCTGTACCTGAAATACTCAAGAGTGATACACGAAGGGCAATAAAAGCTCAAAGTTTTCTCAAAGTCCTTTACATAGCAATGAAAAATCAAACACACTGAAGGCAGCTATGGGGGCACAAAGTCTCTCCACAGTTGATTCTTCAGGACACCTTTTTGACTAATTTACTAATCTTGCTTATTAAATTAATGAAATAGAAAAGATATCACAACACAAAGTTTGAAAAAGTCCCTTGTTTTCATTAACAGAATATGATTAATAGACTGAGCACAAAGTCTCAATGATGCCTCTCAATTTCAGCAGAGTTTCATTCAGATTGTCAAAAAGAAGATGATTTTACAATGAAAGTAAGTCCCTTATATAGCCACTTTGAGAAGGACTCAGGAACAGTAATACATCATGATGCATTGGGAAATGTTAAGAAGACCAGCTAGAACTTTGGGGCCTTTTACCGATTTGATCTTTTCAATGTAGATGAACAATCTATGCAATTAAAAGATTACAACTTTCAATGTTGAGTTGTTGGTCTGATCTTGTCTTCATCATTCTTCAGATTGATTGAAATGGGTCTTGTATCCATCCATTATTCTGCCTTTCCTTGCTTTCAGCTGGTTTTTGTCTTGAATTTTGAAAATGCATTCAGGTCTATAAATCAAAAGCTATTTTACTATTTTTAAAATTGACGTTTACATGCCCATCAATATGCTTCTAATGACTAGTCGGCTATGCTGAATTTGACATCTTTGTGGGCATCACCTCTTGGTCTTCTTTTAGCTTTTAGCTTTATGCTTAGTACTTTTTTGAATTGGACATACCCATTTGGGCCTTGAGAAATGATCCTTTTTGAGCCCTTTATTTTAGCCGCCGAGAATCCCTCACAAGGGCACCTACCCTTCTGGGTCCTTCGGTAGCCCTTTGTTTTATCAATTTCATAGACAAATATTTCCCCAGGCTTTTGTTTTGGCAGTCCTCATGAGCAAATGTTTCCCCAGGCTTTATTCTCGTAAACAATCCTCAGGGAAAATTCTTAGGTGTTTGACTTGAAATCTCCCCACGGTAATTCCGTGGACATTTGTTTCACAAAGAATTCCCATGGACAAAAGTCTAGGGAAAATTCCTGCAGATAAAAAGTCCAAGGAAAATTCCTGTGGACAAAAAGTTTGGGGAATTTTATTCTGCCAAGTAGTTTTGTACAAGTCTTTAGATTTCTTTTGAAAATCCAAAGGGTGTTTTGGTCAATTAAGTGTCCTCTACAAGGGCACTTGTCCTTAAAAAAAGTCCCTTTTAGCATTGAACTGTCCCTTTGAACTTGGCTGATGAACCATTAGTTAAACTGGTTCAAAGGTTCAATGAAGCGTGCTAAGTCCTTTTGAACCAATAGCCAATGAACCATGCAATGAACTTGAACATTGAACTAATCATTTGAACCAAGGCTTTAAACCAAAATGGTTTAAGCCAATGGTTCAATGAATAAAATAAGCTGATAAACTAGGCATTGAACCAAGATGTTGAAATTGCCTTTGAACCAATAGTTGAACCATTTGATCAAACCAATCTGTTGAACCAATCTATTAAACCGGTTCAATGGTTCAATGAAGCGTGCTGAACCCCTGTTGTTGAACCTGTAGACGTTGAACCAAAAGATGAACTGAAAGAATGAACCAACTGAATGAAATAAAATGTTGAACTGCTTGGTTGAACTGAACCATTGAACTGTTCTTTTGGTTGAACCTGTCATTGAACCTTGAACCCATTGAACCTTTGAACCAAAATGGTTCAATGGTTCAATTGGATGATTTGGCCAAATGTCCTTGAAGATGATGAACCAATTGAAGCAAATAAACTTTGAACCATTTTGAAGTGCTTAACTCTTATCAAACATGAACTTGTTAAACCTTGAACCCGTTAAACCTTTAAACCAAAATGGTTCAATGGTTCAACGGTTCAATGGTTCAAGCCTCTTTTTGTACTCAGATGCTTGCTGATGAAGATTTATGATTGAACTTAGGTTTTGAACCAATCCTTTGAAACAAAAGATGTTGAACCAGAGGATGAACCAAATGTTGAACTTGCTGCTGATGTTTGCCGATGGAGATTTTTGTTTGAACCAAGGCACTGAAACAATCCTAAAAAATGAAGAAATGTTGAAAATCAATTCTTTTAACTAAAAACCACCTGCAGAAGTCTTTGAACCTATATAAATGAAACTGCCTGTAGAAACTAAAAATACAAAGTCTGTAGAAATCAACATGTAAAATCCATTGAACTTGACTTGCAAAGTTTGTAGATTTTTTGAAAATCTCTAAAAATGAGAAATATAAATATCTAAGACAAATTTTTGAAAATGGAAGATACAATTTTGGTCCGTAGGACCAAAATAATTCAAATGTTATCTCAAAAATGACTGTTATTTTTGGGAGACAACAATACTAACCTTAAGTATAAAATTTATTCATAAATAAGTATTAGTTGTCATAATATAGATATGAAGAATATAATCAATAATAAGTTAGATTAATATAAGAGATATTAGTTAATGAAACATAAGAAAATAAAAAATAGTAGAGATAGAAGATTGTGAAGAAGATACTCAAAATGATACCCCCACAAACCCCAACTGCAAGAGGCCCCATGAGGAAATAAATCCATTGGACCAATCACTATCACCCATGTTGTTTAAAAATATATGTAAACATCCATTTATTAGATGAAAAGAAATATTTATTGGAGTAGTAGATAAATATAAAAGTTTTAATAAAGAGTTTGATAACATGAGAGATTTTATAATAAATTAAGATTTTTTTAGGAAGGATATACTTTAATGAATATTTAATAAGATACAAATGATGTAATGAGAAATTGGTTAAGCAATAAAAATATAATCAATAAAAAAACCCTAACTATGCTATAAGAGAACGTACATTAGGCAATCTAACTAATATCCATAAAAATAATAATAGTGGTATTCATACACAACCTAAAAAAACAAAAATGGAAAAAAATAGAATTAATTTTCCATTATTCAATAAGGATAATAAGAATGTGATAAGATTTATTTATATTAGACTCATACTTGCAGAACCAAAATATCATGAATGAATGAGTAATGTTATTATAATTTATGGGAACACTTAGGGATGACACCCTCAAATAATATATGAAAATGTATTGTGGATTTCAATTACTTGGATATATTTATGTAAATAATTCAAAGGAGAATTTTACTACCCTGAAAACCTAATTAAAAGTGTTATTAATATGAGATAGTTGATATAAAAGGACACAATGAAAGAGTATGTCCAAAGATTTAAATCTATAGTGAGAAAATTAGAGAAACTACTAAATGAGAAGCAACAAATTGAGTGGTTTATTTATGGATTGATCTCATTCCTTCAAGATAACATGGATGGTAAAATAATTAATACATTTTTAGACACACTTAATATGGAATAACACTTCGAATATCAACCCTAGACACATGACACAAACACCTCATTAAAAGATAATGTTGAAATAATCTCATTGGAATTGAAAAATCTAAGGTTAAAATAAGAGATTTGGATGAACTATGATGAGTTTGGTTTATCACAAATTAATAATAATACACTATGGGAAATAGTATGGTGAAATACTTATTTTATAGGACACTCACAAACAAAATGTCCTCATCATGATATGGCAAAAGTAATAGCTATAATCAAAGCATCACAGATACATGTGGGGATGCATCCTACCATTTATAAATTGAGATATGGTGATAGTATATATTTCAAAATTTATATAATATATGATCTACATCCCCAACATTTATGTCTAGTGATGGAAGTGGATTCACTCATGAATTAGTTGATGTCTTGTATTAATTTAATATATTTTAATCCTTACAATAATACCTACCATGTCATATATACACACATGAATGTACAAGATACTAGTTAGATAAGAGTATCTATAGTTCACAAGATTCCATCACAATAATTACCAATGATGAATCTTAAAATACCACAACCTAGATAATAATACCAAAATTCTCCCACACTATAAGACTTTCATTCACAAATTACCCAACCACAATACTATAATAGAAACCAAGGGGTGTACAAAGGAGTAGGTTAGGGTAGATACAAAGGAGTATATCATAAAGTGTGAGTAAATTATCAAGGGGAGAGGGTATGACTAAAATTAAAATCAAGGATATAACTAATGTGATATCTAGGAGAGATATACCCCTACTGGACCAAAAATGTTAAAAATGTGGAAGGATTGGGAATATAACAATAAATTGCATAGATGAACCATAGATGGAGTGTAGATTATTTCATGAAAAAATAACTCATGATTCCTTATCACTCCCTAAGGTGGCACAATTCTATAATAATGGTGAGACAAAGGATAAGGGATTAATATCTCCTTGAAATAAAGGGGAAAAACATTTGAAAAAAGACACAAATGGATAAGCTACAAAATGGCAGTGTAATGAGGTTTACCATGAAGTAGGAGATGATAAAATTATATAGGAAGGAGGATGCCCACTAAAATAAACATCCATTTCTAACAAAATAAAATAATGTTGATGAACCTAGAAAGACCATAAAGAGATACCCCCCAAAAATTCTATTAATATTATCAATGATGACTAAAAACATTGAGTGGAATTAACCGCTCAAAGCATAATGGAAGCATGGAAAGGAAAATAGTTAGTTATTTATTCTAAATAAGAATTAGGAAAAAATAATGATAGGGAACAATACATTATATATGAACATGACTATTTATGGATAAGGGAGAAACTTTAAATAAGAAAAATATAAATATCGGCTTAACTAACCTTCTTTGATGAGGATAATATTGTGGATTTAAAACAAATTATTGAAGTAATAAAAAATCAAGAACTAGTACCTAAATTAACATAGTTATGTAAATACTATAATAAGCATCAAATAGAACATATATTACAATGGATTAATAAAAAATATAAGAAACATAAAAATAAAATGTTTACAATGAATAGGAAGTGGAATATATATATTTTTTATTAATATTAAGATCAATTGCCATGAGGTAAGGAATATTATTGGATCTTAGCATAGACAATAATGTCTTACCACATAGTACATGGGAGCTACTTGGGAAAACATATCTACATGCCATAACTTATGATATTATAATAGATGATGTCACACCACACCTTCCCATTGGAACCTTAAGAAATGTCCAAGTTAACTTAATGGGGATAAAAATAGAAGTGTATTTTGAAGTGATGTACATGTATGTGTAGACACTAATTTTGAATTATATAACACCTCAATCTTGTACACTTAGAAAACTTAGACCCCACATGTTCCTTTTATTTTTATACCTTTCCTACTTCTTAAAGTATTTCATCTACTCTCTCTTAATTCCCTTGGTCTAAATCTTGGTCTGACTCATCTTGTATTGATGACCTAGGCCTTCTATCTCTCCCAAAATTCTTAAAATCTACTTATCTTATGCCTATACAAGTTCTAAGCCTATACCTATTTTATTACTCCTTAGACACTTACATCCTATAGAGATACCTACGTAGATGTAGGTGTCTTGATCTAACACAAATGTCCATTACCCATAAGTAATCTAATTTGAAAATGAAACATATCTTAATGTTCAAAACAAGTACTTTAATGCAATTTATTTTCCAAAAGGATTGATATAAATATAATCTCAACCTTCCTTCATTCCTCACCTAACACAAACCAAGGTAACTTATCAAAATATTTAAATCAAGCATTCAATAGATAAAATATTTCCTAATTTCTCCTATTCTAATATCATTCATAATAAAAACAAATACATAGGTTTGAAGTACTATAGGAGTATCCCAAGTGCCTAATTTGCCAAGTTACAAAGTAGGTCACTACTTTACTTGCTTTCAACATATTACATGATTCACACAAAATAAAACATGTAAAGGATAAATAAATAAGTTTGAGGCCCTCTTAAAAGTATTAGATATGTAGACAACACTCATTAATAGAGGGGTATTTAGGATAGCTTTACACTATGTGCCCACTAACCCATTTTTTCCACAACCACTATGAGGAAGATGTAGGGTTTATCTATTTGACAAGGAGTGATATTCTATGACACATGTATGAATACACTAGATTTATGGTGATGAAAAAATCATAAGAATTCTTGTGTTCACATAATATTTCAATAGCTATCCCATATAATACACTTGTGTCTGACCTAGACACTAGTGTCGATGCAACCATTTTATATTGACATAGGTGTTTGTCACTATAAAGACACTTAACCTAGAATTTGGAAATTGTTCCAAAATTTTATTATAGTCTACTTCTTATCTATTATAGATCTAGATTTGTATTAGCATCAAAAATAGCTAATCACTTGTTTCATTATCATTTTAATATCTAACATATTTGTACTTTCCATTTTCAGCATATGATTTATTTGAGTTTTAAAATTAATTGGCCTACTATAGAGATAATTTATCATTATTATGCCTTATTCTAACTCTATCCCATTTAACCCTATATTCCCCAATCTATATTTTTAGGGTTAAACTTTTGGTGAACCTAATTCACATGAATGCAAATATTTCTAATTTTTAGGGTTTTCAAGCAAGTAGGGTTTCAAATTATTGTACTTTTTCATTTAATTGTTATATTATTTTTTATGAAACCTAGTGGGATCCTTGTATTGTGAGGTGTGATAATTGAATGCATTAAGCTTCCCCTCCTACCACCTAGGATGTCTCAAACCAATGAGAAACCTAATCCCATGGTCCATGATGATAACCATGTTGAAAATGAGAAACATGTTGATGAATTTACTATAGAGGAAGGTTCTAAAAATGAAAACCATAAATATAAATAAATCAATGAAAATGAACAAATAGATTATGAGTAAGTGAAAAATAATGTCTTTCTTCATGAGTATTTTCATAAAAACCTTAAAGATATTAATTAAATCTTGAAATCCATATTATAAACTAAAATTTCAAAAAACATAGATGACCAAGTAAGTCCATCTGTTGATCTTACTATTAGAGCTATTAGTCATCCCCATATACCAACAACTCTCACCTTGAACACTATAACCTAATACTCCTAATGGGGAAATGAGATATTTATTTCAAACTTTATTTCCTAAACACATTATTATTACATCTACCATGGAGTTACTAATTATTTCAACTCAAATACCATCTTCAATTCCTATTAATACTCAAACCATGTTCACTTCTCCATTCATGTCTACTCAACTTGTTAATTTCAACCCCAATCAATCTAAAATTCAAACACTCTTTAAAGTTATAAAAAAATTGGATGAAAAGGTTACAAACATTGAAAAAAATACTTTAAAGTCTCCTCATGCTATTAACTCCCAAGATGTGTTGTATAACCCTGTTACACTTGATATATCTTTACACCCTTTACCAACTAGTTTTATTATAACTAAATTCCCATTTTTTTATGGCAATGGTGATCCTAAGTAGCATATTCAATATTTTTATGAGGCATGCCTTGATTATTCCTCTAATGATTAAATTTTACCGAATTATTTCCATGGATCCTCAAAGATTATTCTTTGGCGTGGTTTTATGATTTGTCTTTACAATACATAAAATCATTCAAACATCTTATAGATTAGTTTTTACAACACTTATTTATTAACATTATATAAAAGCTTTATTATTCCCAACTTGCAAAAATTAAATATGGAACCAATTAACCTATCAAAAAATATGTATTGAGGTACAAGACAATGCTGGCTAATATGACCAATATTCTGGTAGATAAAGAACTTCAAGACATATTCAAGAAAAGTTTACTTGATCCTTTAAATTATTCTATTGTTTTCAAAAAATTTAAATCCTTTGATGACTTATGCCATGTTGTTTGGGACCATGAAATAAAACTTATCTCATTGAAAAAACATTATGTATCAAATGCACCAACTACATCTAATTCCAATGTTAATTTTACAATCAAACCATGTTATAAGGTAAAACCTCATGAGCCTAAAAAGAAAACAACTACCATGGTTAATGTATTTTTAAAGCATCCTAATCATATTGTCTTATCTAATGCACTAAGGATATAATTTACACATTTATTTGAGTCTCCTACTTCATTACTCATATGGATAGTAGAGTGTTACCTTATATCTATCCCTCATCTTATAGAGGTTGATATGAGTCAGTATCTACCCAAAATATATGATGTGAATGCTTATTATTATTATCACTAGGGATCAGGTCATTCTATAAACAAATGTTTTACCTTGAAGCATAAGATCTAAGACCTTATTGATGACCAAACTATTAAATATGTTGATCCTCTAAAAGAATCACATTTACAACCTAGTGATCACCATAAATAAAAAATATTTAACAATCCTTTGAAAGACCATTCAAAGAAAGAACCAAAAGTGAAAATCCTATACAATACACATCTTCCTCCATCACATTATGAGCACCCATTAGATTGGATTATCAGTACTTATACATGGCATATACCTCATATGATTTAGATACCCTCTATTACCTTCAATGAAAATGAGGTTAAGGATGATGATTTAGATTTTCATTCTTTATTCATTTGAGCATATATTGATAAACACCCTATACATAGTGTTATGATTAATATTGTTACAAGAACAAAAATGTACACCATGAATTTACTTATGAACTTGGGTTATACACATCATGATTTACACCCTTCTACTAGATTGGTTATAGTATTTTATGGGACCAAAAAATAAGTTCTTGGTAAGATTGACTTACCTTTATAGGTGGGTCTCGCACATGTGGTTATTACATTGTCAATTATACCTTCCATAGGTATCTTTTATATGTTATTGGGATGCCCTTAAATACATAATATATAATAAGTAACTTATATAGTACATGGGTATGTTAAATACATTAATGTTAATCAGGTGAATATATTTTTTTGAATTACATATGAGCATCCTCTTAATCATGATACATTTATACCTAAGTTGTTAGTTATCAAGCCTACTAATCTAATTCACCATAAAAAGGTAAGAAATAGGCAATGACCTTTAATAGGTAGCTAGTACTTGAGATACCATTACATTAGATACATATAGTAAATTATACATAATCCCCATTTACTATAAACCATATTAAAATATCAATATTGCCTACACATGTTCCTAATACTTTTTTATAGAGAAACCACAAAACACTCAATGATGGGATCTATGAAACCCTACTCCTATTAATCATACTATTTATTCAAGACCATAGAGTCTTATTTTACATATAAAAATTATCCCAGATACTACAATGGAATATATTACACCTATACACACTCCTAAATAGTATCATTAGTTTATTACACTAGGTTCACAATGAGGATATATCTACTACCATCCTTTGGATGGGATCATATAATAGACTTTTTATTTCACATATTCCAAAAATAAAATTAAAAATACAAAAATATTTTTAACATTGACATATTATGTTGGCTCCTTTGCATTTATGAGTTAGTTTCATGTTAATGGATATCATATTAGTTAATTCTACATACACGTGTTTCACACTTCTATTTGAGTGTGATTTAGGCATACAAAGATATATGATTTATGAACTTTTGATGTTAGGATTTACTTTTAATCACATCACTAGGATGTTGGGTCATTCACCTCTATGATAGTGATATATATATAGGTTATATCATTATATGGGCACTTTACATTATCATGTTTGAGCTCATATATGTACTTACACATGTCTTTATTCATGCTTATATATTCCACATTGTACTTGATATGTTATGTACTTGACATTTTTTTCTAACACATTGGATCCTTGAGATATTATGATATGTTTATGTTGGTTACTTGTGATTTCCTTTATGTACTTCTTTAAGTGTCTTTCCTTGCCATCATCTTGTTTTTTGATAATTTGAATGTTTTCCATTGTTTGTAGTTCCCATTAATTTTCTTGATTCTTTGACAATTGAATATGACGTTGCTTGTTGTATAGACATTTAAATATGTCATTCTTTTTTTTATGTACATTTGACTAAGTCATGTCCATTCAATTCAATGGAATTTGAACATGCCCCTTGCTTGCAATCTCCTTGTATCATTGCCTTTTGACTTGCTTTTGGGTAATCTTATTTGTGTGCCTGATTTACTTGTTGGGATTGTACTATTACTATTTAGACATTGTCATGATATTCATCATGTATCTTAGCCTTGATGTGATCAAATTCTATGTGCTTTAATGATACATTTACATATATATGTTTTGATATATGATACATGGTTCATTCATAGTTATACGGTTATCTTATCCTTTTGAGGTGAGGTAAATCCTAATTTATATTCTTACCTCACCTCAAAAGGGGGCATATTAGTAGGAGCATGTCATAGAGGCAAGTCTCCAACACATTTATAGTTGAAAATTCATTAGGGGAATGTCATAAAGACATGGATTCCACACATTCATGGTTATATATATATATATATATATATATATATATATATATATAACTATGAATTTGTGGAATCCATGTCTTTATGACATTCCCTTAATGAATTTTCAACTATAAATGTGTGGGAGACATGCCTCTATGACATGCTCCTAACCTCACCTCAAAAGGGGGCATATTAGTAGGAGCATGTCATAGAGGCATGTCTCCCACACATTTATAGTTGAAAATTCATTAGGGGAATGTCATAAAGACATGGATTCCACACACACACACACACACACACACACACACACACACACACACACACACATATGTATGTATGTATATGTATGTATGTATGTATATATATATGTATGTATGTATGTATATATATATATATATATGTATGTATGTATGTATGTATATATATATATATATATATGTATGTATGTATGTATGTGTGTGTGTATATATATATATATATATATATATAGTGGGAGCATGTTTTGGAAACATGTTCTCCACACTTACATGGTTTTCAAACTATCCAAATTACATATTTATATGATTCAAATACTCATTTTTGGTATAATTCTATACATTGGTAACATTGTTATACACAATTTCAACATGTGACATATCTAATGTGCATTTGCTATGAAATGTGCACATAATATTTTAAAATGAAATCATTTTTATATTTAAAACATTTTAAAGGGTTATCAAAACCCACCAAGTTGGTTTTTTATGAACTATATTGAGCCAATCTACTGCATTAGTTGGTTCACTTTTTAGTATGGTTAAGATGATTAAATCACTCAATCTTACTAGGATTTTTAATTTCACTTTATTTTATAATCCAAACTCACTATTTATGTAGTTTAATTTTAATTGTTTCACTCACAATCATGAGGTTATAAGTATGATTAGATTACACAATTGATCTATTCTCAATTGCCAAGTGGCAATTCATCTTTTATTCTAAGGTTGGAAGCATGTGCCCTCCTATATCTCTCTCTATCTATCTCCTTAGATACATGAACTTTCCAAATTTATGTATTTTTTCTAAAATCAATTTAATTGATTCATATTGATACATATTTTAAATCAAGTTTCCAATAGGCAAGATGGTTGTATCGATACACATGTATACTCCTAAACCTTGCTCTTTCAATTTCAAATCAATTTAAATACTTTTAATTTCAGATTATATGAACTAATTATATATTTTAAAATGTTCTAAGTTGTAGTTCAATCACCAATAAATCACTCAAGTTGGACACAAAAAAATACAAGGTGTGTTATACATGCCTAGGTACACATTCCTTTTCTTTAAACTATAATTTCAATACTAGATTAAAGGAGGGGAATGTAGACTATTTTTTATTATATATCACCTTAGTATTTTACACTTGTAAAACTCTAACATTGGTTGTTCCTCTTAGTAATAGACCTTTCTCACTTCCACAAGTCTTGAATCTATTATCTCTCTTATGCCCCTTGTCCTATATCTTAGTTTTACCAGTCTTATATTGATTACCCATTCCTTTTATCTTACCCACAATGCTTAAAACATATTTATCTTATTCCTTTGAATTTTTTGAGAATGTATATATTTTATTTCTCCATACACACTTACATCTTGGATAGACACCTACATCGATGTAGGCATCCTGTTCTGATGTAAGTGTCCAATTCCTTAAATTCATCAAATTTGAAAATGAAATGTATCCTAATAGTTATCTTAAATGATTTAATGTGAGATATTATCTAAAGGGATTAGTATTAATACAATATCAACCCTCATTTGTCACTCACCTAGCATAAACCAAGACAACTTATCAAAAAAATTCAATCAATCATTCAATAGAGAAAATATTTCCTATTTTATTCTATTCTCATATTAGTCATAGGAACAACACATAAATAGGTTTGATATACTAAAAGAGTATCCCAATAACTTGATCTTACAATTTACAATCTAGGTTACTATTGTACTTGTTTTCCACATATTACATGATTCACATACAATCCAACATGTAGGGGAGAAATACATAATTTTGAGACCATGATTAGTGTATTGGCTTTGTAAGTAGTTCTCATTGATAGAGTGGTATTTTGTGTAGTTTGACACCATAGGCCCACTAACCCATTTTTCCCACAACTATCAGGAGGAAGAACTAGGGTTTTTCTATTAGATAAGGAGAAATAGTCTAGTCTATGACCTAGATCTAAATGCACCAGAGAAAAGGTAAATAAAAATTGACAAGCATACAAGTGGTTACATATATTTTCAATAGATATCATATAAAAAAAACCTAAATTCAACCTAGACACTTTCACCAATACAACTATCCTAGGCTGACACAAGTGTCCACAACTACAAAGGTACTGAATACAAAATTTGGTGACTATTGTAAAATACTCTTCCAGTATTCTTTGTACCTATTCTAGATATAGATATATTTTAGCATTAAAAATATCTAATTACTTTTTTTAATTATCTTATCATAATTAATTTAGTATATGATCTATCTAAGTTTTGAAATTAATTAGCTTGCTATAGAAATAGTTTATCATCCTTGTGCTTTAGTCTATCATTACCCCCTTTAACCCTAGATTACCTAATTTATTTTTTTAGGTTTAAATGGTATGATACATGAACCTAACCATTTTAAACTTATAATGGTTTGTTTACTACAATGGTACATTGAAATACACATAGGAAGATCTTAAATTTGAAATAAATATTGATAGTGCATTTTCTATTAGAAACAGGAATGGGATTAATATGTTTGGAAGAAATATGTAATGATGATGATGATGATGATGATGATGAAAAATAATTTGATGATGTATATGGTGTATACACATTAAATAAAATTACAAAACCATAATATGACCATGAACCAAATGATGAGGGGAAATAGTACTTAAATATAAAGAGGTAGAAACAACTTCAAATGATGACATTTAAGCTTGGTGGTATGGGGAGTCTGAAAGAATGGTCAAAAGATATAACACATGAGGATTATACCATTTTAGGTAAATTATAACACCACATTACATAATACTGTAACATATAGGAGAAAGTCATACTACATTAAACATACCTCCCATGTTAAATTATAAAAAAATGTCAGAATTAGGATTATTGAATATTGCCTATAATAGATGATGAGGGTATTTCGAAAAAAATAAGCATAGATGTAGATAATTTATGACACATTAACTATCATTACCACAAGGTGGTGTAACATACAAAAATCCACAATACTAATTTGTAAATTATTCATGATCCTACTTAATACAAGGTTAATCAGAGAAGAAATCTATTTTATAGAAATATAGAATCATGTGGGAACAATAAACCCAATGATACACATTAATAATTGTGAAAATGTATGGTTTGATCATAGGAATCCAAGAAGTGAGGTTAGTATAGTGTTATTTCAAGCAAATAAAAACTCAAATAAAAGCACACTAATACTTACAGTCTTTACCTATATACTAGGGTGGAGCTTAGTAATAAAGACTAAATGAAAGAAGAAATAAAACATAAAAGACACAATTTATTTACCTTCCTTGGGAGATACAAATTCTTTGTTGAGTGGATTGTTTAGTTTTTTCATCAATAAATATTTGGCAAATGAATATTTTTGGCTCATTCTCTCTTTGGCATGTTGGCTTTGATGTTGTTTGGCTTAAGATGTTGACATTATAAAATTATAGCAAATCTTGTCTCTCTCCAAATTATCAATATAACTTTGGCTTATGAAATCTTGTTGAAGATAATTGTGCATAATAAATTTACATCAAAATAGCTTAGGATTAAATAGGCAAGGTATTGTATTTATAACTTAAGGAATTAACTCTTACCTAAGGTGATTTAGGGTTGAGTTGAGGCTTGGAATGGGTTCAAACTTAACATAAGTGAGTCAAATATAAATCCAATAGATTTAATAGTTGTAAACTAATTATGATTTGTAATTTCTAGGCATGGCTCTCAAAATTGAATATTTTAGGATATTTTTATTGAGATTGAAAACTCATAAATGAAATGATGAAAGGCTAGGATAAATTGAATTTTTGAATTTTTTTTAGATATTCATTAATTTTAGATAGATGTTTTCATTAGGAATTTAATTTGGTTTAGTTTATTAATTGTTTTTGATTATCCTTTTAGCTCTTTAAATATTTTATTCAAGTGTGTACGTATCCCACTTAATAGGTCCATAGGCCAAATTTATTATTGTTATACCACAATATGATTAGGGATGAATCTGTGAGAGGTTATTATTGAATATGATAGGATAACCCAATTAGGGATGTCTCAAAATTATTATAAGTTTTGATGAATGATGTGCAAGAAAATTTTGGATGCTCAATGATTCCTAGGCTTAGATTATAATGGTTGGTAGGAATCAAACTGAATTCTGGTCGAAGGCTAGTTATGGCCAATTTTAGGTGTCTATAGTTTGTCCCTATTTAGGAAGATGTTGTAAGATATAGGCACAATAACATATTTTTAAATAATCAAATCAGCCAAAAATAAGATAATGATTGAATAAGAAGCTCCAAAAAATGTTTTGGAAGCCTATAATGATGCCCCCCTGAGGGAGTCATTGACATATACATTTGATGGATGGTCCCTTGAAAAGAAGCAAGAAGAAGAATGAAATTAACTCGTGGGTAAGATTAATCCAATTGATATAATGTTTTCATGAATTGATTTAAAAAGTATTGATTTTCCTAAAGGTGGTTATAATAAGTAAAAAAAGTTGAGACACTAATTTTCCCAAAGGCAATTATAATTAGGTGCACAAGAATGTGCCCTAGTTAAGGTGGATGAGTCAAAATAATCATTTTCCCATAGGTGGTTATAACCTTTAAGATGACTAGGATTGAATAATGATTTTTTATGGTTCCCCATTAGGTCAAATTGAAAATCATAACTCAAGGATATAACTTGTCATATAGATTAAATATGAGTAGGTACAAACGTAAATGTGATGGTCTAATAACTGAACAAGCCAAAAAAATAGGCATACAAGGATACAAAAATGATGAAAGATATGATTGGAAGCCTATAATTATGCCCCCCTCAATTGAATATGAAGCTCCAAAAAATGTTTTGGAAGCCTATAATGATGCCCCCCTCGAGGGAGTCATTGACATATACATTTGATGGATGGTCCCTTGAAAAGAAGCAAGAAGAAGAATGAAATTAACTCATGGGTAAGATTAATACAATTGATATAATGTTTTCATGAATTGATTTAAAAAGTATTGATTTTCATAAAGGTGGTTATAATAAGTAAAAAAAGTTGAGACACTAATTTTCCCAAAGGCAATTATAATTAGGTGCACAAGCATGTGCCCTAGTTAAGGTGGATGAGTCAAAATAATCATTTTCCCATAGGTGGTTATAACCTTTAAGATGACTAGGATTGAATAATGATTTTTTATGGTTCCCCATTAGGTCAGATTGAAAAGCATAACTCAAGGATATAACTTGTCATATAGATTAAATATGAGTAGGCACAAACGTAAATGTGATGGTCTAATAATTGAAGAAGCCAAAATAATAGGCATACAAGGATACAAAAATGATGAAAGATATGATTGGAATAATGATAATTTATCAATATGAATGATTCTATTATACCTACCATTGTAAATATGTTAATCCTTATAAACATTGATATAAATAGAATGATCAATGGGTTGATTCCATCAAGGAGGGTGGAAATTTTTCAAAAGGATACCAAGGAGATGTTGGAAAGTTGTCAATGATGTCATGGTGATGTCATGGAAGTGTCCTGGTGAGTGGATAAACTACCTTGATAGCCTAAGTGATAATGAAAAAGTGTGAAATGTGCTTGTTTAATTATGCTTGAAGTAGGTTTGGTTGATCTTCAATTTTGACATGATTAGAGGTGATTAAGGATGAGTCTAAAGTATTAATCATGTGTGACAAGTCCTATCAGAGGTCAAGAGTGTTTAGAGAGATTGTGTGCATGAGTGGTATTCATTTGGTTATTCATTATTTTCACCTTGGAATATTGGTTTAGTGGTAAAAAATTGAGTAGGGAGATTTGTTAGGTTGTGGAGCTAAAAGCTTCACTGATGCAAACATGGAGGAGGTTGTTGAGTGTCACAGTAACCGACGTCAGTTAGGCCAATCAATGTCAGTCAGAGGTGGGTAGGAATCTGTGGACATCGGTCATGGATCAGCCAACATTGGTCATCTCCAGACAGATAGCAACTGACGTCGGTCACCTGTGCGGTTCCAAAATTGTTAGTTACATGAACAGTTTGTTTAACAAACCAGTTTTTTGCATGTAAAGACTAATTTTAGTCTTGGAGCTATATTTCTAATTATTGTAATTAGGAAGTCTAATTATTGTTTGCATGGGATCTATTTAAGAGACCATGGGGCTGTATTTTAATTTGTAGAATTAGAAGGGTTCTATCCAAGGGAGAATCATAAGGACTTGGTGAGGCAAGGACAAGGGTTCTTTTAGGTGTGTAAGATCTAGGTCGGTAGGTGTGTAAGGCCAAGTTGATCTACGGTATAGCAAGATCAGGTGAGATCTACATGGTAAGTAAGATCATTTGATTTGTAGGTTGTTACAAGATCAGGTGAGATCTACTTGGAGTACATGGTGTACTCAGACTTGGAGTATGTGTGTATACTCGATGGTACTAGCAGTATTGATACTGACTGGTTGAAATAATAACTATGTGCTTGAGTTGATTTTGTTTGTAATTGAGAGAGAGAACTCTTGAGGGAAGATGATTGGTATGCCCAAGAGGTGTGTAAAGTGTGTGATCTCTTTATTCTATTTCCTTCTGGATGAGTTGAATACAATTATGTATTGTCTCTCATATTTTGTGCTATTTCTAAATTCTAGTTGCTCATTACTTCTGGTTTAATTCCATGTTTAGTTGTTTATACAAAGGTAATCAATTGTGCTCTTAATCCTAACAATTGGTGTCAGAGTTTTGTGAGTCTAGGTCCTGTCAAGTGGTATCAGAGTTGTGTTTGTTCTAGATTCCTGATAAGTGGTATCAGAGTGAGGTTGCAAGTTCTCAGAGTGAGGTTCACTAACACCTTGGTTTTAGAGTGTGTTAAGTGTTTGTTGATTATAGGTCACTCTCAGGGGTTTTTGATAGAGTGGGAGTATAACAATGTTAGAAGAAAGTACACTAAGAATGGAGGAACTCAATAGCAAGAATTCTCAATTACTGAATTATGGAAAGAAAGAGCAGGTAAAGAAAGATTATTGGTTGGTAGAAGATCAGCATGAAAGAAATGAAGAAGCAGATGTTGTAGGGGTTGTTACACAGGATGCTCTTTTATGTTCCTTGGATAAAGTAGAATCTTGGATTATAGATTATATTGCCTCTTTCCATACAGTCCCAAATAGAGTATTTTTCCATGATTATGTCCATGGAGACTTTGGAAAGATTTATTTAGGGGTTGGTGAGCCTTGTCAAATTGTTGGCAAAGGGGAAGTGTGGTTGAAACTATAGATGGGCAACACATGGGTGTTGAAGGATGTCATACAGGTCCCAATCCTGAAGAGGAGTCTAATTTCTACAAGAAAGTTGGGTGATGAGAGGTGCACAATAACTCTCATAGTGGATGCACTTGAATTAGCATGTGGTAAGAAAGTAGGTATTCTTTATCTATCTACTTTTATTACTAATTCTCCTTCTATTGTAGAGATGTGGCTTTGTAGGCTTGGTCACATGAGTAAGAAGGGGATGCATGTTCTTAAGAGGAAGTCTGATGTCTTTGACAAACTTAAGAACTGGAAAGCCTTGGTGCTCATGGAGAAGATGATGGACAGTGATTAGCTAGGGAGGCTGAATAAAACTAAGCAAGGCAGTTTGGACAATGTTATGATTCAAGGTAAGCTCACGGGTAAAAAGTCATCACTTACAAGAAAACATAGTTACCGACGTCGATCAGGTGGAACCGATGTCGAACAAGAAGGTACCAATGTCAGTCATGTGCAGACCAGAGTCAGTGGTGTCATGTAGGTGGTGATTGACATCAGTTAAATAACTAACATTAGAAACTAGGTGGACATCGATGTTGGTAAGCGAACTGGTGTCGACGATCAGGTTGGATTGACATCAGTCGGGTGTAGACCAGGGTAGACCAAAAAATGGATTTTAGGTAGACAACAAGCTGTCAAGGAGTCTCAATCACCCATGAGGAGGACTAAAAGGGTAAGTAAGCCTCAAATTCATTATTCCCCTTCTTTAGACTACTTGTTGCTCATTAATGGTCAAGAACCAGGAAGTTTTAAAGAAGAAGAGCAGGTAAAATCTAGGATACAGTGGGAGCATGGCATGAATGAGGAAGTTGTTTCCTTAGATGAGAACCAAATGGGAGATTTGGTAGAGTTTCCAGCCGGAATGAAAACACTGAAAGACAAACGAATTCATAGGTTAAAGAAGAGAGAGAATGGACACGTGAGATGGAAGGCCAGGGTATATGGTCTTGAGCAGGCTGTAGGACAATGGAGGTTTGACAGGTGTATGACAAAGCATGGCTTTAGTCAATGTCAATGTGACCATTGTGTTTCCTTTACCAGGATGGATAATATTAGCTACATTATCCTATTATTGTATGTAGTGTGTATGCTTATTGTAGTGTCACACATTTAGGGAGTTGCTGAGCTAAAGATAAAGTTAGTTCAAAGGTATGTCATGAAGAATTTGGGAGCAACAAAATTCTTTGGCATGAGTATTCCTAGAGACAAGGAAGATCACAAGTTGATGTTGTCTTAAGATGATTATGTGAATAAGGTAGTGGTGAGGTTCAAGATACAAGATGCAGAACCGGTTAACACACCTATGGATGGACAGTTCACAGAACAGTGTCCCAATTCACATGATGAGGTTAAGTGCATGGTATGTACTAGACCTGATGTTGCCCAAGTAGTGGGTGTTGTCAGTGAGTTTGTGGCCAATCTGGGAAAGAAGCACTGGAAAGTAGTTCAGTGGATTCTCAAGTATCTAAGAGGGACCACCAGTAGGTATACATGCAATGCAGGGTCAAGCACTTCTCTACATGGGTATGTAGATTCGGATGTGGCAGGGGACTTGGATGACAGACATAGCACCATAGGATGTGTGGTGGTTGGTCTTCAAGGTTGAACTTGAAGAGGGATACAAGCCAAGAAACAAATTAGATGATGTACAAGTATAGGTAAAGGTGCAGCTGTTTATCTCCAAGTGGGAGATTGTTAGGTTGTGGAGCTAAAAGCTTCACTGATGCAAACATGGAGGAGGTTGCTGAGTGTCACGATAACCACCGTCGATTAGGCCAACTGATGTCGGTCAGAGGTGGGCAAGAATTTTCCAACATCGGTCATGGATTAGATAATTTTAGTCATCTCCAAATAAATAATGACCGACGTCAGTCGCCTATGTGGTTCCAAAACTATTAGTTACATGAACAGTTTGTTTAACGAACCAGTTGTTTGCATGTAAAGACTAATTTTAGTCTTGGAGCTGCATTTCTAATTATTATAATTAGGAAGTCTAATTATTGTATGCATAGGATCTATTTAAGAGACCCATGGGGTTGTATTGTAATTTGTAGAATCAGAAGGGTTCTATCCAAGGGAGAATCATAAGGACTTGGTGAGGCAAGGACAAGGGTTCTTCCAAGTGTGTAAGATCTAGATCGGCAGGTGTGCAAGGCTAGGTTGATCTATGGTATAGAAAGATCAAGTGAGATCTACATGGTAAGTAAGATCATTTTATTTGTAGGTTGTTGCAAGATCATGTGAGATTTACTTGGAGTATGTGGTGTACTCAGACTTGGAGTATGTGTGTATACTCGGTGGTACTAGCAGTATTGATACTGATTGGTTGAAACAACTCTGTGTTTGTGTTGATTTTGTTTGTAATTGAGAGAGAGAACTCTTGAGGGAAGATTACTGGTATGCCCAAGAGGTGTGTGAAGAGTGTGATCTCTTTATTGTATTTCCTTCTGGATGAGTTGAATACAAGTATGTATTGTCTCTCATATTCTGTGTTGTTTCTAAATTCTAGTTACTCATTACTTCTAGTTTAATTCCGTGTTTAGTTGCTTATACAAAGGTAATAAATTGTGCTCTTAATCTTGACAATTGGTGTCAGAGCTTTGTGAGCCTAGGTCCTGTCAAGTGGTATCAGAGCTATGTTTATTCTAGATTCCTACAAGATTGATGACATCATAATTTCCACATATAGATGAGTCAAGGGGAGTTGGTCATACGGTTTTGATAAAATTTGTGCTTAGTTGATATTTTCTAAATATTAAGTCATATGATGAAGTTTATCCAAATATATGTGAGTACAAATTTGGGTTCCTAGCTAGTTTGACATTGTTTTCCCATAGTCAAATTTATAATATGGCAAGCAGATCTAAGTAAACATGTTAATGAGGTCAACATTTGCATGCATGGAGGTGTTAAGGCAAAATGATCATATAGTTTTTTTTTTAAAATATTTTCTATGTTATAAATTTCAAATCATGCAACAAAGCACATCAAAATATATGCATGTGCAAAGTTGGGCTTCCTCACAGTTTGACTATGTTTTTCCATACTTAGCCAAATTTACATGTGATAAGAAAACCTAAGTAAGAATTTTAATGGTGGTATATGTTGAATGTGTGAAGTTGTTATGAGAAATTGATCATATTTATTTTTTTAGTTTTGAACTTAGTTTATTTTTTCTAAATTTCAAGTCATGTGATGAAGCACGTCAAAAGTTATGCATTTTTAAAGTTGACCACTCAGGTAGGTTTTGACATAGTTGGCTCTGTGGCAAAAAAATTTGAGTGAGTATTTTAAAGGAGTTATATCTCACATGAATGAATTTTATAGTAGTATATTTATATATGGGTGGATTATCCTATGTGAGGAGATAATGTGTCCCATGTTTTAGGACATGCATTTGATTGAGACAAAAGTTATTAAGGTCTAAAGTTAGCTTTTTAAGCATATTGAAAGGGTCCCCATAATCAATTTTTCATAAGGTAATGTTAAATAAACTCTCAAGGAGATTAATAGAGTGTGTTTTCAAAAATATTTCAATAAGAAACAAGATGGAAAGAAGTTCTTGATGTTTAATGAATGAGCAAAGGTAAAGGATAAGGATCTAATGGTGAGTGGTTATTCGTATAATTGATTAAATGGTGAGAAATATAAGATAAAGACCAAGCTGATACATATATATAAATGGTGTTCATTGATTTAAGATTAAAATACTAGATGAGATGAGGTTAACTATCCAGGTTTAACTGTGACCATTTGAATTTGAATAGTTGAATTTTGCAAAGGGAAAATCTAGTGATCTATATTTCATCCATAACTTTTGATCTAGACAATATTTACTCATGGTTTAAAAATATAAATTATAAAGGATTATAATGTACATATATAAATATATATTTTAATATATGATAGTGTATATAATCAAATATATATAGGTCCAATGTTGACTATGTGTTTGTGCATGGATTGTAAGTGACCCGAAAAGGATAATTAAGCTTGTATTGATGTTGTTTCAATGTTTCATGATGAATTATCTATTTGAGAGTGTTGAAAAATCTATTAGGATGATATTTATGTTTTTTATAGGTTTGACCAATTGATGTTCTATATGAAAAATACTTAATAAGTTGACTATGTGTTTTTTCATAATGTTCCTATGCACTAGGCTAGTGGTTGAGTTATTTAAACATATGCAAAGGTGAGAAAAGATAACTATGATAATTGTATGATGTCAAAGGGGACATAAGGTGTGGACTCATGTATTTTAAAGTGTTCTTATGTTCTTTTTTTCTCAATGAAGTGCTAATTTGGTGAATAGGTCTCCATGAGACCTATAAGAGCTACAAGAGCCTTATTAAAAGGTGTTTCCACGTAAGGGTGACCCATAGATGTTATTGCTAAGCTATGAATATTTTTTTGAGTAATTTCTTGATGTGAGAGAATCCTTAAGGTTTAAGTAAGTTTTAATGACTTACCAAGAAGTTATTTATCATGAAAACCCTATATATAGAGAAACCAAAGGAGATGGTTTCTAGGATTGTAAGAGGAATAAGTGAGCATTAAAGTGAATATTTGGAGAGCAAAGTAAAGTAGAGGAGAGAGAGTGTGACCAATGGATGGGTTATTGAGTAGAGAAGATTAAGGATTGTGTGTATGAACTATAGGTCATATTTTTTATGTCTAAATAGTGCTCCTATAGGTTGAGGTTGAATGAATAATAGTTGATGTCTATGTGAAACTTAGTGGTTGATCTAAGAGGTAAATTAGAGTGTCAACTATGTTTATAACCATCTGGTCATGTTGTTGAGGTGGTGATAGATTTGTTGTTGAAAAGTGTAAAGTGATCTAAAAGGTGGCTTTGGATACATTAAGAGTATGATAATCAAAGTTCCATCATCAGATTTTGAATACATTAGTTCAAAGGTGGAGTTATTTGGAAGCTCAACATCTAAGGGGGTTGTTTCCTCCTTACAAGGTGAAACTTGATAAAGGTCTAGTTGTTATGGAATATCAACTAAATAGGTGTAGTTTCTCCTTATGGGATTGTAGTCTCACTAAAATTAGGAATGGTAATTCCTTGATTAGTTACAACTGGAATAAATTTGTTCTTGTTATTATAGGATAGTAGTCCAATTATAGGTTCCAGTGGGTTTTCTCCCCCAATATGGTTTCCCACACATTTCATGTGTTATATTTTTGATCTTGCATTGCCTTTCTTATGAATGATGTGTATGATTCATAAATGTATGTATGTATTGATTAAGAGTTTAGGAGATTCAGAATTGAATTCGGATTATTTGGGCTCACTAATTCACCCCCCTCTTAGTGATTTTGCCTCTAATAGAAGAAAATTCTATGGCTCTATTGCTTGTTAAACTTCTCCAACTAATTTTTATTGTAGCACATAATGGTATGTACCATGATATAAAACACCATGATGACAATGTCTTAATGTGCATAAAGATGAAATCTCAATCTAATAAATAATTAAAAATAATGTACCAATGATAAATACCATGACAATAATGTTGATGTATGAATATGGATGGACACAATAATAATATGAAATGAATCACCCAATGAATTCATATATACTAAGTCAAGGCACAATAAAGAAAATAAACAAAAATATAGACAAACAAACAAAAAATCCAATAAATAAACAAATAGAAAGATGAAAGTAAAAGCAACAAAAAGCATCATGTCATCAACCAAGTCAATATATATGTGTGAAGGCTTAATGTAATGATAAATGGGTGGTGCCCCTAAGCAAGGATATATGAAAAGGGAAGGGTTACACCCCTAATGGTAGTGAAATGGATTATAATGTGTTGTCCCTCAAAAATATCACTTATTTTTGGAACAACATTTGAACTATTTTGCTCCTACAGACCAAAATTATCTCTTCCCTTTTCAAAATTTGTCTTGGGAATTCAAATTTCTCATTTTTCAAGCTTCTCAAAAATATACAAACTCTACAGGCTTAAATCTATGGACTCTATAGGCTTAAATCTATGGACTCTATAGGCTTGAATCTACAGACTCAGCAGGAAGAGAAAATCTATAGACTTTGCAGACCAAGTTCAATGGGCTTTACAGGTTGATTTCTACAGACTTGATTTCTATGGACTCTACAAGCAGGTTCATTTCTACAAGTTCAATGGGCTTCACATCTTTACAGGTAGGTTCAATCAAAAGAATTAGTTTCTAACACTTGGTCATTTTCGAGATTGGTTCAGTGCCTTGGTCCAAATAAAAATCTCCATCAGCAAGCATCAATAGTAGGTTTAATGCATTTGGTTTAATGGTTGGTTCAATGTCAAATGGTTTGTCAGTTAGTTCAAGGCTTTGTTTGAACCATTGAACCAAAACTTGGTTCAACGGTTGGTTCAACAACTTTTGGTTCAACGGTTAGTTCATTGCTTTTATTCAATCAAATGAACCATCAGCTTGAACCATTTTGGTTAAAATCCTTGGTTCAAAGAAGAGGATCAAAGCTTTGGTTCATCGAAGAGGCTCAATGTCTTGTGGTTTAATGGAGCGATTCATCGACTTGGTTCATTCAATTGAACCATCATCTTGAACCATTTTGGTTCAAAGCTTGGTTCATTAGCTTGGTTCAACATTTGGTTCAACCAAGCAGTTCAATGCCTTGGTTCAAAGGAGTGATCCAATGTAAAAGTTTAAAGAGCCTCATGAAGGACAAGTGCCCTTGCGGAGGGCACTTGGTTGACAAAAACACTTTTCAAAAGGGTCATTTTTGAAGGAGGTTGCAAAGGTAATTCTTTCAAAATTCAAAAAAGACTAAGGTAGATAAAAGCATAAATTCCTTTAGACTTTTTATTCAAAGGAATTCTTTCAGACAAAAAGTCTGAAGGAATTTGGGAAAGTGGCTGCAGGCAGAAAGCCCATAATTTTTCTTAAAGAAACAAAGGCAAAGTGATTGAACATTTTGTGGACTTTTGTCTAAGGGAAATTTTTGTAGACTTTTTGTCCACGGGAATTTGTCCCTAGACTTTTTGTCCACGAGAATTTACCCATGAAGAAAACCCAGGGAAAATACCCATGGGAATTATCAACAGGAAAGCCCGATGAATATTCCATTAAAGAAAAAACTACGAGAGACTCTAAAGAAGCCCGAAGGCCATCTAAAGACCACCTGAAGGGTAGATACCCTTACAAGGGGATCTTCCTAACCCAAAGTGGTTCATTTCTTAAGGCCTAAAAGGTTAGTTTCTTTCTAGAAAAGTGCCAAATAACAAAGCCAAAGAAGGACCAAGGGGTGACATGCCCAAAGATGCCAAATTTAACACAACAAACTAGCCATTGAAAACATAATGACAGGCATGCAAATGTCAATTTTAAAGCTCATAAAATAGCCATTGATCCTTTGAACCTACAGACTTGAATGCATTCACAGACTTCAAGGCCAAGACTAGCAAAAAGTGAGGAAGGAATAGAACAATAAATTGAATCTAGGACCTAATTCAATTAACTAGAAAATGAGGAATGATGAAGGTATGATCAGATCACCAAGTGGACATTGAAAGTTGCAAACTTTTAATAGCATGAATTGTTTCTCTACATTGATAAAATCAAATGGGTAAATGCCCCTAAGCTTTACCCTATCTTCTTAACAGATTCCAATGCAACATGATGTGTTACTATTCCTGAGTCCTTCTTGAAGAGGGTATATAAGGGACTCTCTTCTATTGTAAATAGATCATAGACTTTGAGCTCAGTTTGTTTATCATATTTTATTATTGGAATAAGAAAGCAAGTGATTTCTCAGACTTTGTGTTGTAATATCTTTGTTTTTGAGGAAACTATTCTTATGTATTTTTCCTTAATATATATTCTATTCCTTTAATTCAACAAGCAGAATTAGTGACAACAGTCAAGAAGGTGTCCTAAAGAGTCAACTATGGAGAGACTTTATGCCCCCATAATTGCCTTTTGTGTGTTTTCTTTTCATTTCTGTGTAAAGGACCTTGGGGTGACTTTGCGCCCTCATTATCCTTTGTATCTTACTCTTGAGAAATTCAGGCATAGACTTTGTGCTGCATCTTGATTTGCTGGTTATTACATCCTTTGTTACATTTTGCTATTACTACTTGGAGTATTCTTGTGGCTTGATGAATAGTACTTTTGAAAGAAGAGGAGTGCTTTCTATCATTTTCCTTGAGTTTCTCCTTTGATCCGTACACATCATCTCTGAAGAAAGAGAGATGGATGGTTTGTCCTACCCTTGAGTATTATTATTATATATATATATATATATAGGGAACCTCCCCTTGATGAGAGGAGAGATCAGTCCCCTTCTGGGTGGTAAAACTACACATTTGGATGACTAATCTTCCTACTTTGGCTGATCAGACCTATTTTGTTTATCAGTACACTGATCGACAAAATATTCAACCAACAGTTTTTGGCGACTCTGCTAGGGATATACATAGTTTCATGAAATTTGGAACCTCAAGTTTTAGATTGAAATATCACCTGTGTCTTACCCATTATTATTATAACTCGTATCCATTATAGACTCTGGTGACTCTATTTCACATCTTACCCATTATCCATTTATAGCCTTACCATCTTCCATTCACCTCCACACTAACTGGGAAAGAATGCATAGTTTAAAGCCTCAAGCTTTAACTGAAGCAAGGTCAATTATTTTCTATTTTTGTTTCACAATCTAATAGATTCAAGGTATACATGAAGCCAAAGGGCTAAAGGTATCATTGACCCTATATTCGAGTTGGTACAACAAAGTGATTTTGATATGTTTCCTTCACCATCTTGTCTCTAACGAACCAAGCGTTTTCCTCCTACTAAAGTCAGATCTCTATTGGTAGATGAAGTATCTACTTCTATTGTTGATAAAGCTTTGTCAATAATTACCCCTCTGAGATTTATTATCCCTCCTTTTCATAATCCTACAATGGTAGTTCAAGGCCCCTAGGGTAATGCTTTTAGTCCTCTCAATCTTACTCCACCTCTACATGAGCTTCCATGCAGTTCAAGGAAGAATTTCCCTAAATTCTATGGTGATGGGAAAGTTCATCCTAATGAACACATTACAGCCTTCAACATAGCTTGCAGAGTAATCAGAGTATAATTTGAAGATGTAATAGTTAGGGTTTTTATGGAGACACTATAAGGTGCTACTACAGATTGGTTTTATCTCTATAGGCTCGGTCAGTGATTGATTGGAATACTCTCAAACATAAGTTTGAAGCTAGATTCAAACCTGTAAAAGTTGCACATGTGCTTCCGGCTCAACTTACATAGATGAAGAAAGAGCCTCATGAGCTTATGAGAGACTTCATAGCCAAATTTGACAAACTGAGGAATAGAATTCCTGTAATTGCTCGACCTACAGCTGAGAATATCAAATGCTTTTTCATTAATTCTTAGCTACCTAAAGTAAGTTTTCTCTTGAGACATGCTGGTCAAATAGATCTTGTTGTAGCTCAACATTTGGCCACTAAAGTAGAAGATGATCTCATCTTAGTAGGGAAGATAAGAAGAGATCCAAATAGAAATAGATCTTCATCATCTTTTGAATATGCATCTATAGGCACCACAGATCCAATGGTGCAAAAATTGGTAAATGAGTTGCTTGCTCTCAAAAATCAAATGGCTCAAGGAATGTCTACTACTCCATATAGAAGGACATTCCCAAATCAGTCATATCAAGGCAATGCTACCAGGAATCAAGGGCAACATAATCACCTTCCACCCCCATAAGGGAAACTTGCCTTGGAAGCTCCTCCAACCAATTCAATAGTGGGATATCTTGAAACAGAATCTAAGTTCTCTTTCTAGCCTAAATTAAATCAAGAAAACGATGTTGATCTCTTCATGGAGGATCAAGAAGAATCAGCTGGTGACTCCCACATTGGTTTCCTAATCTACCAGGATGAACCCAAAAGCAAAGGAGAAGATTTTGATGGATCATATGTAGTGTTTACCAAATTCAAGAACCAATCAGTCTAGCAAGTTGATAAAGGGAAGATAGAAGAACAACCACAACCAGCAGTCGTGATTGCTAAGCGTGGAACCACTCTACCTTTTCAATCAAAGGATCTGGTGATCACCCAAAATGTAAGTACATCAATTTCACCTTCACCTTCTACTCCCATTTCACAAACTAGCCCACCTCCCATCCCTCCTAAAACTTAGAAGGTTAAAGTACCTTTCTCTATACCCAGCTCAATTCAGCCATTTGACATAATTGATCATGTTAAAAAGACAAAAATACAAATGTCTGAATTTGAATATTTGTAAGCTAATCCTAATCAATTGGATATATTGGTCCAATATGTCAAGAACCAAACCATCCCTTCAAGATAAGAGGTTAATAAAATAATTCCTAATTCCCCAAAGAACATGCCCATTCCAAATAATATTGTCTTTACTCCTCCAGCTGCCCCTAGGAAAATAGAACCTTTCTATGTTTCATTATTGATAAATGGTTATCACCTCAACAATTGCATCATTGATTCTGGAGCATCTGACAATGTCATGCCTAATAAAGTAGCTAAATCTCAAAGGGCCTCACACTAACCAAAACCTTTAGGAGATGTTTCTCCATGGAAAACAAGCAAGTACCATTGCTGGGGAAAACCAAAGATGTCCAATTCGCATTGGCAGCCTTTTTAGACAAGAGAATCAAGATGACTATCTTGGTGGATGATGTCCTAACATCCTATGGAATTTTGATTGGATGAAATTTTTGCAAGGACATGGGAGGAGAACTAAGCATGGATATATTTGAGGCAAGGATCCCTATCCAAGGCGTAATGAAGAGATTACTCCCTAAAAAGGAAGAAAAATACGTGGTCACCCAAACATCAGCCCCTGCAGCACAAATTTTGTTTGAGTCTTCAGGCAGGGGTAATTATTTCTTTACCATAGAGGATGTTCATGTTTTTATAGAAGAAAGTCCTATAGCTGGTAATCTAGGAATTGATCCAAACAAGACTTTAGGAGAATCGGTAGGGTGCAGTATAAACAAGGAAGGATCTTCCATCTCTAATAAAGAGAAATCTGATAGGAGATCAACTTTTGATGATAACAACAATTCTTCTACCAATGATGGAGTTAGGACTGTGTTGATATCACCTCAAGGAGATATTCTTCCTTCATGTAAATTTCAAGTTAGCAACACCAATAACATAGCTGGATGTGAATCTCTATTGCTCAAATTGAAAAGTGTTCAAGATGAAGAAGTCAAACTCCTTCACATCAAAGGAGATGCTAAGCTGATAATTTGTCAAGAGTTTGATATGGACAATCCAATCATATGCTAGACTAAACTAGAAGAACAACCAATTATGGTAATAGATCATGCTGTTGCAAATCAAAATCAAGTAAAGGAACCCTTTGCCAAGAAATCAAGGAGTTATGGCTTTCAAATTGAAGACCACATCCTGCCATGGGGCAAGAAGAAGAAAAAGCCAAGAGGAAGACAAAGAAAATTGGTTTCTTGGTGGAGAGCTCCATTCACTCGTCACCATTTCTAGGGGAAAAATGTCTTCTTGCTAGTTTATAAGAATAGAGCACTATTTTCACTGTCTCCTAAGAAGTAGCATCTAAAATACTTCAATTCTTGAAGTATCAGATCATTCCATCTGTACATATGTATATTTATATAGTTTTTAAACCTATTTTGCTTTGTTTGTTTCCTTTTTTGATGCCTTTCATTTTTGGGTAGCATGAATCCATAGCCCAATGGTACACATGAAGACATTGGAGATTCTAGATTCTACTCCTTTCAATTGTTTTTGGAATTGATAGAAGTTCCCCAATTGGAGCCAGCTGTTGTCCCCCAAAAATATCACTCATTTTTGGGACAACATTTAAACTATTTTGGTCCTATAGACCAAAATTATCTCTTCCCTTTTCAAAATTTGTCTTGGGCATTCAAATTTCTCATATTTCAAGCTTCTCAAAAATCTACAGACTCTGTAGGCTTAAATCTATGGACTTTACAGGCTTAAATCTACAAACTCTACAGGCTTGAATCTACGGACTCAACAGGAAGAGAAAATCTATGGACTTTGTAGACCAAGTTCAATGGGCTTTACAAGTTGATTTCTACATACTTGATTTCTATGGACTCTACAAGAAGGTTCATTTCTACAAGTTCAACAGGCTTCATGGCTTCTACAGGTGGGTTCAATCAAAAGAATCAGTTTCTAACACTTGGTCATTTTTAGGATTGGTTCAGTGCCTTGGCTCAAACAAAAATCACCATCAAAAAGCATTAGTAATAGGTTCAATTAATTTGGTTCAATGGTTGGTTTAATGTCAAATGGTTTGTCAGTTAGTTCAAGGCTTTATTTGAACCATTGAACCAAAACTTGGTTAAATGATTGGTTCAACGTCTTTTGGTTCAACAATTAGTTCATCACTTCAGTTCAATCAAATGAACCATCAGCTTGAACCATTTTGGTTCAAAGCCTTGGTTTAATGAAGAGGTTCAAATCTTTGGTTCAATGAAGAGGTTCAATGTCTTGTGGTTCAATGGAGTGATTCATCGACTTGGTTCATTCAATTGAACCATCGACTTGAACCATCAACTTGAATCATTTTAGTTCAAATCTTGGTTCATCAGCTTGGTTCAATGTTTAGCTCAACCAAGCGGTTCAATGCCTTGGTTCAAAGGAGTGATCCAATGTAAAAGTTCAAAAAGCCTCTCGAAGGACAAGTGCCCTTGAAAAGGGCACTTGGTTGACAAAAATACCCTTCAGAAGGATCATTTTCAAAGGAGGCTGCAAAGGTAATTCTTTTAGAATTCAAAAAAGACTAAGGCAGATAAAGGCATAAATTCCTTCAGAATTTTTTTCAAAGGAATTCCTTCAGATAAAAATTCCAAAAGAATTCAGGAAAGTGGATGCAGGTAGAAAGCCCAATTTTTTTTTTAAGAAACAAAGGCAAAGTGATTAAACATTCTGTGGACTTTTGTTTGTGGGAAATTTTCATGGAATTTTTGTCTGCGAGAATTTATCCCCAGACTTTTTGTCTATGAGAATTTACCTACAGAGAAAACGTAGGGAAAATACCCATAGGAATTGCCCATAGGAAAGCCTGATGTATAGTCCATTAAATAAAAAATTGCAAGAGATTCTAAAGAAGCCCGGAGGCCATCCGAAGACCACCTGAAGGGTAGATACCCTTGTGGGGGGCTCTTCTTGACCTAAAGTGGGTCATTTATTAAGGCTCAAAAGGGCAGTTTCTTTCCAGAAAAGTGCCAAACAAGAAAGCCAAAGGACCAAGGGGTGGCGTGGATAAAGATGTCAAATTTAACATAACAAATTAGCCATTGAAAACATAATGACGGGCATGCGAACATCAATTTTAAAGCTCATAAAATAGCCATTGATCCTTTAAACCTATAGACCTAAATGCATTCACAGACTTCAAGGCCAAGACCAACAGAAAGTAAGGAAGGAACATAACAACAAATTGAATCCAGGACCCAATTTAATTAACTAAAAAAGGAGGAATGATGAAGGTAGGATCAGATCGCTAGGTGGACATTGAAAGTTGAAAACTTTCAATAGCATGACTTATTTCTCTGCATTGATAAAATCAAATGGGTAAATGCCCCTAAGTTCTAGCCTATCTTCTTAATATATTCCAATGCAACATGATGTGTTACTATTCCCGAGTCCTTCTTGAAGAGGCTATATAAGGGACTCTCTTCTATTGTAAATGAATCTTTTTTTGATAATTAGAACGAAGCTCTGCCCAAATTGAAAGACACTTCTGAGACTTTGAGCTCAATTTGTTTATCATATTTTGTTATTAGAATAAGAAAGCAAGTGGTTTTTTAGACTTTGTGTTGTAATGTCTTTGTTGTTGAGGAAACTGTTCTTATGTCTTTGTCCTTAATATATCTACTGTTCCTTTAATTTAACAAGTAGAATTAGTGACAATAGTCAAGAAGGTGTCCTAAAGAGTCAATTGTGGAGAGAATTTGTGCCCCCATAATTGCCTTTAGTGTGTTTTCTTTTCATTTCTATGTAAAGGACCTTGGGGTGACTTTGTGCCCTCATTATCCTTCGTATCTTACTCTTGAGCAATTCAGGCATAGACTTTATGTTGCATCTTGATTTGCTAGTTATTACATCCTTTGTTACATTTTGTTTTTACTACCTAGAGTATTCTTGTGGCTTGCTGAATAGTACTTTTGAAAGAAGAGGAGTGATTTCTATCATTTTCCTTGAGTTTATCCTTTGATCCACACACATCATCTCTAAATAAAGAAAGATGGATGGTTTGTCCTACCCTTGAGTATTATTTTCTATATATATATATATATATATAGGGAACCTCCCCTTGATGAGAGGAGAGATCAGTCCCCTTCTAATGTGGTAAACCTACACATTTAGATGACTAATCTTCCTACTTTGGCTGATCAAACCTATTTTATTTATCAGTATGCTGATCGACAAAATATTCAACCAACATAATGATCAATGAAATTTCTCTAGTAGGGTGGATCAAGAATGATTGATTAGTTTTAAAAAGGACACATGTTTTTAGATTTTTAAAAGTTTGGAATGTTTTTGGAATTTTTGGGGTATCTCAACTCATTAGATATTGACAAGATACCTATCGCAAAATGAAGAGATCATTGGTTGAGGCTGCTTGCATAAAAATGTGAGCAGATGGAGAAGAGGGACTGAATTAACCTCAATGTAAATCAAGTGTTACCTACATAGTCCTAAAAGGCCCTCGAGTCATAGTAGCTCTACCCACATAAAAGGTGATGAGAACTGATTAGGTCACAAAAAGTTACAAAATTAAGGCAAATATCAATTCAAATGAGAATAATAATGTCAATGTGATGTCATAATACATGGTAAAAGGTGTTGTTCCTAATTTTCCCATAGGTGGTTATAATTAGGAAATAATGGCATAGATTAGTGCTACTATTTTTCCCATAGGTGGTTAGAACTAGTAACACAATGTGGGATATTTATTTTCCCAAAGGAAGTTATAATAAGTGGCACTAATCAAATGTAAATAAAAGATAACTTATCAGATCCACTATCACACTACTTTTAGAGACTATCATTTAAACATGAAATATAGAAACTACTGAAACTAGATCAAAATACCCTTGTACAAGGTGTGGGAAGATCCAAAGGAACCAAGATAAAAAGTATTAGATTAGATGTCTAAAAATAGGCTTTGGTATAGTAGGGATGGTCTGGTAAAATGGAATATGGTATGATATTGTTTAAGATAATGATGGCATGAAGATAGGATAAAATGGTAAGAGTAAGTGATAAGGTAAGGTAAATAGAAGGGTAGGAAATAATGAGAAGGAGAAATGGAAAATGATAATGGAAAGATAAATGTTTGTAGCCAAGGTATAGGTATGGTTTTTGGTAAGGTTAAAGGCAAATGGAAAAGGTATGGTTTTTGGCCAAGATATGGTGTTGTTATTGTTTTTGCTAATGTGAAGATGTATGTATTGATCAACTTATGAAATAACTAGAATAATTAATCATGTAAATTTTTGGCCTATACCTCTTTTGAATAGAAGCATTGTCAAGAACTTACTACATATTTGGATTCTTATAATGGTGTTATGATCATCATTGGTCATTGATATTGTTTCCTTCAAATGTCAAGACAAGATGTCTTTGTAACCTCTCTAAAGGAAAGTGAAACCAAAGATGGTAAATATGGATAAATAATGGATGATAGTTTTGATTTGGTATTGTAAAGGTGGATGATAATGGAATGTTTAATGGTTGGGAAATAAATGAAGATCAATTTTTTTAGGCACACACAATGTTATTGATTCCAAATTAAACATAACTTAGGATGTGGTGGGTACAAACACTTTTGAATATGATCTCAATAGGACCACTATATATTTCTATTATTTGGGCTTAAGAGTAGTTACCATCTAATTATGATGTAGATTGGAGGATATATTGATTTCATCTTTGATAATTTCTTTATTAAGTGGTGAATAAATGTTATGATTTTCTATTGGTACCTTGAAGAGAATTTCACCAATGAATTTATCTTTATTGTCCTTGAACAGCTCTGAGAAGGTTTCGCTAAGGAATGATGAATTTTAACTTTAATTATCTTCTATCACCTTTGAAAAAATTTCACTAGAAGATACTAAGTTTGGACTCTAATTGTGCCCTAGCACCTCCAAAAAGGTTTCACTAAGATATTGTTCTTCTACATGAATGTGGTCTTAAACCCCCTAATATTCTATAACTGATATGTTGCCATGGATACAGTTTAACAAGGTGTGACTCTATCAGTCCCAATCAACACTTGTTGGAGGTGGAATGGTAATATAATGGATAGGTTTGTTGGTGGTAATAGCATGTATAATGATAATCGAATGGGAAGAGGTAGCACAATCATTATATAACATATTAGGAGAACTTGTTTCGAAGCTAAATTAATCATCCTCAAAAACTATGGAAGGATCATAAATATATTAAAATTGATTTTCAAGGTAGGCATAACCAATATTATAACAACCATGAGTGTATTCTGATTCTAAAGCTGATTATGACTCAAGGGACTCTAAATCCTATGTTGGTAGTGATGTTCACTCTACTTTTGATGCTAAATAAAGTGTCAATTTAAGAGTAGAACCTAACTCTAATTATTAATATTCATTTAGTTTGGATGTTTCTATAATGATGTCTTGCTAAATTTTGGATTTTGGACAAGTAATGGCATGTGATGGCATAATGGGTTCCACAGAGACTAGTTTGTCAAAGTGAGACTCTTCCATAAGGGGAAAAATGTCAAGAAATAACTCTATAGAGATTGGTTTGTCAAAGAGAGGCTTTTGAAAAATAGGATAATGGTTGATTTAATGATTTTCCCAAAGGTGGTTATACTCATTAAGAAGTGATTCAACAAAGACTAAATTGTTAGAGTGAGACCCATCAACAACTAGTAAAAGATGAAAGGGTGATTCATCAGAGGTTGACTCATCATAGATAGGTTTTTTAATAAAAACATCATCAATTGGTTGGTTATCTTGGCCTTAGTTTACAATTAGTTATAAAATACCAATTTTGAACACATCTTGGTCTTCAAATGATTAGATCTATTGGAGAGATATTGATTGGCTTGTTTATGGTTGGATGATTAGCATGGGTTTTTTAAAGTGGGGGATGATTTGAAATGGATGGTAAATGGCCAATGGTTGAATAATGATAAGATTAATAAAAGGTTGGTTCCTAGTCTAGGATAGTAACTATGACACATCAAGTTATGATTGGACAAATTTGTTGGGAGAATGAGCTACCATACTTGGAAGGGTTTGGAATGATAATGGTAAGGAATTGCAAAGCTTTGTTTCTAGCACATGCCAAAGGATGAGGTCTTGGTATAGAAATGGTAAGGTGTTATGAATCATGTTTGATTGTATAAGCCAAAGGATGAGGTCTTAGTATAGAAATGGTAGGGATTTATGAAGATTGGTTACTTACACAAGCCAAAGGATGAGGTCATAATATATAAATGATAGGGTGTTACAAATCTTGGTTGCTTATACAAGCCAAAGGATGAGGTCCTAGTATAAAAATGGTATGGAATTGTGAAGCTTTATTTCTTACACAAATTAAAATATAAGGTCTTGGTATAGAAATGGTAGGGCATTGTGAATCTTGGTTGCTTACACAAGCCAAAGGATGAGGTCCTAGTATGGTAATCCTTGGATGTTGTGGAGTTTGGTGGCTCTCCAATCTAAAGGAGGGTTAGTGGTATATGTGGGGGATCATATTCCATGACTGGTGAGATGGAAAACATCATACATTAACCAACCCAAATAATGTTTCATCAAATATTACTCTTAAGGATCTTGGCTTTGTTTCCCAAAGTGAGGATTTTAAGGAGGATATAGATCCATCTCATAAACCACTTCTTCACCATAGGGGTATTGAATAAAGTTAATTTGTATGTCCATTATATCATAACTTGGATTTTATATGTCTAAATTACAGTTATAACAAGACATATCCACATCAATGATGAACATTATGTAAAAGTCTTAGAGTTTTACAAACTCTTAAAAACATTATCCAAAAATACAAATTATTTGAACTTGGTATAACTTAGTTGAAAAGTGGAGCTGTATCCCCAAAATAGCCTCTACTAAAACTTGGTATAAAATATTCTAATCTCAGATGTCTAACATCAAATGTCTCACACAAAAGGTTAAGTGGATGAATAAAAATTAGAATGCTAAACTCTAGGTACAAAGTGTTCCAAACAAATCTAATCTAAGAAAATAAATATTCTTAGGTCTTTTAGACAAACACGACATCAAATCTAAGCTCAAACCAGGCATATGATAGATATTTTGGAAAAGGCACAAAAGCTAGACTTTTAAATAAAAGGTATGAGATTTAATCTAACACATATAAAACACTTTGGCATAAACTAGGCATTCAAAATCAAACATGAACTTGGTCAGTTAGCATAAGGCATGAAATACAATGCATATGGAAGATAATTTATTTCTCCCAAATCCAGGCATAAACAATAGTCTTGAAATTGGATAATAAATTAACCTAAGTTGTAAAACCCAAACGAGAAATATTGATGTCTAAGACAAAATTACACAAGGCATAGGAAAAAATCAATCAATGTTTGGATTTGAACTTGGAAAGGTTAATTAAAACTCAACTTAGAAAAACCAGGATTCTTTAAACAAATAACAAGCTATATAAAATTTAATGGCATAATGACACGAGGTATAAATACAAAAGGCACAACTGGCTTGGGTTCTAAATTGGAATTTGACATAAGGCAAATAAGTCTATGAAATGATTTAAGTAGCGTAATGATGTTATTATGATCTAAATATGGTTCAATGGTTTGTTTCAAGACTCAAAGGCATAAAACTTCAAATGAATTTAGCAACATAATGTTACCCTTTCTAATAAAGTGACACACACATAAAGATTTGTCAAAAAACTAAGGCAAAGGCATGTGATCAAAATGGCCAGCATAACACCTACTGAAGCAAAGGAGTGACATATTAAAAAAAACTCATTTTCATGTGTCATAAAAAGTAGATAGATTAGACTTAAAAACCATGCAATAAAGGATAAAAATGACATAAAACACCTAAGTGTAACATCCTAGATCCTAAAATCATTAAGGTTGCATTGTACTATTGAATTCCATCAATATAATCTCTCTTTGGAGGATTATAAGTGTTAATCCAAAAATAAAAGTTCATAAAAAGTAGGGTTTTTAGGCCCCTTCTTCTCCCTAGAGTTTTTACTATGACATGGAACTTTGGGCTACCAACCATGTATCAAGAGTATGTTCATGACAAGCGGGGTTGTTCTAAAACTAAATTTTCATATATTTTTAAATGGTCCGAAGTGTGGCTAACACAATATATGCTCATGTCATTTGGATCCATGCCAACTAGCTTGTTATGAAAAGGTCTTGTCCTTTTCACAACCACTACATCCATAACTTACTTAGTGTGTTACGATGTCCAAGTTTCCCCTATGGTCCAAGGCATTATCTTACTAATGAAGCTTGTTTAACCTCTCAATCAAAAAATTTAATAAGTTGACCTCAATTTTTATACCCCACCATGGAGTGAGGTTGAAATGATGTCAGGATATAAATCATTGTGTCAATGCTTCCCTAGAAAACCCATGAGGAGGAGATGAAATCCTACTCACAATAAAAAAATGCTTGAAAATAAATGATAAGTGAAAAGACTTTAGGGTCATGTTTGGGTCACCAAATTCATATAGATTTATGGAGGGACATAACAACATTATGATCATGCTTTTGGACTGAAGTGACTGAGGTAAAGAAAGAGAACTTTTGGTCACCCAAGTTCCTTAAGGGCGATGGAAGGAGAGCATACATGCATAAATCATTTTGCTAACATAAACAACTTTAAAAGAACAAACATAAAAAAATGTTAGGACTTATCCAAAGTCTTAACTTAGCTTAGGATTTTGTTGTGTTAGGTTAATTTAATAATTGTAAAAGGGCATGCGTCTTTTATAAAGACACCCCCATAAATAAATTAGATTAACTTTATTTGGGTAGTTTTTATGTTTAAGTTAATTAATAATGTAAACTACCTATCAGGTGGAATTCTTATAAGAGTTAGTTAATAGGTTAGTTGGTTTTACTGGTATCAGGTGAAATCTTATAAATAAATGTTTATTTCATGTAAAAGGGTTAAAGAAGTAAAGGAACCCTTTCTATGTACTTGATTTTTGGTGATTAATAAAATGCTTGTGGACCCACACTCAGTGGGCACAAGATTCAACCTATTTTGGTTTTTTGTTATCAATGGTATCATAGCATGGTTTTGGAAAGCATGACGAATATGAGAAGCTTGGTGAATTTGGGAGAAGGTAAGGTGAAAAGATAATTCACATGGAATTGAAAGTCTCATGTGAAATCAAATTATGGAGTATAAGGTATGCTTTTGAAATAAACTTTAGAGTGGCTTAATATTGAATATTTTAAAAATTTATTAAATTATTTAATTTTTCCAATGTTTTTTGGCATTGGTTAATGTTAGTTTGAAAGAAATAAGCCTATATATTGGTCTTGTATGGACATATAATTGATCAATTCTACCATATTCCTTGAATTGCTTTCAAAACTCCTTTTTTAGCATTTTAGATTAAATTTTAAAGCTATAAATGATTCAAACTTGTTTTAAAACTCAAAAAAATTGCCCAAAAGCCATTTGTATAGCCTTTTTCCTTTGGATATCCTTGTGAATGGTTGAAATGGCCTTTATTTGTTTTTAACATCCATTTTCTTAGTATATATTATCTTTTTGAGTTACTTGAGATCAGTTATCAATTCTCAAACACTAATAGAAGTTTTTCAAGGTATAAATTATAGTAGTAGGTCCATATTTATAGAAGTATGACATTTCAATGTCTTGTATAATAAAAAATGAGTTTTAATCGGCCAAAATTACTTTTATCAGTGTCAATCATTAGAAAATAAAGATTCAATCTTGCAAGGTTTTATACAGCCCATGGGAAGTATAAGAGGTTTTCCAACTTTCCTAGATCAGCAATGGAATTTAAATCCTTAGTATGGCATTGGAATATTTTAGGCAAATAAAGAATTTCATTTTACAAAGTTGGATAGAGTTTTGATATAAATTTAAGGTTTGGTGGGGCATACTTAAAGGTTGAAAGAATTGATGTTTCATTTTGGTCAAAAAAATTCATGAGATTTCTTAATTTTACTCACCCAAGCAAAATATTTTTTATTATCATAGAGATAAAAATCAAGTTTATGTAGAACATTTTATCTTTATAAACTTGTAAATGTTCATAGAGCACTTGGAAGGACATATTTTTGATAAAACTTTGTAACAAGGAGGTCAAGGGTTTAAATCTTATTTTTTGAAAGAATTTTCTTTATGAGGATGATTTCTTGAAAAGGAATATTCCCTTTTTGGAATATTTCAATATGATTTGTAAGTTTTAAAAAGCATATTTGATTGTAAAAACATGCATACTTGTTGAAAATTTGCATGTGAATTTGTTGTCTTTTGTTATTGCATATCAAGGTGACATAATGGTGTATCTTGGTGAAATAAGGTTGTTTTTGGAGACATAAGGGTGTAATTCTTTAATTTTTGGTGTGGTTAAGTGAAAAAACCGTCAATAATTATTTTTTTTCTCTACATGGAGGTTAAGTGCAAAAACACCATAGAAGCAGTGTTTTGAGTAGTGAGAGTGGTATTTTTCTATTTTGTTGGATTTCTTTACATTTTGTCACACTTACTTTTCCTTGTTGCACTTGAATTTCACTCAAGATGACAAAGATTTAGAATTTGCTTTCAGATGGTGATAGATTAATGATTTTTAATTATTCAGATTGGAAATGTTTGATGGAAGCTTCATTAGTTTTTAATGAATTATGAGATATTTTTAAGAATGAAAATCCCACATTTCCAGTAGAATATGCTAAACTTGATGCATTAAATTTTTGTGACTCTAAGGCCTTATCATTGATGAAATGTTTTTTTACTCGTGATACTTATATTCATATCAAAAATTCTCCTCATAGTTACACTGCATGGAAAACATTATCTCATTTGTATGATAAGAAACCTAAGCATAAGAAGATAGACATTCATATGCAGTTGTTTAATTTGTCATTAGATGAAGATAGGGATATGGGAGAATATATGTTGAAGTTGAAAAATATTGCTACTGAGTACACTAAGGTTGGGTTTAGAAAACTAGATGATGATCTCATAGTCACTGCAGCTTTGAAAGGACTACATGGGTCCTATACAAACTTTATACAAATGTTACATGTCTCTGAAAAGATCACAAGAATCACTTTTGACAAGTTTTCTAAGTTGATCATCCAACATGACCTCTCTCTACCCAAGAAATCCAAGAAACTAAGGAAGATCATGTTTTAGAGTCTAATCCTAGTTCATCATCATCTAGGAATAAAAATAATAGAGGGAACTATTATAGAGGAGGTCGAGGTTACAAAGGAGGTAGATATCAAAACAAAGGTAGAGGTTATTCAAATCAACAACAATTTATCCATTCTCATTCAAATGAGACAAGTCATAGAGGACATGGTCACAACTCTTATAGAGGTAGAGGTTGAGGTAGATCAGACATTTAGTGTCATAGATGTGGAAAATTTGGTCACATTGCTTCTCAGTGTAGGATTCCTTTTGAAAAAATTCAAAGGCCACAAAAGTGACTAATTCTAACTCTACTCAATATGTTTATCATGACTATGATGAGTCTAGCAATGTTGCTCATGAATTTTCATTCACTACTTTGGGGCACATTGATTATATGGAATATGAGGCTAGAGACGAGCTCACAGATGTATGGGTTTTAGACACATGAGAAACCAAACACATGACATTTAGGTGAGACTTATTTTAAACTTTGAAAGAAGATTCTCTTTCTCCAGTTACTTTTGCAAATAAGTCTATGCATATTCCTTTAGGACTTGGGTCTATTCAAATTGTTCTTCTTAATGGTTCTATAAAATACTTGGAGAATGTTTGGTATATTCCCATGTTGAAGAGACATCTTCTTTCCTTGGTAACTATTTGAAATAAAGGTTATCAAATTTTTCTTTAAAATGGGCTCATCCATATCAATTCAGTGAAGGATGGTTATAAAACCATGTATATAGGATATGAGCATGGAAATTTGGTTAGATTGCATTGTAAAGTGTTTCCTCCCATAGTGGAACTTGTAGCAGTTGTTGAAATAGGTACATGTACTATGTCTACACAATGATTATGGCATCTCTGATATGGACAATTTAATATCCACTCTTTAATGGACTTGTAGAGATATGGTATGGTGAATGGGTTTCCCACTTTTCATAAAGATATTATTCTTTGTGAATTATGTGTTTTGGGAAAACAAAATTGGGAAAATTTTCCCAAAAACTCTTCATGGTAAGCTAATATATGTTTGAATCTAATTCATAGAGATGTATGTGACATGAAAAATTAATCCATTCGAGGGTGTAGATATTTTGTGTTGTTTATTGATGATTTTTTTAGGATAAAGTGGGTGTTTTTCATGAAAAATAAATCAGAAGTTTTCACTAAGTTTATTGATTGGTTACACTTAGTTGAAAAAGAAATAGGTTCACACTTAGCCACTTTCATTTAAACAATGGTGGTGAGTATACTTTGAATGAGTTATATTATTTTTGAGAACATGGCATTCATTGAAAATATAGTAATGTTTACACTCCATAGCAGAATGGAGTATCTAAATTAATGAATAGAATCGTAGAGGGCATAACACAAGCTATGTCACACTATAAACAACTTGATGATAAGTTTTGGGTATAATCCATTGGTACTATAGTGTATTTGAGAAATAGGTCCCCCATAGTAGCTCTTTTGGGATAAACTCCATATGAGGCTTGGTATGGGTTTAAACCAAAAGTTAAACACTTGAAATTTTTTGGATGCCTTTTTTTTGCTTTAGTTCCCACTAAACATAGAACTAAGTTGGAACTACAAAGTCTAAAATTCATCTTTCTTGGATATTCAAAAAATAAAATGGGGTATCATTTGCTTGCACAAGATACATGAAAATTCATAGTGAGTTAGGATGTAGTATTTGATGAATTTCGGAATATGAACACTATAGAGATTGATTCTCAACTTGATAGGTTAGACATGAAAAATGAAAAAAGAGATAAGGGTTTGAATAATGGGTGCAATTCCTCAAGGTTGTGGTATGAAACTCAAATTCCTTCATTTTCCTCTCCTTCATCTACTAGTTCATAGGTTGATGACCTAGAAATTGTTGAAAATTCTATAAGTCTCCCTTCAGATGATGCACATGATGAGAATTCTAGTGTTCTTGATTTTAATAATTTGAATAAGTAGCCAAAATGGGACCAAAGTACTTTTTTGACTTGAAAATAGATGAAGTTGGTTTAACAGGTCCCAAGAGTTCTCATATATAGGTGAATTATGCAATGGTTGTTACTACTTCCACTGAGCCATCTAATTTTGAGGAGACATCTACTAAACATATTCAGAAATAGGTAATTCAAAGTGAGTATGATGCAATACTTAACAATAATACTTGGGTTTTGGTTGATCCTCCTCCACATATTCAACCCATAGGATACAAATGGGTTCTTAGGACTAAGTATAAGTTGGATGACTCCATTAAAAAACATAAGGCATGACTTGTTGCAAAAGGATATGCACAACAAGAAGGTATTGAGTATGAGGAAACATTTGAACCAATTTATAAATGGCATGCTATTTGTATGGTACTTACCTTAGCAACACAAAATTGTTGGAAAGTCCATAAAATGTATGTTAAAAGTGTTTTTTTGAATGGTGATTTACAAGAAGTATACGTGAAACAACCTCAGGGTTTTGAATAGGTAGGTTTAGAACACAAAGTGTGTAAATTGATAAAAGCTTTGTATGGGCTCAAATAGGTACCCAAGGCTTGGTATGAGAAAATGTATTCATAATTGAAATCCATTGGTTTTCAACATAGTGAATCTAATGATACTCTCTATTTTTGAATGTAGGGTAAGAAATTGATGATTCCTATTCTCTATGTTGTTAACTTTTTTATCAAAAGCAATGATGAAAACCATGAAAAGTCTATGAAGAAGGATTTCAAAGATGGGTTTGAGATGATAAATCTTGGACTTCTTCACTACTATCTATGCATAAACATAACTCAGAAAGAACATAGTATTTTCATTTCACAAACCAAGTATATTTCTGAGTTATTAGATAGGTTTGGCATAAGTGATTTCAAACCTATCCTCACTCCCATGGAAATTAACTTGAAATTATATAAGGATGATAGCAGTGCATTTTTTGATAGCACCAAGTATAGGCAATTGGTGAGAGGTTTGATATATTTAATGACTACTAGGCCTGATATATCATTTTTAGTTAGAATTTTGTCTAGGTTTATGCATGAGCCTAGAGAAATTCATTGGCATGCATAAAAATGAGTACTTCATTACCTTTAGGGAATGAAAACATATGGCCTAGAGTACCACCGCAACAAGAACTTCAAACTTTTTGGGTATTGTGATGCAAGTTTTGGTGGATGTGTGGATGATAGATTTCCCACAACAATATACACTATGCATATGAGTTCAACTACCATTTCTTGGTGTTGTAAAAAGTACGAAATAGTGAAAAATTCATCAATAGAATAAGAGTACATTTTATCATGGGATGCTTTCAAAGAAATTATTTACTTATGGTGCATTCTTCAAGATCTTTAGGTTTCTCAGATTGCTCCTACATAGTTATACTTTGATAATCAGAGTGCAATCAAGATGTCAAAAAATATAGTGTTGCATGCCAAAACAAAACATATGGATGTCAAATATCATTATCTATGAATGCTGGTGGTGAAGAAAGCTCTTTATCCAATATATTTCCCAACTGTTGATCAAACAACTAATATTTTCACAAAAACCCTTAACAAAAACAAATTTGAAAAATTTAGAAAAATGCTTTGTGTGTCCAAATACTTGACTTTGGATCATAGTAGGGTTTGTTAGGACTTATCCAAAGTCTTAACTTATCTTAGTATTTTATTGTGTTAGGTTAATTTAATAATTTTAAATGGGCATGCATATTTTATAAAGACACCCCCATAAATAAATTAGATTAATTTTATTTGGGTAGTTTTTATGTTTAAGTTAATTAATAATGTAAACTACCTATTGGGTGGAATTCCCATAAGAGTTAGTTAATAGGTTAGTTGGTTTTACCAGTATTAGGTGAAATCTTATAAATAAATATTTATTTCATGTAAAAAGGTTAATGGAGTAAAGGCACCCTTTCTATGTACTTGATTTTGGTGATTAATAAAATGCTTGTGGACCCACACTCATTGGGCATAACATTCAACCTATTTTGGTTGTTTGTTATCAACAAACACTCCTAAGAGTATATATATATCTAAGTGCGAGCATTTATTTTATTTCACCAAAGTGATATATTTATGAAATTTTGTCCCCTTGGCATTAGTTAAAAATATTGAAAAACTTTGAAAACATCTAAGGAATGAAAATGAACTAAATTTATTTTAAACACCAAAGACAAATTTGTGAAAAATTTAACTACATTCAAACTTGGCCTTTTTCACCTTAGGAACTAAAAATTTTATAGGGGTTTTGCCTACTTCTAAGCTCAAATGTGAATGAGGAAACAACATTTTAAAATTTGCTCTTAGGTTTCTCTATTTTTTAGTCTCAGAGATCGACATCGATCTATGCAAGGATTTATGTTGATATATAGAAATTGATGTCAATTATTCACAAAGGGATCGATGTCAATCAACAAAAATCAATTTTGTTTTCTTTCAAAAACTAATATGGGCCTTCACAAAAAATACTATTATCAAATGAGTTTTAAAAAAAAAATAACACCATATCCTACCATGAAATGGTTAATCAAAAGATAACCATGCTATTAGAAAAAAAATAAAAACTAGAAAACTCAATAAAAACTTGTTAAACACATTTACACCATGATATGTTTTACACATATGGGTCGAAGTCAGTCTTGGGTGGATCAACATTAGTTCTAGTAGGATCGACGTTGGTTCTTTTAGGATCGACATCAATCTCTATTTAAATTATGTGTCACTAAAAAATATAATATGTGAAAAATAAAATTAAAACTTGAATTTTAAAGATTATTAAGCATTCATTAGAAAAACTAATAAATGTATATTAGTCTCTTATGTTGCAAGGTATGTTTAGTCTCCCATCAAGTATGCCATTTATGATCATAGGAATCCAAGAAGGGAGGTTAGTATATTTTTAGTTAAAGTAAATAAAAACACACTAACACTTACACTCCTAGCCTTGATACTAGGGGGAACTTAGTAACAAAGACTAAATAAAAGCATAACTAAAAACTAAAAGACACAAATTATTTATTGAGTGGCTTGCTCAGCTTGTAATTCAAAAAGATTTTGGCAAATGAAGCTTGTTGGCTCCTTCTCTCCTTGGAACTTTAGATTTGATATGGATTTGATTTTTCTTGGCTTAAGATTTTGGCATTATAACATTATAATAAAGCTTGTCTCTCTCCAAACTATAATTATAACTTTTGCTTATGAGAGCTTATTGAATATATTTGTGCATAATAACTTTTCACCAAAATAGATTAAGATTTAATAGGCAAGACATTTTATTTATATCTTAAGTATTTAACTCTCACCTAAGGTGAGTTAGGGTTGTGTTAAGGCTTGGAATGGGTTCAATCCTAACCTAGGTGAGTCAAATCTAACTCCAATAGAGTTAACAGTTATCAAGTAATTATAATTTGTATTTACTAAGAATGGCTCTCAAAATTGGATATTTTCAAAGAGATTGACAACTCATAAAGGCAATGATGAAAGGCTAGGATATTTTAAATTTTTGAATTTAATTTTTTAGATATTCATTAATTTAAAATGGATAATTCAACTAGGAATTTAATATGGTTTAGTTTATTAATTGATTTTAATTATCAGTTTAGATCTTTTATGATGTGATTCAAGTGTGTAATTGCCCCACTTAATATGTCCATAGGCTAAATTGAATTTTGTTATGCCGCATTATGATTAGGGATGAATTTACGAGAGGTTACTATTGCATATAATAAAATACCCCAATTAGGGATGCCTCAACATGATTCTATGTTTTGATTAATGATGTGCAAGAAAATTTGGGATGTTTAGTGATTCTCAAGCTTAATTTTCAATGGTTGTTAGGAATTGGTCTAAAGTTTGGTCAAAGGCCAGTTGTGGCTAGTTTTAGGTGTCTACATATGGAATGTAAAAGGAGAAATTTATGGATGTCTATGGACATAATTATTTTATTAGACTCTATATTCTTATTTAAATAAATGGTATATGCATCAAGAAATGTGGAAATGTACTTCTAAATGAGAAGACACAAAAATATATTGATGTCAAACCTTCAATTTTTGGGACCCCATTACAAGAGTTTGTCATGCATTATGAAAAATAAAAAAAATTATACATGACATAATTTACTACAAAAGACCACTTTAGAAAAATAAAATTATAATAAATAGTGTTAGTTTACATGGATGATTGGGAAAAATTGGTACAATCACAAGTGAACTACTAAAAAATGTGGAAATAAATATCAAAAATAAAAATAAAAATTAGAGTATGATACATTGCTAATAAATAAAAAAGGATGAGAAACCAATAAATATAAAATTTAAGATAGAATAATGAGAGAGACAATTAATTGATACTACAGGAGATAATACACAATAATTTTATCAACCTCTCAAAATATGATATGATAATATAGCTACAAAGGCAATCCAAAATGGGCAAAAAAAGGAAATTATTTGGAGTGTAAAATATATTGGAATTACTAAGGGATTATGAGGACCTATTCCCATAAACATGCATATAATTAAAATGAATAAACTAAGAAGTTGGGAATATGAAAATATCATTAAAAGATTATATAAATCCTATTTTAAGGACTAAAGTAAAAATTAAGTTGGATAAGATGTTAGTTGGTCACATAATAACCCATATGAAGGACATGAAATGGATAAAACCTATGGTTATCTAAAAAAATAAAACTAAAGCAATCTGCATTGAATAAGGCATGTTTACATGATCCCTTCCCAACTCCATTCACATAAGAGATATTATAAAGTGTTATATGAAGAGAGATCTATCATTTCAACAATAAATTTTATAGATACAATCAAGTAAGAATAACCCTTAAATATTGGTCAAAAATCACATTTGTAATGGAACAAGGATATTTCATGTATATAGTTATACCCTTCATATTTAATAATTATTCAGTTATGTTTATTTGAATAATGGTCAATACATTTAGATAATTTATACATGTATTTTTAGAAGTATATCTTGATTATGAAATGATGTTTCACTTAATTAAATATCATGTCCAAGTGTTTTGGTTAATGTTATAAAGATGTTAACAACTAAAAATCTCTCTTAATGTAAATAAATTTATTTTTTCCATACCATTTAGTACATTATTGGGACATATAAGCTACAAAGAGGGATTGATGATAGATCCACACTATCATAAATATACCACCACCCAAGACACAAAAGTAATTTAAGTAATATTGGGTTATACTTGATATCACTAATGGTTTATTAGAAACTACACAACCATAAGTTCACTAATAGAATATTTATTTAAGAAGAAACATAAATAACTTTTGGAATGGTTGACACAATGTCATGAATCCTTTGACAAGTTAATAAACAAAATTGTAGAAGCTCTAATACTATTATTCCTTTTTTGGAAGATCACATTCCATGTTCATGTAGATGCATATGTAATAGTAATAGGAGTGGTGTTAGCACAAACCCACTTAAAAATAGATAATCCCTTTTCATTTGCGATTAGGAAATTGGTGAAGGAGGAAATAAATTATTATACCACAAAATGGGAGGAGCATTATATGGTGTATGTGGTGCATAAATTTATACATTGCTTTTTGGAAAAACTATTTATATTATTTATATAGTATGAAACACTTAAATATTTTATCAATAGATAAATTATAAATTATGGAAATTTCCACTAGTTAATGATATTCTAAGAGTTTGAATTTAAGATTGTAGTAGAACCCAACAATATAAATAACAAGCTTGAATATCTATCTTTCATAATTACAATAGAGGACATAAGACCAATTGAAGATGAGTTTCCTAGATCTCACCTCTTTCACGTTAAATCCATTCTAAAAGATATGAAACATATTACACAATTCCTTTCTACTAGAGATTTCTCAGAAGAATATAGCAAACTAGAAAGAAAAATATCAATGAACCAATATTTTCCCTTTATGATAATTGAAGGAGCATTGTATAAGAAATCAATAGATTAAGTGTTTCAGATAGTAACATTAGCACACTAATGAGATAACATAATAATAGAACCCCATGATGGAGTTACAGGAGGACAAAACTCATAAGAAATTATAGGTAAGAAAATGGTGCTTGTATTCCTATGGTGGAAAACACTATTCAAAGATGCACATAAATATGATAGAAATTGTGACATATGTCAAATCATGGGAAAACCAAGTTCATTAGATGATATACCACTACATCTAGTGTTTACACTAGCCCTATTTAACAATGGTCCTTTGATTTTATTGGTCCTATTAAACCTATTACACCGAAGAGTAATACTAAATTCATTATTACTAGAATAAAATATTTGACAAGAATGGAAGAGATAATACCCACAAAGTATTATAAAACTAATACTGCCAAAGAGTTCCTCTATGATAATATAATCACATGGTTTGGATTCCCACTAATTATAATGAGTGATTAGGGCAATCATTTTGTCAATAACACAATTTTAGAATTACTTAAGCACTTTTTGATCTAGCATAACATAAAAACACATTACTACCCTCAATCAAATAGAAGTGTTGAGGGATTTAATAATGTATTTGAGAATGTATTGACAAAGGTTTTTAATATATAGATTAGAGATTTAGATACTAAAATATTGGTACTACTATGGGGTTAGTTCACCACATATAAAATGTTAACCAAGTACTACACCTTTTAATTGGTATATGGTTTATAAGTGATAGTCCCAATGGAGTATATACTACTGGGTTTAAGAATAGTAGTGAAATTTTGATTGAATGAGAAGGATTCCCTTTAATAAAGATTGATAGAATTGATAAAAATGGATGAGAAAATATTATTACCAGCTTACAATCAAAACCAAATAAAACTAGACAAAAAGCCTGGCATGATAGATGTATAAAGGTCTAAGAGTTTAAAATTAGAAATAAGGTCTTACTCTATGATAGAAAAATACAAAAAACTAGGTAAGTTTAAAATTATATGGTTGGACCCATATATAATTGAGAATGTACTAAAATACAGAGCAATAAGACTATGAACACTTGTAGTCACACTTATAAAATTATTTGTAAATGGAGCTAGGTTGAATCTTTATACCACATATAACTACAGTGATATGTATGAAAAATAGTCATGAAACTAAAGGTGTAATATTGTCATTTTAGATAAATGAGTCAAGTGAGAGTACTATGGTATCCTATGCCAAACATCTAGGTACCTAGTTATTGATTGTGCTACCTCCCCACCAAGTTGGCATTTTATTTCCAGATGGGTAGGTCGAGAGAGGATATTTCAATATCTTATGCAAGATGTTTAATTACCTAGTTGTTGAGCATGTCAAATATCCTAGTGGGACAAGTATAAATATGTATAAAATAGGAGAAGGGGTAATAAAAAATGAAAAAAAAAAGAAAGATAAATGATAAAAAATATTTTTAAAATAAAAAATAAAAAATAAAAAATAAAAAATAAAAAATAAAAAATAAAAAATAAAAAATAAAAAATAAAAAATAAAAAATAAAAAATAAAAAATAAAAAATAAAAAATAAAAAATAAAAAATAAAAAATTAAAATTAAAAAATTAAAAAAAAAAAAATAAAAAAAAAAAAAAAGAAATTAAAAAAAAAAAATAAAAAATAAAAAATAAGAAATAAAAAATAAAAAATAAGAAATAAAAAATAAAAAATAAAATTAAAAATTAAAAATTAAAAATTAAAAATTAAAAATTAAAAATTAAAAATTAAAAATTAAAAATTAAAAATTAAAAATTAAAAATTAAAAATTAAAAATTAAAAATTAAAAATTAAAAATTAAAAATTAAAAATTAAAAATTAAAAATTAAAAATTAAAAATTAAAAATTAAAAATTAAAAATTAAAAATTAAAAATTAAAAAAAAATTAAAAATTAAAAATTAAAAATTAAAAATTAAAAATTAAAAATTAAAAATTAAAAATTAAAAATTAAAAATTAAAAATTAAAAATTAAAAATTAAAAATTAAAAAATAAAAATTAATAAAAATTAAAAATTAAAAATTAAAAATAAAAATAAAAAATTAAAAAATTAAAAAAAAATAAAATAAATAATAATAATAATAATAATAATAATAATAATAAAATAAAAAATAAAAAATAAAAAATAAAAAATAAAAAATGGAAAAATATAAAAATAATTTTGAAAAAAAAAACATGTAGACAAAAAACAAATTTGATTTCTTTTTAGAAAAAGACTAGGAAACATTCAGAACCCCAAAGGAATAAGTAGATATCTAATAAGATATATGAATTTAGATAAGATTAAAGGAATATGTGGAAATAATTTCAGAACAACAATAAATAAGCAAATATGTAAATGACACAATATAGTTATGTTTATTTCAGCAAAATGATATATTGTGTGCGTAAGTTTTAAATAAAAAATAATAAGTAAATACAAATGGATGGTTTGTAGGAACTACAAAAAATAGTTAATAGATAAGGTTGATGATGTCGTAAGGATAAGGTGAAATTAAATGGAAAAAGTGAGAAGACATGTAATAAAGAATCAAAGAGGATGAAGTGGGTAAAATATATAAAATTAATAAATGAAATTAGATACACCAATAGAACCCTTGATTAAATGGCCAAATCAAAAACATTATAAATAAAGGGTTTAGATAATAGAAAAAGTATATGAATCTTCTACTAATGAGACTCTATTAAAATTTCAAATGAAGTTACATGACTCTGTTTAATATGTTTTCTTCAAATAGACAACATTAAAAACTAAATTTATACAAAAGTTGTATTTGTAGAGGATATTAATTAGTGCAAGTATAATAATCATTCAATGAAATTAGAATATCTAGACTTTTTGGGTGCATTCTATAGCATTCCATCTCTAGTAATGCATTATGAAGATATACATAGATACATTCAGCCTCACTTGGTGGAGATTGGCCATAGAGTAATAGATATTGAAATAAGGGAAATGATGTAGCCAAATCCATAAACACAACAAATAAAATATAAGTTAGAGTGTGGTATTATCCCTAGGATGAAGTTAGATATTTGAAGTTAGTTTCCATACTTCGTGATGATGATGAGTGACACAACAATACCTCTTGATTGAGCTCATGAAGATGTTTTGTATTTAGATAAACCCTAATATATTACACCAAATGTCATATATAAAATGATTGTAATGATGAATGAAGAGAAAAACACTCACAAGTATGATATTAAGAAGAATGTTAGCATAAGATCGATGGCCTAGCTCACATGAATAAGTTTCAATAAACAAGTCCTTTCAATTCATAAAATAAAATACCCTAATGTATGTTATGCTAAAAATAAGCTACATGGAAGGTGTAATACACAAATAGTTAGGATTTTATTCTTGAAAGAAGTGTCCAAATGCATGGGATATGATTTACACTAGGATACAATATGACTTGACCACTGAAATGTTCAAACAATACCATGAGAACCTTCACAAGATTAATAAAATACACAAGTTTTTTTAGATGGATCACTTATAATAATATTAGCCAATTATTTCACACATAATATTCTCACCATTAAGGGTTAGTTCAGTGGGATCCTAATACACATTCAGGATCACAAATAAAAACTAGTTTAGACTTCATACCTTTAGTAGAGGAAGTATGACTCTTTATTTCATGAGAAAGGACAATTAGAAATATGGTAGATGGTAAATCCCATATATCCAAAGAAATAGTTAAAAAAAAAATTAAAAAGTCAATTTTTTGGTAGACACCAATAATGTTTAATTATAACCATTTGCTAAAAAAATTTGATCACTTCCACCTCTTCCCTACAAGGTCAGTGATGGTAGATTGATGAATTAATTATTTGATCTTAGAGTTTACCATAAGATCCTACATTAGATACATTAATGAATGAAGTAGGAGTTAGTTTTTACTCTATGGTAGAATAAAAAACCTTTGAATAAGAGACATATTACTATAAATGTATAGGAATAACTTGTATACACATAATATTTTCAAAAAAAATTAATTACTAATGCTTATTATCTTGCAGGAATGAGTTGAGTTGATCTCTCTAAGTGCATGCCCTAAGGGGTGCACCAAGAAAGGGGTGGAAAGACCATTAGTGCTTCACAATATTATTTTCCCTTTTTCCCACTTACTATCTACACACTTGTCTCCTAAAACCATTCCCCTAAGCTTTTATTCCTATTTTGCACTATCCTCTAGCCTTTTTTCACATTCTTTAGCCCTTATCTAACTTAAAACCCCTTTTTTATAATTTTCATTACATATCCCCATCGACCTTGTATTCTTATTGACAAAACTTATTGGGGTCTAGGTCAACCCTTGGTTGACCTAATCCATGACCTAGTTTATTTTTGTCAATCAATATACTAGGTTGACTGGGTCAACCTTGTTGGCCTAAAATTTCAAAAGGTTTAGGGTTTGATCCACTAATATAAACACATTAATTTTTCCATTTCTATAAGAAGAGAAGAATAAGTAAGTATATTTCACATTTACTTATCCACCATTCTAATTGAGGAGCAAAATTAGGATTTCATAGTTTTTTTAGAGATATGTATTTTGTCTTGTTTCAAAGTCTTTTAGGTGAATTGATAGGTTATGTAGACTAAATTTGACTTGTCCTTATCATCCTTACATGCCATAATAACCCCTTTCAAAACACCTTGGCCAAGTGAGAGATTGAGGCTCCATGGGTTCGTCTTCAAAGGTAAGTATTCCTAACTTTGTTCCTCCTTTGTAAGAGTAGATAGATATGAATTTTCACTTCTCTTCCATGTATTAGGATTATATATGCATTGACATGACTATATGTCTTCTATGCATGTTTAATTTTAGTGTTTATTATCCCCACTTTGTGCCAAAAGCTTTGGTGATCACTAGACATAAGACCTAGTTGGGATACTACTTAGTTTTGCTTGATTAAAGGATTTTTAACCCTCCATAGTGATATTATTTGTGGTAATATATCCATTGGCTAGGTCTAGTAGATCCATATTGGTCATGACCCCAATTATCTAGTGTATTCATAACTATAAGTAGGATTTATCTTCTTGGATCTAGGATTGATTTGCAGATCTACTGCATTTCCCATTATATACATTTTGGTAATCCCAATGTGAATCTAACCCTTGAAAGTTTTATTTCATGCTTTTATTTCTATCATATTATTATTTTTCTATATTTGTGATACTATATCAAACTAATCAGTATAGTTCTAACTTTATGTGCATCGGTTTAACACATAATGACATCAAAATGACTATGTTCTTTATGTGAAATTATTCAACAAATACTAGTTATTATATTAAATATGTTGACATAATACTCATGTTTAGTCCTAGATAAGAATACAAGGTTGAATAGGTTAACTCTATCATCTTATTCTCCCTTCTAGCATCCAAATCAACAAACTAGGTCAAATGGGTTGACTTAGTCTCTATTCTAACATCCAAATTAAAAAAATAGGTTGAATTAATCTCTCTGACAACATCCAAATCAATAAAATAGGTTGATCAATTCAACCTAGTCATCTTATCCTTTTTTAACACAGAGTTTTGTTGAACTAGGTCGAACCAATCAACATAGTTTATAGAATTTGAAAGAAGCATTCAAAGCACTTCAGTATAATATTTACAATCCTAATCATGTTTCAACCGATCCAAGTTCCTTTCTATATCTCTTAGTCATTTCAATACTTCATTTGGGTTCTATTTTGTACAATTTAGTAGTCTTTAAAACTATGACCCTAAAATAAACTAAGTTAACCTAGCCGACTTAGTTATGTAGCCTATCTTCTATCTAAAAGATTGGGTTGACTTGTTTGATTCTATTCTTAAATACATTTGCTTCCATATAATAGTATTGACTGAGTCAACTCTATTCTATACTATTTTCATATATTTTCATCTAAACTAACTCTATACCATTCTAAACTTGGGAATTAACAACTATTTGCTAGTAATTAATTCACACTTTCATTTTAATCTATTTGCATGCTTAAAGTACCTCACATAGTCTAAATAGGTGGTTTTTCAAATTACCATTTAGCTACACTATTTTTTAATCTTTTTTCACACACTACCAAATCACACTTTATTCAAAACATATTTAACATTTATCTTCCCAAGGCCTACCTACTTGGATTTCATCACCAAGGGGAAAGCCATCTTGGTTTTCTAGCCAAGTATAAATTTGTTATTAATAGTATATATTGGAAAAACACTAGACACCCTTATCACCAAGAGATTGTGAAGTGAGAGGGTAGGCTCTAATACCAATCTATTATCATTTCCAACATAGATCCCTTTCAGCCTAAATGTTTGGAAACCATCCATACATTGCTTTCTAGTTCCCTATTTTCAGCCAACTTCATTATCAAACATAAAACAACACTTTATAATAATATAATAACACTCAGGATGAACACTTAGAATTTAATTTTTAGTTTATTTATTTCTCTCTTATCATTGTGTGTTATATTACAAAAACTTGCATTAGCCAGCACTGGTGCAAGTTTTTATGTTGTGTGCCCCAATTAGATGACTTACATTGATCCAATTATTTGTGTGTTTGCTTACATTTCTTGCTTGAATTATATTGAAAGTTTTTTCACTCTTTTAGCAAACTATCATTTTTTTTATTACAGTCTCTTATAGACTACATTTTCCCTTGTTAGTAGTATGTAATGGACCTATACAACTATGTATCCCCGTATACCTTCTTTATCTCCTTGTCTACAATACACAATCAACTTGTATGACTTTTTACCCTTATCTACCTCTTGGATTATAGTAATAAGTTGACTTGGTCAACCTTATACCCTTATTAACTTAGTTTCATACCCTATCTACATTATAGAGTTAAACTATATGATTCTATACCCTTATCTACCTCTTTGTTTATAAAACATAATCAACTTGGTCAACTCTATATCCTTTCTAGTCTTTAGCTTTGCATTAGAATAGTCTTGCTTGATATTTCTCCCTTGTCATGAACTTCCTATTTGAAGACAATACTAAGTTGAATTCAATAGATATGATTAGCTTTACCAACCTTAATAGATTCTCCCATAAGTATCTTGTGGCTCCTACCCTAGATAAAGGTAATGTGCATGTAGCCACTTGCACTACAAATTATGGGACCCCTTCTCATTCCTCTTTATAAGATTAACTTGAATTATATTATACTTTGTTGGATGGTGGAGCCTGATCTTATTATAATAGGGGGATTAGGGGGAAATTCCCCCTCACTATGGTCACCATGGGGGTCCATAGGGGGTGGTGACCTACTTGGAAACCCCCTAGTCGGGGTTTGGGGGAAGCTCCCAAAAAACAAACTTTTTTATAAAATGCATTGTAAAATAATCTAATTTCATAGTAAATTTGGACCATTCACTATTAGGTTGCAAATCTAATTATATAAATTATGTTTGTGAATTTTTTCCCTATATGTAACCCTCCATTTGATATGAGGGCATAGTAATTATGATGGATCTCTATATGTGAGTAAAGAGGATATTATAGTGGATGTATTATAATTTTTCCCTTTCATTTGTTGGATTGAATAATCATAAGGACCAACTATTTCTATGTGGGCATAGCCCATATTGGGTGAACCACATTAAATTTATGTCTCTATTGAGTTATGTTTTATGAATTTTATTTTTATATTTAATTCATTACTATTGTTATATGTTATATATTACATAAAATAATCTATAAATGCTCATCTTCATCAATGATTTTCCTCAACATCAAATAAAATATCCTTCTAGTATTTACCATCTCATGATAAGTGGTCAAACTGAGGAGACCCATTCACCTTCTTCCATATTCTCAAACATATTTGGGGATACTAAGCTCTTTTTTTGTCAACATCTTCCTTATCTCTTGACCCCTTCTCATACTATGACATCTTCCTCTTTGATTTCCTTCACCTCCATGCCTAGTATATCTACTAACATGGTAGGTTCTACATCTAGTGGGCATCTTCTAAGACCCGTTTTACTCAATTCAAGTTCCACTAGTTCATATTTTTATACCCATGGTAATAATGCCTATAGTGTTGATTCTTCTCATCCCTCTACTAGTACATATTTTACCACATAAGTAAATCATCCTACTAGTGCCTCACTTGCCAAAAATTCCTTGCAATCCACTAATAACACCCATAGTAGTAGCCAAGACACTACTACCAATTCCAATGCCTCACATAATGAAAATAACACCACTCAAACCCATAAAATTATCTTACAAAATATTAATCAAAATAATTCTTTACAAGCTAATAATTTCAACTAAATGATGTAGATGAAATTTTTTTTATCCATCTTCAAAATCACCCTCAATAGATTTTATAGGGAATGCATAACAAAAATGCTCCCCCACCTCCTCTTTAGGATTCCCATTGCAATATTATCCCTCAACCTCCCCTTGTTAACAAAATAGTCAAGCACCTTTAAAATGAGCCTCTTACACTTCAAATTTTTAACATTGATATAATAGGTATCATCCCTACCATTACTTAGAATGGATCAACGAATCCTACTCTCAACTTAAAAACATTTGGAAATCTATACAATATTGGGTCAAGTTATATACTTTTTCTTCTACCAAGATATTATTAGAAAATATCTTTGGAGATGATTTAGATTTATATAACCAACTCAAATATCATTACATCACTAGTTTGGAAGATTTATTTAATTATCTAGTCCAAGAGTTTCAAACTAGTGATTTCTATGAAAATACCTTGGCCCATTTTATCAATTGTAAGAAACTTGAGATAAAGCCACATAATATTTCATCAAACGGTTGAAGACCTTGTCTAAGAAAATTAAGATATAAACCAAAAATGATAACCTTTTTCATATATTTACCAATGCTCTTTATCCCAAGTTGTAATATCAATTATGGACTCTCTCTCCACAAGCTTTGGAAGAGGCCATTGACCAAGCCAAGTGTGAATATTTGATCATGCATCGATTCAAGCCATCCCAACCTTCTATGGGTACTTTCATGTTAATTAAAAATAATAATCATAATGATATTAATGATGTCGTAATTGATTCTTATGATACCATTCATACTATTTAAGCTATTGTTCAAATTGAGGTTGGAACAAGCTTCCCCTCCCAACCACATCACTAATCCTCATTTATCTTCAACAAAAAAACATAAATGTTCATAAACCTTTATCCTTATTTGAATTAAAAAATCATATACCAAGGCCTCTTCCATAAGATATTGATCCCACTCATCTCATGAAACCATGGAATAATCCCAATAATTTTTTTTGGTTTCATGGTATTTGGAGTCATTCTCATGAGACTTGTAGGCAACTTCATAATTTGAATATGGATATCCTTCTCAGTCCAAATTTTGACCATGATTATTTCATTTTTAAACATCAACAAACATATGAAATTACCTTCAAATCCCATGAAACACAAATTAAATCTTAAGCTTTGAACTAGGCTAATGCTCATTGGTCATATATAAAGATCTTCTTATGAATCACTAAGACAATCAAGATAAACCTATACCTACCAATAATATTGATAGTCTTATTGACCCAAATCTTGAAGATAATGTGGTCAATATGACTAATATGTGAATGGTGGTTACCTTCATTGATCCTCATCCCATCCACACTCCTCAATTGTCTTGCACTTTTTATGTTATCCAAGACTCTTCCCCAACTCACTTAATAGAGTTAGGTTAAGAACACCTTATATCTTTTGATGAACCAATTTCAACACCTCTTTAGGGATAACAATTCCCATACCATTTTTACCACTCCTCCAATCTCTTTACCCATCACTAATGATACTCAAACTTGTATAAGACTTATTTCAATTTATCTCAAACCAAATATCTATCAATTACCCCATATTCTCAAGATAATGAACAAATTTGTCCTCTAATTCAACCTCCTACCTCTTATCAACATAAATTCACATGCACTTTAAATCCTAATTATGAGGACCTCCTTTAACACTATGCACATATTTACAACATTCCCCTTATGGATTATGATGAGTGGGATCCTATCATAAAACTTACTAATCTCCCATCTCAAATTACATTTCTCCAACTTATGCAGACTTATCTACTTCACCGTAGTCATATTATGTAGATCTTGTCCAAAATGAACATCCCTCATCCTCCCCTAGTAGGATGTGAATCACCTTATCTAAATTAGATGATAGTATTTTACAATAATGCAAAGAGATTATTGGAACACAACCTTATTTTAAGAGGGGGTTGAATCATTATATAAATTAAAACTAGTCCTTTAATACCTTTTTGGATAGATTAAAAGATATATGAATATTATATTAAATATGTAAATATAAATCATACAAAAATACACATGACACAATATTTATATGTGGAAAATCCAAAGGGAAAAACTATGGTGAGAATATATGCTAGAATCTACTATTCTAATCTAGATTCATAGTTCAATGCCTCACTAACAAACCTCACTAGTTACACATTTAAGGACACCAATACTAAGGAGATACCAATCCCCAATCTAAGAACCAAATCAATTTGTCTAATGGCACCAACTAATTAGATATCCATGGAGCTACAAATCTAGTATATAAAGTAGATTCATAAATGAATCTAGCTCTAACTCTCTATTACAAGTTTAGTCTATAACTACTCAATCTCTACACATCCCTCTATGCCTTTATTTTTCTCTCTACTCCTCTCTTTATGTGTTTGGATATAACTTTATTATAGACACTTCATATTTTTACTCTATTCCTCTATGTCTCTATATTCTTTATTTAACACAATTCTATAGATTAACTCACTCTTTCCATTGTCCTAGATATCATTTATAAAATAATTGATCTAAGGCTCCATATCTTCTATGTGTTCACACTTGGACTATAATACATCATACCAATTATGGACTTTAGTTTATTATGACTTGAATTGTTAGTTCTTACATCTCAATTACATATATTATACTAATAATTTTAGGTCTTATTACTATTTATGGAATTTTTTGGACTCAAGTTTTGATGCACATGCTCATTAATATAGATTTTATCAGTTAGATTGATCAAAATCATTGATTGTGTTGAGATATAGAGATTACACATCATTTCCTACATGTTTCTATAACTAATCATTTATCTAGATATAACTTTATATATTAATCGTTGATATTATGCTTGGCATCATGATCCAATGGACTATGTCTAACTATATTAGCTTTAAAATGCATCCATTTGATCAAATATTGATAGGTTCATGTTATCCATTTGATATTTATACACTTAATAACTTTAGCTTTGTCATATTTAAAATGCATTCATCGATCTTCCTAATTTGAGCTTCCACATGCTATTGGATCTCCAAAGATGCACATTTTTTATCTATGCCTAGATGTTAAATGTTGAGCTCTTTATCCCATCTCATTGCTTCCTATATCTTTGAATCTCTTTCAATCCGTCGATCTTCTCAAACATGCTTCATATTTAATTCACCACTGTATCGATAAACATTGATAACTTTATTCCATCTGAATCCACTCGCTCCATTGGATCTTCTTTATATGATCATGTACTCACTATCAAATCTTGCATTGCTCATTGACCTTTTGACTTAAAACCACTTCATTTATTTGACATGTGGACTTTGTGATTGTGAAACTTATCACTTGTACATTAACTTAGAGGTCCTTTTGACAATTTGACTTCATTTCACTTTGTTGGATCATTTATTTATGATGAATTGATATGTTTTGATCAATCTAAGACATAATATAAAGTCTAAGACTTGGGAAATATTAAGTCCTTTGATCACTACTTGAGATAGTAATTTCTAGGTCAAGGGGCTAGTTTTACAATGATGATAAAGATTTAAGTTATAACTTAAGCTATTAGGTCCTGGCTATATCCATTAAACATAAAAATAAAAAGTGTATGTTTATTCCATGACATAAAACCTTAGGTTTTAACTGAGAAACCCTACTTTGTCTGAGGTCAAATATAATTCAATTATGATCTCATTCTTTCTCCTTTAAGCTTGTGGACCACATATTCAAGATGCTCATGATAAACTCATCATAGATCTTCTCTTTGTTTCCTTTTCAAATTTCCATAAATGATCTTTGTAAAATCATGAAAACTTTGCAAGTGCATATTTTGACTAATAATGGAGATCATTTTAATATGCCTAAAAGGCTATCTTTACACTAATATAACTCTTGTTGTACTTAATATCATGAACTATAAATTAATGCAAATGATCCTGTTACATAGAATATTACATCCATATAACTATTTTCTCTTGAATTCTTCATGTGTGCAAGATATGACATAATGAAAAATGAATGTTCATCTATTTTTTACAATCTATAATTTTGATAGTGTTGGAAAACATTGTCAAAATGGCGTGGAGCCCAAATTTGATCAAGCATATATTATGTTGTGCTACATCATGTGACCTAGGATTTAGTGCATAACTACTAAGGACTATTATGATTATAACCATATGACCAGATCCCCCATACTCATTCACATTTGGTAACGGTGATGTCATAAAAATTCCTTCTCATCTTTTTTATCATAGACCTAAAATGTCTAGTTAATCAATATGCGGAACCAGATGAATTCCAGTCATGCACACAAGCATTCCAATCATTTTTAAACTCTAATAGGATCATCTGCATATCTTATAATCACCATATTTAGTATTTAAAATTAATTACATGTTCATAATGTCCATTTTGACATCAATGACAAGCATATTTCCAACAATCTCCCCCTTTGTCATTGATGGCAAACTAAATGCTCTGATCTTCCACTATTCAACTCCTTTATCTAGCATTGATTACATTGTATTTTATAAGTATGAACTAAATTTATTTATAAAAAAATTGTTCCCCCTTAGGACATGGCACATTTTCCTAATACTCAACTTGGACAATTGCTCTACTTCTTCTTTGACATTTGCACTTTTTTTCCAAACTTTTGCAGAGAGCATTTTGCTCTTCTTATCTCATAGAGAGCATTTGAACCTTTATCCCCATTTATAAGTAATGGAAAAGGGAATATAGATGAATGTATGTCCAAATATTTCTCCCCCTTTATCAAATAAATTATATTTTCCAAGATTCTACAACTTTTAACTCATTAAAAATATTCAAAAGTATGCATACCTGAGTTGGTTTTTCTATTTTCTTCCAGGGATTAACAAAACTTCTATGAGACTCCACCTAGAATCATGCCATATTAATTATATATAGTGATGTGTTTTAGGATCCACCACTCCCAAATTTTTTCTTAAATATTAAAATTGTTCCCTAGGAAGAGGTTTGGTAAATATGTCTACAATTTGATCCTTAGTTGACACATATTTCATTATGACCTCTTGATATGAAACCCTTTCTCTTAAGAAGTTATACTTGATTTATATGTGTTTAGTTATATAATGCATCACTAGATTATTTGATATATTTATTTCACTTGAATTATCACAAAGAATAGAAATAGGTGACTTGTACTCAACCTTGATGACCTTGAGTGTTTGCTTTATCCACAAGATTTGAGTGTAACATACCACTGGTGCTACATACTTTGTTTCTGAAGTAGAAAGAGTAACTAATTATTGATTTTTGATCATCCATGAAATAATTATATTTCCAAGGAAAAATGTACCACCACTAGTGATTCTTCTATCATCCACACTTCCTTCCCAATCAACATATGTATATATGCTATCAAAGTCAAATATTCACTTGTAGGGTACCATAGGCCATAGTAAGTTATGCTCTTGATATATCTAAGGATCCTTTTCAATTCATTGACATGTTACTCTTTAGGATAAAAATAAAATATGAAAACCATGCACACTACTTGCATGATATCTATTGTTGATGCAATTAGGTATAGCAAGATACTTATCATTGATCTATACATAGTCTGATTTACATCAAGTGACTCATCATATTTTCTCAACTTGAATCCAGTTATCATGGGAGTACTAACTGGCTTCCTATCTTCCATTCTAAATTTATTGAGCATCTCCTTTACATACTTGGTTTGGGATATGAATATCCCTTCATCAATTTTTGCTATTTGTAGACCAAAGAAAGAAAATTCTCCTAGCATAGACATCTCAAATTCACTTTGCATTTATGTAGAAAATTCTTTACACATTTTTTAATTTATACCACCAAAGATGATGTCATATATATAAACAACAACATTCAACATATTCTCACCTTCTGATTTGAAATATAGATTATTGTCTACACATCCTTTGTTTAATCCTTATTGTTGTAGGTACTGTTCCAATATTGAATACCATACTCTAGGTCCCTATTTTAGACCATACAATACTTTATTTAGTTTGCATACATAATCTTCTTGTTCTTACAAATAAAAACCTTTAGGTTTTTCTATGTAGACTTCCTCTTCTAGGTTCCCATTCAAGAAATCTGACATGACATCCATTTGGTAGACTTTGAACTTTTTATAAATAGAGAATGCTAGAAACATTATTATAACTTCCAAAATAGCAACTAGAGAAAATGTTTCCTCAAATTTTATGCCTTCAAATTATGCATATCCCTTGAACTCTAATCTTGATTTATTCCTTATAATGACTCCATATTCATTGAACTTGTTTTTAGAGACCCATTTTGTACCTATCACATTCTTATTTGAGGGTCTTGGAACTAATTGTCAAGTTTTGTTCTTTTTTATTTGGCTCAGTTCTTCTTCCATAGATTTTAGCCAATTCTCATCCTTGTTAGCTTTAACATAGATCTTAGGCTCAATTTCAAACATTAGAGTAAAACTTAATTTTTCCTTGTTCATTGCAACTCTTCTCCTTGTCTAAATTCCTTCATTCTTATTTCCAATTATCGGCTCTTTAGGATGATCCTTTTGAACAAATTGTGGAGGTGATTTTTCATTATTTTCCTCAACCTCTTCACTATCTAACTCTTCATTACTAATTTCCTTGTCAAGTTCAACATGTTTTATGCCTTCTTCAACCTTGACATTTATGTTCTCTACTATTTTATGTAACCTTTTATTATAGAATACATAGGATTTGATTTGAGTGGAATAACTAAGAAATATTACCTCATCACATCTTGATTCAATCCTTCCCAATTTGTCATCCTTTATCCTGATGTAGTATTTGCTTTCAAGCACTCTGAATTACTTAACAAAGTCAAGCTTTATATACCATATCTCATAGGGAGTTTTGTCACTATTTACCCTTAGTTGAAATCTATCTAAGATGTATATAGTTATTTGGATTGCTTCTCTCCAATATCCATTAGGTAACTTGGCCTCCTTTAGCATTGTTCTAGCCATCTCCTTGACTGTCCTATTCTTTCTTTCAACAAATCCATTTTGTTATAGAGTCCTTACTAAAGAGTAATACCTTTTAATACCATGCTTATCATAGTACTCTATGAACTCATTTGAGGTGAATTATTCACCTTTATTATATCTTAAGTAATTTATATTTCATTTAATCTCATTTTAAACCATGGCTCTAAATATCTTGAATCTCTCAAAGGCTTAAGACTTGTCCTTCAAAAAGGTTACCCATGTCATTATTGAGTAGTCATCTAAAATTAACATGAATTATCTCTCTCCTTTAGATCCTCTTGTCTTATTAGGACCACAAAGATTAGTATGGACTAATTTTAGAGGCTTTGTAGTTTCATACTCCTTTGTTTAGAATCTGACCCTTATCTACTTGCTTAGTTGGCATTCCTTGCAAGTAGTGTTGAAGGTTTGGTTATCTGGGGCATATGTCTGATAAAATTATTTGAGCTCACTTTGACTAGGTTATCAAAGATAACATGATCCATTCTCTTATGCCACAACTAACTCTCATCAACCTTTCCTATCAGGTAGCTATTTCTATTCACTTCAACAAGATTGTAGATATTACTCTCAGTCCTTTTCCCTTTTACAACTATTATGCCTGATATATTTATCTTGAAACCTTCTACATAAAATGTGACCTTATATCCATTTTCACAGATTTGGTTGACACTTATCATATTATGCTTCAATCCTTCAACATAGAGGACATCATGTATAGGTAGTTTACCATCTATGTTCAAGGTTCCCTTACCTTTGATCTTTACTATTGTGTTTTCTCCCAAGATGATATATCCTTTTTTACATTTACTAAATTTGGTCAACTTTCTCTTATCAATAGTCATATGCTTTGAGAAACCATTGTCTATCACCCATAAATTTTGTTCCTTATCATGGAGTGTAGTTTGAGCAATGATGGATTGATTTTTCACTTTCCACACTTTGTTGGGTTTCTTATGTAATATTTTTCTCTTTATCAAAGACTTGTGAACCTTTGTTTACACTAAGAGACACAACTTTATTTACATTATGTACTTTTGATCTTACAAATCTAGTTCTACAGTGTTTAGCTATGTGACCAAATTTTTTATAATTAAAGCACATTGTATTTGTATCTAACAAAGGAGAAAATGAGTTTCTACTTAAAAATTTTATCCACCTTGTAGGTACAACTTTAAAATTACTAGCCTTATGACCATAATGATTAAAACTATAACAATAACCATAAAAGGATGAGGAATACCTATTCATATCATTTTTTGGTGATGCATGAGGAACTCTTGTAAGTTGTGGCTTAATCAAGTTTCTCACCTTGGTGTATCCACCAACATCAATTAACTTTGTCTTATTCTTCTCTTAAATATTTTTTTTATGTTCAAATTTTTTCACATTAGTTGTGTTTGAATCTGTCTTTGTGTCCTTGCAATATTTCTCCTTATTTACTCTTGATTCTCCTTTTACTTTGAAATTTTCATATAGATTAGTAGATATACTAATATTGGAACTCTTTCCATTTTCATATTCAAGGCCTGATATCTCTTTTGAGTGATTTTGAGAATGGATCTATTCATCAAGAATGTTTGACCCTCCTATCAACTTCAAACTTTTTGTCTAGTTGATATTTGGCTTTCTCAAGATCTGTTCTCAAGGACACTATCTTTGATGCAAGCTTCATGCATTCATCATATTTATATTGTAGTTCAATTTTGACTACATCTTGTATTATTTTAGGCTCTTTAACTTATGTCTTTAGTCTCACTTTTATTTGATTAGATTTCTCAATACTTTTGGGCATTTTCTCAATTTATTTTAGTCTAAGTTTTTTTTGTTTTGAGTTCTCTTTTCTCAACTTGTCAATTTCCTCTAAAGCACAAATGATATCACATTATAGATCTAATTCTCATTATTCTTCTTCATCTAATTCATCAAATTATTCTTGATCCATAAAATCTAATTCTATTGTCATGAATAGGACTACCTCAGCCACAAAAGCAAAATCATGATCATCATTGGAAATATTACTATTATCCATTGAATCATTGTCTTCTTTTGTGTATAAACCTTTCTTGTTTTTGAAGAAGTTATTCTTCTTGGGATAGTAGGGTTTCAAATTTTTACTAATCTCTACCTACTCAAATTTATCCTTCTTATTATGAGGGCATTTGGTAGAAAAATGTCCTATTTTACCACAATTAAAACATTTGAAGGGTAACTTACCTTTGTCTTTTCCAAATCCTCTCTTTAATCTTCTAAAAAAGTTATCTTCTTATTAATTAGTATCCTTATATTTAGATGAGGATGCTTTTGATTTTACTTGCTTGACAACTTTGAATGTAGCTTCTCTCTTGAAGGTGTCTACCTCTCCCATTCTCATCTCATAGCCTGTGAAGGTTCCATGTAACTCATCAAAAATGAGTTTATATATATTTATAGCTTCCTCTATTGTAGATATTTTTGAATAATATCTTGATGAAAAAGATCTTAGTACCTTCTTAACAATAATTAACTCTTTAATTTATTCTCTAAGGCCTTTGATTGCATTGACTATTTCATCTACCCTGAGGAGGTAGTCTGTAATCTTCTCCTCTTCATTCATCTTAAAACTCTCAAACTTTCCTTTGTAAGATTTTTAGCTTGGATTGATTTACCTTGTCATCTCTTTCATAGATGATCTTCAAAATTTTCCAAATTTATTGAGCATTTTGATAATGCATCAGTTTGATAAACTTGGTCTTTGAAAATCCACAAAGAATATCATTCTTTGCCTTGGCATTGCTCTCATATGCCTTTTTAGTATCTTGATTAGTAGAGTTATAGCAGAGGTTGTATATCTATTTACTGTAAACATCCATACATCAAACCCTAGTGAGGATAAGTATGATTCCATTCTTATGCTCCAAAATGTATAGTTAGTTCCATCAAAGAGAGGTACCTTATTTGATGAATATCCTTCTTAACTAGACATATGTTTTTTCCTTATAATATCTACCTAAGTTGATTAAGCTTCTTCCAAGGAACCCTAGGCTCTGATACCAATTGTTAGAACACAACTTTATACTGAGAGGGGGTGAATTTATATATGAATTAAAACCAGTCCTTTAATACCTTTTAGGATAGATTAAAATATATATGTAGATTAAATAAAATATGTAGAGATCAATCATATAAAAATACACATGACATAATGTTTATATGTGGAAAATCCAAAGGAAGAAAACATGATGAGAATTGCTTCTAGAATCTATTATTCTAATCCAACCTCACAGTTCAATGCCTCATTAACAAACCTCACTAGTTACGCATTTAAGGAAACCAATCCTAAAGAGACACCAATCCCCAATCTGAGCACTAAATCAACTTGTCTAATGGCACTAACAAATCATATCTTCATGGAGCTACAACTCCAATATATAAAGTAGATTCATAAATGAATACATCTCTAACTCTCTATTACAAGTCTGGTCTATAACTACTCAATCTCTACACATCCCTATGTGCCTTTATTTTTTTTCTCTAATCCCCTCTCTCTCTATGTGTTTGGATATAACTTTATTCGACACACTTCATATTTTTTCTCTACTCCTTTATGTCTCTAAATTCTCTATTTAACACAATTTAATAGATTTACTCACTCTTTCCTTTGTCCTAGATATCATATATAAAATAATTGATCTATGGTTCCATATCTTCTATGTGTTCACACTTTAATTATAACACATCATACCAATTCTAGAATTTAGTTCATTATGACTTGAACTATTAGTTTTTATGTCTCAATTCCATGAATTACAGCCATAATTTTAGGTCTTATTACTATCTATAACATTTGTTGGACTCAAGTTTTTATGCACAGGCTCATTAATGTAGATTTGATTAGTTAGATTGATCAATCTCATTGATTATGTTGAGACATAGAGATTACATACTAGTCCTACATGTTCTTACAACTAACCTTTTTTTGGATATAAATTTAAATATCGATCATTAATCTTGTGCTTGGCACTATGATCCAATGGTCTCTATTTAACTAGCTCAGCTTTATAACATGTCCATTTTATCACATTCTTGAAAAGATCATGCTATATGTTCAATATTTTTACACTTCCAAAATTTATCTTTGTCATCTGTAAAATGCATCCATTGATCTTATTGATCTGAGCTTTCATGTGCCATTAGATCTCCAAGGATACACATTCTTTATCTTTGTCTAGATGTTAAACATTGAGCTCTTTATCCCATCTCACTGATTCTTATATCTTTAGATTGATTTATCTCCATTAATCTTCTCAAACATGATTGATCCTTAACTCACCACTATATTGATAAACATTGATAACTTTATTCCATCTGAATCCACTCACTCCATTGGATCTTCTTTATATGATCATCCACTCACTATTAAATCTTCTTACCAGCCCAATATTTATGTTTACTTAACACTTGAGAGAGTGAAACTTGGAATTAGTATGTGCCATCTACGTATTTATATAAGTTTCTACTACTGAGACACTTGGAAATCTCACATTGCTCATTAACCTTTTGATTTAAAATAGCTCTATTGATTTACTATGTAGGCTCTAGGATTGCCATACTTATCACTTGTATGTTAACTCAAAGGTCCTTTTTAATAATTTGATTTTGTTTCACGTTGTTAGATCATCTGCATATGATGAAGTGATAGCCATTGATTAATATAGGACATAATATAAAGTCTAAGACATAGGAAATATTAAGTCCTTTGATCACTACTCAAGCCAGTAATTGCTAAGTCAAGGGGCTATTTTTACAATGATGATAAAGACTTAAGTTATAACTTAGGATACTAGGTCTTGGCTATATTTAGTCATCATAAAAATAGAAATTTTTTATTGATGTCATGATATAAACCCTTAGGGTTTAACTGATAAACCCTATTTTATCAAAGAGAAAAGATAATTCAATTTTGAGCTCATACCTTCTCCTTTGAGCCTGCGGACCACATATTCAAGATGTTAGCCCATCGTATATATTTTATTTATTTCCCTTGAAATTTTCCATAAATGATATTTGTAAAATCATGACAAGTTCGTAAGTCTTTGCACAGATTTTGACTAAGAATGGAGACCATTTTAATACGCCTAGAAGGCTAACTTTACACCTTGCATAACTCTTGATGTGCTTAATCACATGACCTACAAATTAGAACATATGATCCTCATACATAAGGTATTCTATCCATATAAACATTTTATTTTAAATTATTAATGCATGAAAGATATGACATCATGAAAATGTCTATTCATCTATTTCTTACAATTTATAATTTTGACCAAGTATTGGAAAACAATGTCAAAATGGCTTGGAGCCCAACTTTTATCAAGCATATTTTATGTCACACTACATTGTGTGACATAGTATTCAACACATAACTACTAGGGACTAATGTGATCACAACCATGTGACTAGATCCCCCATACTCTTTCATATGTGGTAATGGTTATGTCATCAAAATGCCTTCTCATCTTTTCTATCATAGACCCAAAATGTCTAGTTGATCAATATGAGGAATTGGATGAATTCCAATCATGAAAAAAAGAATTCAAATAATTTTTAAACTTTGATAGGATCATGTACATATCTTATAATCACCAATTTTAGTCTTGAACATCAATGCCATGCTCATAATGTCCCTTGACATCAATGACAATCATATTGCCAACAATGTCAATACACATTGATAAAATAATGGGCACTTCTCTTTCCCTCAAATTCCTCATTGATTATATTATCCCTGATGATATTTTGTTTTGTATGGATGTTCCTTATGTTTTAACGAGTGTCCAAATGGGTGATATCCAAGTCAAGCATGCCTTGATTGATGAGGTTTCAAGCACTTGTGTCACCTCTCTCAATTTTATTAAAACCCTTGGATATTATGAATGTAATATTAATTCCACATGAAGCATGTGTCAAGGCTATGACTGAAGGTGAATGCTTCCCTTAGGATGTGTGTGGTTCCTTATCACTATCCCACCTATCACTATTCGAGTGAAGGTGATGATCTTAAAATTTCCTCTATCCTATAACTTTTTGCTTGGTAGGCATGTTGACCAAATTTGAATACTAGTAAAATAAGGTCAAACCCTAATATTTTAAAATCTTGAAGAAGGTTTCATATCCTATAGGGGTCTCATAATATTCTATACATCTTACTTGGCCTTGTCCTAGTCTTTGTCAAAGTTCATCTCCCTTGGAATGACCTAGTCAAACAAAGTCAAACATGGTCAAGCCACGGTAAAACTTATTAAAAGGATAATTTTGTGTTAAATTTTCATAATAGGATATTTAACATGTTTTAATGTGTTTACAAGTCATAAATTGGTTATTTGTTATGTCTCATGTGCAAGAAGGGGTCGTTTGGCCACTTTCTAGCCTATTAATTGACTTGTATGGACTTACAAGAGGAAAATTTATCACCAAGGTGAGTTTAAACATATAATAGGCTAGTATAATGTCAAGGGCAGTTAGATGTTATCCAAGATTCAGTTATAGTCAAAAAATGGGAGTTTCTCCTTATTTTTAGGCACTTGTAGGGTCTCCATGATCTGATATTTAACTAAAAACACGGGTGGAGTGTCTATTCACCTCCCCACACACATTTACATGTTTTTTTCAAGGATAATTAAAAAAATTTCATTTTCAACTTATTTTCCTCCATTTTCTCTTGGCAAGCAAAGAAACATCAACTTTAAGCACTTGGTGTGGACCGTATAGGTGGAGTTGAGAGGAGTAATTGTGAAGGTAGATTTTAATCTAAGTAAACTTAATTTTCATAACAATAACTTGAAATTTTGTGTCTCCTCCTTTATGATCAATGGATAACACTATAGGCAACTTTTTATGGGCTTGCAACCATGAGGGGGTCACTGTTTGAGCTTATCTTATGTTTTCTTGATTTGGTCTAATGGTTTTATGTGTTTATACATGATATTAAATATATTACCATGCTTATTATTGTGTTTTAAATCTCAAATGTTTAAGAAAGCCTCTTTTAGTCTTGTAGGTGCTCCAAACTAGTTTTTCCTCACTTGTAGTTACTTTAGGTGATTTGAAAGAGTTTTATCATGTTGGGTGGAGGTAGTGGACATTATTACAAGTTTTTAAGTCCTTTAATATACATTTGGATCTGTTGTAACTATTTTTAAACTCATAAAATACCAAAACAATGCCCTCGAGGTCATGCTTATACTCATTGGCAGCCCTCACTGAGAAAATGACAACCTACAGGCCCTTGTTGACATCATGATGGAATATGTGGAGGAATGGAATGTGCTTAAAATGTTTTAAGTCTTAGGTTTTCATTTGATGATAAATGAAGGGACCCTAAGGCTTAAACCATGCACCTTGTTCACTATTTAGAGAGCCACCCTATACCTTGGAGTTGTATTATATCATGGTATCATGTATATAATCCCTTTGGTATCTACTTGGTGTTAAAAAACCATTCAAAGGGGAGATGATTTTGTTCAAGCCTACAGTCCCTAAAAGTTGCAAACAATGGCCTTGGAGGTTTTTGAGGACCTCACTAAATGAACTTGAAAGGTAACGTATGCATTCAATTTTGACAAATTGATAATTTCTATATAGGATAAAAATTATGAAAAGGATGGGGTCAAGGGGACTAGTGGATGTTAGTGTTTGAACACCTTGAAAATAGGCCAAAAAACCACTGAAATAGGGTAGTAAAGACTACAAAAAGTTGACCAAAATTCATCTTATGCTTCATAAATCTAGTCCTAGACTATACCATCAAGGTATAACATTAAAATTTGTTAAAATTGTGTTCATAAGCTATAATTACATGAGAGAATATGGAATTTCCTATTTTGAGACACCACATACCCTCCTTTATCTATACACAAGCCTTAGAGAGGCCATCTATAGTAGGGTTTTCTAAATAGTGATTTGGAGGTTAAGTTTTGACATTATGTTGAGATTATAAGGATATTAGGATGTTTTGTGACCCCAATGACCTTAATGATAAGTAAAAACACCTCAATAAAGTTTCAAATGGTCTATAACACCCCTACAAGCCTGTTGACAACCACCTATAATCAATTGATTGACTAAGATAGTGACCTTGGCATGAGATTGGAGGAGTTGTTAAATCAGTAAAGGTTAATACAGGTAAAATGGATGTTTAAAGAGTTTTTAAAGTTCATGAAAACTATAAATACCCATGGCCAAGCCCATTTGTCACCAAAGCACCTACAGGCAAGCCTAAAGACCATCAAATATGGTACATGGCAGTGAGTTTAACCTTGAGGGGGAAAGGTATTTTGGCAGACTAATAGGAACTAAAAATTTATGATATGGTGGTTAGTAAGTTATATAAGTATGTTATTATTTCATATTTCTATTTCAAAGTATAATTAACCTACATAAACCCCTGAATAAAGCCATAACCACCTACAGGTAAGGCAGACACAATCATAGTCATGAGAAGTGTAGCCATATGCATATGAAAGAAAGAGTATATGAAGAATAAAAGACCTAAATAAAGTATATAATAGGTGTCATGATAAAAAATTAAAATATACCTCATTATGCTAAGGATACAAAGGAAAAATAACCCTTTCAAAGGTAAAAGACAAGCTTATACCCTACCTACCATGCACAGTCCTGTACCTAAGAAGTTTACCTATGAAAATGGGGAGTTTTAGGGTCAAATTGAGGATTTAGAATCTAAATTTTTTCATAGAAAAAAATTTTGATTTTATAAATCACCTAAAATTTTTTTTTTGAGGAAGAGGAAGTGGAACATACCCCTATTTTGTCTCAGAGTAGGGGTAGTTTTTCCATCCATGAGGAGACAATTTGAAGGAAAAGAGGTGAGATTAATGGACCAGAGGTCAAGAAATCTCAAATTAAGGTTTTTTAATTTGGGAAACACCTAATACAATTTATTAAATAAACTTATAATGTATTAATCTAATCATGATGCTCTATATAAGGAAGTTTACAGTCATACCTAGTAGGCAAGGAATAGGCATGATCTCAAATGAAGGGTCATTTTAAATTTGGGCCTTAGTAAAGAATATAAATGACTTGGGTCACCTTAATGGATGTGAAAATTAAAATTTTTATCCATTTATAGGTATGGTAATCCATTTGAGAACCATTTTGAGTCTAAGGTACAAGCAAACCTATTAGCAAGGTTTAGGCATGTTTCCAAAGTAGGGCTCAATTTCATTTATATCTTCAAGGGAGATATTATAGTGATGGGATAATTTTTATAGGAAATATTTAGAGGTTTTACAAATATTGGTTTTTAGGATATCTAATAGGAATCCATCATTTGGCTCAGAATGTTCTCAGACCATGTTAATTATGTAAAATTGACTCAAATGGTCATCTTGGAATGCTCATATCATTCATGAACCTCTACATGGCACATGGAGATGTTTTAAGGAGTTATATAAGGTATTTTAGAATCCCATAGTGGAATTTTGATGAGTTTTAAATGTGAAACCTTTATGAACAAAGGTTAAGACCGAATTTCACTCAAAACCTTTGTAAACCCTCCATAGAGAACCGATTGGGAAGATGAGGTAATTTGAGCATCCATAAGGTATGAAGGTGCTATGAAACCACTTGGATGATGTAAATGACTCTCCATATATTTTTCACCTATACACACCTTGACACTAGGTATGGTTGTGGTCAAGTCATCCCTAGTGTTTGTGTTGAGATTGTGAGTATTGATTTAGAATAAATCAAAAAGGAATGGATTCCTATAGAGAAAGCTAATTGGCCATGTATTCCTAATGAGATGATGGATATTTATGGTATGATATTCCATCTAGAATAAAGGTTGAGAACTCAATAACAAACTCAATCATGTCAACCCCAAAATACCCCAAATCTTTCATCCACTCCCCAAAGTTTCTCTTCTTGGAAATCCATCCAAGAGAGTATCCAAAATAAGGAAGACATCATAGTGGAGTACGTTAAACTACTTAGAGGATATTGTGAAGAAGAAATATTGAGTTTTGAAGCTCACCTTGAAAGAGATATTGAATTAAATAATCAAATGTTGAGGAAATCTATTATGGCAGATAAAGGTTAACTCTCTAAGCTTACTTATCTAACTTACAATCAAGGTGCCAATCCCAAGGAGACTCTAAGTTTCCTAAAAATATCATTTACCCCTTCATTATCCCCTTAACCCCATGAAAAAATCCTTGATCCTAGCTTCCCAAGATGGAAAGAGGTGGTGGAAGTCTTTGAAGAAAAGAACAAATAATGCTTAGGTGGAGAAGCTATTAGGCAAGAGAAATTTTAAACCATTCAACTCCCTCCCACCCCTCCTCAATAATCCATTGAACCCATATTTCCACCCCTTCTAGTTGATCAAGGTTTCCCTCCCAATGTTGATAATTACATTGCTACTTGGGAATCCCATTTGGCCAAGCTTCCTATTTTTGAAGTGCCTAATGTTGAAATCACTAAGAGGGAGGTTGGGATTGAAATCTTAGATTGGATTAAAGAGGAAGATAGGCTGATTTTAGGTTGTAAAGAGAAGGAAGAAGATATTTTTTGTGTTGAAGAAGATGCCTTGAAAGAAGTTCTCTTGGAATCTAAAGAAGAAGAGGAAATGGTATCTTTTGTTTCTTCCTTTCATGATGCAGACCATTCAAAGGATGATGATATATGGTGGATATTTGAGAGCATATGTAATGAAGTTGAAGCCCTCAAAGAACATGAAAATACTTTGGAGTAGACTTGCCATGAAAAGAAAGAAAATGTGTCTCAAAAGGACATGTGGCGGATTTATATGCAAATATTCCAAGAGTATGAGGAAGGTGAGAAGACTAAGCTCCTAGACAAACAAATCCAGGATGTTGGAGAGCAAGTATGTGTTGAGGATAAACATCATGAAGAGATAATAGATAATAATGGAGTAATATATGATGGTATTGGGATTTTTTAAGATGATTTGAAGTTTGATTCAATAACCTCCTATGAAGCCACCTCCACCAACTTCCAAGAAGAATGTGAGAAAGTAACACTTCCACATGGTCATGATACAATGCCCTTTAAAGAGTTTGAAGACATTGTGACCATTAATAATGATGATGAGATCATTCAAAGAGATATTTAATTCCAAAAATTTGTCTCATACATGGACACACAAATCTATCATGACAAGATGAAGGGATAGTAGTTTGAAGCATGCCTCAAGGTGTAAGAGGTCCTTACCTACTTTGAGAATATATGGGAGATGACTCCATTGGATGATGTACAAATATAAAAGAGAAAGGAAGAGTCATCTAACACTCCATCCAAGAATAATCATGCTTGGCATCCTGACTCATCTAGTGAGGAAGGATAATTAAGGTACTTCCATTTTGATCTAAGAAGGGAGGTATGATCAAGATGAGTTTACATATTTTTTTACTTTCAATCATGTCTTATTTTCCCTAAGTGCTTAGTAACACAAGTGTGTTTTCTTTAGTCTTTTTGTTTTATTATTTATTTTTGGGTGCTTGAGGTAGGATTATTGTCTTGTTGTTATTTTCAAGGTCTAGTCCCGATGTTTCCAAGTGTATACTGACCCCCTTGTCCAATGGATATGATAAAGCTATTAGGACAAGCATGTTACCCTTAGGAGTTGCCAAATTTTTGACCAAATTTTAATAATATTCAAATGAGGTCAATCCATACTATTTTAAATTTTTTAATAAGGTTTCATATCTTATATGGGTCTCATAATTTTCTATACATCTTATTTGGCCTTGTCCTAGTCCTTGTCTAAGTTTATTTCCCTTGGAATGACCTAGTCAAACATGGTCAAGCCTTGGTCAAACTTGGTCAAAGGATAATTTTATGTCAAACTATCCTAATATGTTATTTATCATGTTTTAATGTGTTTATAAGTCATAAATTGGTTATTTGTTATGTCTCGTGCAAAAGGGGTCTTTTGGCCACTTTCTAGCCTATTAATTGACTTATACAAACATTCAAGAGGGAAAATTTGTCACCAAGGTGAGTTTAAATTTTGGATAGGCTAGTATCATGTTAGGGGCATTTAGATGTTAGCCAAGAGTCAATTATAGTTAGAAAATGGGAGTTTCTCCTTGTTTTTAAGCCTTTTTGGGCACTTGTATAGTCTCCATGATCTAATCTTCAGCTAAAAACATGGGTGGAGTTCCTATTAACCTCCTCACAGACATTAATTTTTTTTTCAAGGATAATACAAAAAATTTCATCTTCAACTTATTTTCCCCCATTTTATCTTAGAAAGCAAAGAAAGGTCAACTTCAAGCACTTGGTGTGGACCGTACAGGTGGAGTTGGGAGGAGTGATTATAGGGGTGGATTTTACTTTGAGTGAACTTAATTTTCATAATAATAACTTTAAATTTTGTGTATCTTCCTTTATGAACAATGGATAACACTGCAAGAAGCTTTTTATGGGCTTATAACCATGAGGGGGTCACTATTTGAGCATATCTCAATTTTTATTGATTTGGTCTAATGGGTTTATGTGTTGAAGGTGTTTTTACATGATATTAAATATATTCCAATGTTTTTAGTTGTGTTGGAAATCTAAAATGTCTAATAAATCCTCTTCTAGGCTTATAGGTGCTCCAAACTCATTTTCCCTCACTTACAGTTGCTTTAAGTGCTTTGAAAGAGATTTATCACATTGGGTGGAGGCAGAGGATTTTTTTTAAGTGTTTGAATTCTTTAATATGAATTTGGAGATGTTGGAACTAGTTTTTCACTCAGAAAATGCCAAAACAATGCCCTCAAGTTCATGCTTATCCTCATTGTCAGCCCTGACTTAGAAAATGACAACCTATAGGCCCTTGCAGATGTCATGATAGAATATGTAAAGGAATGGAATATGCCTAAGATTTTTGAAGTCTTGTTTATAAATTTTATGATCAAGGAAGAGACCCTAAGGATTAAACCATGCACCTTGTTCACTATTTTCTTTCACTACCTGCTACCATTCATCACCACCTACAGGTGGCCTGAACAGATGGTGTAGAGGTTTTTTGAAGGTTTTAAAACTTTAGAGAGCTACCTTGTATCTTAGATTTGTATGAGAGCATGGTAGCATGTATATAATCCATTTGGTATCTACTTGGTGTTAAAAAACCGTTCAAAGGGGAGCTGATTGTGTTCAGGTCTTCAATCCCTAAAAGTTACAAATAAAGGCCTTAGAGATTTTTTAGGACCTCAATAGATATACTTACAAGGTGATCTATGCATTAAATTTGGAAAAATTGATAGTTACTAGATAGGAAAACAACTATGAAAAGGATGGGGTTAAGGGGATTAGTGGAGGTTAGTGTTTGAACACCTTGAAAAGAGGCAAAAAAATAACTAAAATAGGGTAGTAAAGACTACAAGAAGTTGACCAAAATTCATCTTACACTTCATAAACCCAGTCCTAGACTATGACATCAAGGTAGAACATTTAAATTGGTTAAAATGATGCTAATAATCTATAATTATTCTATATAATATGTAATTTGATGTTTTTAGACACCACATACCCTCCTCTATACACAAGCCCAAGAGAGGCCATCTATTACAGGGTTTTCCAAATAGTGATTTGGAGGTTAAGTTTTGACCTTATTTTGAGCTTATAAGGAGATTATGATTTTTGGTGACCATAGTTACCTTCATGGGAAGTAAAATAACCTCAATAAAGTTTAAAATGGTCTATAACACCCCTACAGTCCTAATGACAACCACTTACAGTTAGTTGATTGAGTGAGACAGTGACTTTGGCATGAGAATGGAGGAGTTGTTAAATAATTCAAGGTTAATATAGGTAAAATAGATGTTTAAGGTGTTTTGAAGTTAATGAAAACTATAAATACCCATTAACAAGCCCATTTGTCACCAAATCACCTACAATCAGGCCTAAAGACCATCAAACATAGTCAAACAAGGTACATTGCAGTGAGTTTAACCTTGAGGGGGAAAGGTATTTTGGCAAACTAATAGGAACTCAAAATTGATGAGATGGTATTTAGTAAGTTAAATAAGTATTTTTTTATTTCATAGGTTTCTTTAAAATGATAATGAACCTACAAAAACCCTTGAACAAATCCATAACCACCTATAGGTAGGGTAGACACAGTCATAGTCATGACAAGTGTGGCCATATTCATATGAAAGAAAGAGTATATGAAGAATAAAATACCTATAAAAAGTATAGGATAGGGTTAATTATATGAAATTTAAATATACCTCATTAGGATAAGGAGACAAAGGAAAAATAACCCTTTCAAACTCAAAAAATAAGTTTATACCCTGTCTACCATGCACAGTCTTGTACCTAGGAAGTCTATCTAGGAAACATGTGGATTTGGAGGGACAAATGGAGGAGTTAGAATTTAAATTTTTGTATAGAACACAATTTTTATTTTATAAATAACCTCCAATTATTTTTATTTAGTAAAAGGAAGGGGAACATACCCCTATTTTGTTTGAGAGTAGGGGTAGTTTTTCCATGCATGAAGAGATAGTTTGAAGGAAAAGTGGTGAGATTGATGGACCAGAGGTCAATAAAGATAAAATGAAGGTTTTTTAAGTTGTTACACAGCTAATAAAAGTTTTAAAATCAAACTATAATTTTTTAAGCTAAGTAGGATGCTCTATAGAAGGAAGTTTGTAGTCATACCTAGTAGGCAAGGAATAGGCCAGATCTCAAATGAAGGGTCATTTTCAATTTGGGCCTTAGAAAAGCATATCAATGACTTAGATAACCTTCATGTATGTTAAAATTAAAATTTTTATCTATTTATAGTTATGGGAATACATTTGAGAACCATTTTGAGTCCAAGTTACAAGCAAACCCATTGGCAAGGTCTAGGCATGTTTCCAAAGCAAGGGTCAATTTCATTTCTATCTTCAAAGGAGATATTATAGTGATGGGATAATTTTTATAGGACATATTTATATGTGTTAAAAACTTTGGTTTTCAAGAGATCCACCAAAAATCTATCATTTGGCCTAGAATGTTCTCAAACCATGCTAATTGTGTAAAATTGACTCAAATGGTCATCTTGTAATGCTCATATCTTTCATGATCCTCTACATGGAATATGGATATATTTGGAGGATTTAGAGGTATTTGATGATCCCCTAGTGGAATTTTGAGGATTTTATAATGTGTAACCTTTATGAACAAAGGTTAAGACCAGATTTCACTCAAAACCTTTGCAAACCCTCCATAGAGACATGATTGGGAAGTGAGGCAATTTGAGCATCCAGAAGGTATGGAGGTGATATGAAACCACTTGGATGATGTAAATTATTCTCCATATATTCTTCACATGTGACTTAGGTTTATGAACCTATACATAATAGGGTAAAATAGGGCTTATTTTGACCATTTTTTGTGTTATGGAGGCATGGTGAACTTTTAGGAGACAAAGTAACTTTTGGAGGGAGGATTAGAATTGTTATAGGTCCTCATGGTAATTATATAAAGTATATAATCTCTTATGTATTCCTACCAACTCTCTCATTTTAGCCAATCTAGTGAACCAACTAGGGAAGACTTAGAGAAAATGGTGGATCTTCATTTGGAAAGCCTTTTAAGGATTATTTATTATAAATAATGAAATGGAAACTTAGCACACATGTCATTAATATTATTTTATGGATCATATTGTAGGTTTGAATAGTTTTTAGGTTCCATGTGTGAAAGGTGTAAGGAAAAGGGTTATTTTAGGACTATCATAGATTTTGGTGCATGGATAGAATGATAAGAATGGTCAGGATCCTCTCCAATGAATTTTAGGACCTATTAATAACCCCTCCTAATTATAACCATCATCATATTTTATCAATTGTAGTTACAAGGTAGTTTTGGAAGGCTAATCATGAGGGGCAATTTTCTCTGCAAGGGGAGGAGTTTCTTGACCATTTTGTAGGTCATGGATGATTGGAGATGACACTTTTAGCTCCTTTTAATGTATGGATCACCCCATCCCTCTCTCCCATGGAATTTTATTTGATCTTCAAATTGTTGACATATGTCCAAGTGACTCTTGGACTCCCGTTCTCTACCTCTTCCCATTTCTTCTATAAATTGAGCCTTCTTGGTTATTGTATGGGAATCTATCTACCTAGGTATGGAAAAACCATAATTTTTTTTACATTGAATCAATAAAGACAAGTTTTTTTATCTCATTGAAATATTTCACTAAGTTTACACAATGGATATTAGTCTTGTGCAAGTGTAATTTTTGTCTACCTTCACATGTTACTCTCCTTAGTACCATGTGTGTTTGTAATATCTTTTACAGGTCAGCAATAAGTGTCAAAGTAGATTTTAGGTGTAGTGAGTAGGATACTAAATACTATTTCTTATAATTCGTATTATCTATTTCCTCTTAGCTTATGCTATCTCCAACACCCCATGTTGAAGCATTGATGTGAGAGGGAAGATTGATATTGGATGAAGTGTATGTACAACTTGTCCTTAGTTCCAAGTGCATGCTAAGGGTATGAGTAGATCAAATATTCTGGTGTATCACCTCCTATAAACTAGGTTTACTTTCATGTTATCCATATCCTTTTTCATCCCCAAGTGTTAGTAGTAGGATATGAGCTTTAGTGATGCATCAAGGGGAGCTAGCCCATAATCTATAGATCCACCTCCTAATAGGAATACCCATATCCCTAAGGTGGTTCCATTGTATCACTTTAATGAGGATAAGCTTATCCCATATCCTCATTGGGTGCAAGTTCAAGTGAAAACAAGGCCATGGACTCATCACATGAGAGCAGTTGCCTCTTCCACTTTACAATGTGTCAAATTTACTCAAAATAGAGTAATCTATAGGATTCAATGTGACACTAACCCTTAGACTTTTTAAAATTTCCAAGACCATGGTGTATTCAATATTCTAACCCTTGAACCCTTGCTGATTATTCCATTTCATGAGTCTCAATGGTTTAAAATTCTTATCAACTCCATTTGAGGTTACAATGGTCAATCCAAACTCATCAGGAATATACCACCTAACCTCATAGATTTAGATGAAAATGAGATTGATGAGATCAATATCAATATTAAGACCTCATATCTCTCACATCATCTCATTTCCTATCTTCCACCTTATCTAAAACCATGTTCCTATCAACCACCCACTAATGAAATACTTGTTTTCCTAAGACTTGGTACTCCATTCACATATGACATCAGATGATAAGTCCATCCCTACCTATGCCATTGATCTTCATACACTTGACTATGATGATGGATATACCTTAGATGATCCATTCTTAGGAACTCTTGTTTAGGCTTGAGATTCTAGAATTATTTATTACCATTCTTCTCTACTTCGGTATTTCTATATCTCTTATAACATTCCATCCTATATAATTCCTAATTTTAGCATTTTTCATCTTATTCCCAAGGTAAAGACATTGTGCACATCTCTAATTTTTGAATATCCTTAGAGGAGTATGCTTATGTATCATGTTATTATTGGTCCCTATCATTGAAATATATACCAAGACCCCTCTATCCAACTTATCCTTTAAATGCTTGTGATTATCCTTCATCCTTCTATGCATCCCACCCCTCCCTTATCTAATACTAGTTCAAGTCTTATTCCCACTCCCTCTCTAGCTGTGTCTCTTCCTATTTCATATCCTCTTGTTCCTTCAATCATGCATCTCCCATTCTCTCCACCAACCACACCTTCCATTGGTGATGGTTTACTCCCTTTACCATAGCTCACTCCTTTACCCACATAATGGGTCCACTAGTCATATTGTGATATTCATAAATTTGATGGTCATTGGGATAGAGACTATTGATTATACCAACCTTCCTTGGATTCCATTTCTTTTACCTCTATTAGTACATCTGTAAAGTCTACTAACAAGAATATATGTTTCTTCCACAACACAAATAATCATTCATCCATGTATTATCATAATCTATGGAAATATATCAACACCTTGTATCCCACTACTCCTTAGCCTAAAGATAAGGATATACCTCCCCCAAAAGTGTTACCTAAATATCTTCCCAACTATTGAAAGGTATATTTTCTTTAGCACTAATGTACTACTCATCACACTAATCATTGCCATATCCTTCAACAACATCTCAAGTATCACCTCATGACCATTATTGCACCTAATACCCTTCCTACCATAGGTCATCCTCGTAAGAAGGCTCCCCCTTTTTCCCTAATGGCCCCTACACCTATGTTGCCTTCTCCACCTACCATTTCTCCACCTGTGATTCCCTCACTTGTGGATCTTCCTTCACTAGTGGCCACTTCTCCACTGGTGACTCCTTCAATTATAGGCCATCCCACACTGATGAGCCCTTCATATCCCACAAATTCCATTCCCATTCCTTCTCCTAAGAATACCTTTCATGATATCCCTCATCAACATGATAATTTAGGAATTCTCACATTTTTGTTGAGGAGATTCAACATAAAGTAGTCTCTCAACTTTCCCTAAAAATTGATGAGACTTTGGCTATAGTCTAAGTTTAACTCCATAGGGACTTATAAAATGTTATGGATAATGTGTGTGGATAAATATATCAGTATTTATGAACACAATCATGGTGTTCTTTCATTTATTTCTTTGGGTGGGTTTAATGTGTGCTCCAATTTTATATTTATTTATTTTATATCATTTGATATAATGTCAAATTCTTATCTATCCTACATGATGACTTTTATTTCACACTACATGTTGCTTATGATGTCATTATTCTTCTTAGGTTCTCTTATGAATTCTTTTTCATGATTACATACTTTTTATTCTTAAGTTCCTTTTCTATGGTTATCTTTTTCTCTTTCATGATTGTTTGTTATCTTATACATAGATAATTATTATTGTGACTTGGTTATACAAATTTTGCTCCCTTTAGTCATTCCTTATTTACCATGTGATTAGTTAACACATAATTCATATAATTATAATCTCGTTTTACTATTCCACTTTGGATCTCCCCTTATTCCACTTATTTGATTTTTCAAACTAAGCATACACATGGTTGAAACTTGAGAAAACATGTTGGTTCATAGTTAAGCCTAAGTGTTCTAGTTAATCAGGTCTTTGGATACTTAGATTCTTTTAGACAAATCCTAAATATCATTCATGTGTATCACTTTATCTATCATGATTGGTCATTCCAAGTTTGTATGGAGGATAAATCTTAAAATATATAAAAATACAAAATCCAAATCATTTAACGAAAGGTAATGATATAAAAGGAAACATTCAAAATTTTCAAAATTCAAATCACACTAAATGATGTGATTCTAAGCACATATCCTTTTTATAATATAATATAAAACTCCACAATTGACGTCATAATAGAGTTGAGATCCATTGGGGTGTTTTAGTCTAGTAGACTAGAAAATGAAAATAAAATATCTTTTAGTGCTACCTATTTTCTCATGCAAGTACCAAATATTCACAATACACTGATAACTCTATAAGGGGTCTTGAGAAATGGGGAACATGTTGTGGGAAGGTAGGTCAATTTTACATTTTTTTTCACAATAATTAACATGCATTAATCTTAGTACCATAATTATTTTCTTACACAACTTTGTGCCTATAGTGAACATGTATCCTTTGTATACTGATAGTCACTAGTCACTTAGTGTCTTTCCATGTGCTTAGTGTGCCTCATGTTTCCTAAGTTCTTATAATAAGATGAATATAGTATGATTATTACATTCCCTATATCATTTTCTATAATCCTAATATTTCCCTTTGATAAATATTATTTTTTTCACTGATCCTTCCCCTAGGGATTCTATTTGTGAGTTGCAGTGTAAGACCTTAGATAGGACAAGGCCTTCCCAAAAAATTACCATATTTTCACATTACCATTCCAAGCATCCCCTTTTACCATATTTTAAACTTTATTTCCCACCTCATTAGTGTTCCCTTTGTGAGTTTTAGTGTAAGACCATGAATAGGACCTGGCCTTCCTCACAAAATTTTCCAATACCCAAGTCAAAATGAAGTTACATGTATCAAATTTGAGATAAGTCATGATTGATTATGAGTTACATGTCGTTGACATGATTCCCATATTGATTTAGTATGTTTATGCTTTCTTCATTTATATTTCACTTTTATCTTATTATTTTTTGATTACATGTAAGAATCTAACCATTTTTCTTAGGTTTTTCATACTTCCTAACTTAAATTAGTGAGATTAATTTAAAACCATTTTGCCAATTTTTTTCTCTTTTATACTTCCTAATGAGATTTAATATGATTGATTGAATTAATTGATTTTTTTTACCATTTTTCTTTCACGTGATTTCTATTTTATTAGCTTATTTTCATACTTCCTAAAGTGATATAGTGTGATTTTACTTGTTTTAATTTGGTGTCAATATTTTTTATGGTTCAACAGCATTTTTTACCTCTTATTTACCACTTTTTGGTTTATTATAATTAGTCATATTTGGTTATTACACATTTTCCATCATGAAATATTATGTAGTGCATTTTTTATGATTACTTATACTTTTCCAAATCCTTTTTACTTGTTTATTTTTAACCATGCATGTGTACTACATAATTCTATAAAAGTAAACCCTCCACTTATATTTCCTATAACATATACAATAAAATAAAAATGCATGTGATAGAAAGAAATATATCCATGCATCAACAAATACAACCAAAATATAACTCATGACACAAAAATCCAACTATAAAAATAATATATCTCTATATATCATGTGTTTTTATACAAAATACAAAAATACATTACTAAAACTCTATGGTTGGGCTCCATCATGCGTATCTTGTGGCCTAGCCATGTTGTCCATAGATGCCTTGGACCATCCCCTCTACATAATACACTATAATGATGTTTTCTAATATCTCAAACCTACTATCTATCCCTATAGGTTGGGCACATAGGCTTGTACCTATCCTAATTAGATCATAGTAGCCATGTGTGTATATCTCTCATGAGCTAGGGCCTTATAGGACTATTCCTCTCCTACTCCCACCCCTAGTAGTGGTTGTAACCTATCCCCACATGTTTATAGCTACCTCACAGCCTCCCCCACTAATATAAACAAGACTACCTAAGTTGGGGTAAATATTACCATAGGATCGTCTGGTGTGGTGGGTCGTATGGTGCTAGCAACTTGTATAAAATGTCATGTACATTACCATGACTAGGTATCCCCACCTGATCTCTTATGTTACAAGGTCTAAAAAATAAAAATATAGATAGATATTACATCACATATATATCTCAAAATCTATCTATCTATCTACAATCATATACAACTAGTATTCTTTCTCAAAGACTAAAAATTACACCATTTCTTACCTATCCCAGTGTCACCAAACATCATCTCCCTATCTACTCATCCACCAAGCACAATCTCTTTATTTTCTCACTCCCTAAGCACCTCATCCATGGGTCACCTCCTTATCAAATTAAATCTAAGAGTCACTAGTCATGCATGTTGTGAGCCTCTCCTCATCAGTGCCTCTATCAACTAGTTCTACCCTAAGCTAGCTATCAGGTCATCCTACATGACCACTCTAATCTATCATTTATCCCACGAATGGCATCTCCATAGGTGGTGTACCTAAGGTGGTCATTTTTCCTCTTATTTTGATGCTTGATATGGTACTTTTTATACTTGTGCATCCACATACATGCCCTCTCTTCCTTTGAACATAGTCTATCATGCTCAACTAGTCTAGGGTCTCACATGCTGCAACCTTATCTCTAGTCTCTTAGCTAGTGCTTCTCCTCCTCCTCTACCCCTTATCTCTTTCACATGATATGCCCAAAATATGTTTACTATTATAAGATCCATTAGGTGAGGAGTCTAAACTATCCTAACAAGTATTACACTAGTTGTAGCTCTACCTACTAGGTATAGTGTCTTATGATACACACTTAAGCTATCCATGGTACCATGATCACCCATCTAAGAAAAATAGTAGTAATATGTGTGTATCTATGCCACAAGATCTCTCCTCATGTGCCTATCTATAATGAAGGCATGTGAGGCATAGCCCATGCTACCTAGTCATGTCTCCATCTCACAACCCAAGGTAACCTATCACCAACCTCATGGGGAAACCAAATTGGTTGATACATCAAGAACCTCTCATATATCCATGTACTCAATAACACCACCACTCTCATGGTCTTCTACCTTATAAAAAACATCCCATATATATCATGCATGAGCTGGACCTAAATGATAGACCTAAAATCATAAAGCATCCCCTGATCCAAAATGGATTGACACAAGGATATCGCATACATTGGCACCTTGTTGTCCAACTTGTGATACAACACTTGTGCTATCATAAGTATAATCAAAACCTTCTAGGTATATAGTGTCTATAAAATATACAAATCAAACAATCTTACCCTTAATCTTGGGTAGATCTTATCTAAACATATCTCCTACCTAGCTAGTGCCCATCCCTCCTCTAGATCATCTAATGTCCTTGTAATCATTAACATCCCTCTTATAGGTAGTCCAAGTAGTGCATGGATGTTTTATAGTGTTATACCTACCTTTATAGTATCCCCATCCACCACCCATTGAAACATGTTGGTCAACCATTCCCATGCTCCAAGGAACATGATAATGAGATTAACACTTAGTGGGATGCATCTCATCTCCAAGAAACTTCCTTGGCCCAATGTAACCAATATCACTCTATCCACATCTATCAATCACTCTATCAAATTGGGTAACCATTAGGAATCAATTAATCACCAAAATCCTTGGCACCTCTACAAAATATCAAACAACAAAGGATTTATTAGATCCTCATGTCATTCATAATTGTTGATAATTTTGATCTCATAGATTGAATTGTCACCCCTACCATTAAAAACTTTGCATACAATGCCATTTTATATTGTGAGCCAGTATTTGGTCTTGAAAAATCATTGAAGAATTCATGTTTAATAGTTATTAAGGTTGTTTAGGTGATTTAAGGTCTTTTTCTTCACTTGTCTTGTGCTTTCTAGTCATTTTTGGCCTTTTTGAGTCATTTTCAGTGGTAAGAAGAGCTTGGAGTGTATTTTTAAGTGTCATAGCATGTTTCAAGATCATTACATCCCATACAAATTAATATTTTAAGTGTCATAGCATGTTTCAAGATCATTACATCCCATACAAATGAATAATCAAGTTAATCACATTATGGACTAACTCTATGACTCATTTTCATGTAAAATTTAACCATTTTGTGCCATTTAGAGAAGGTTTTGATCGTATCTAATCATGAATAATATTTATTACATCTTTACTCACCTAATAAGACATGTCAAAGACTCAAGAAAACATTTTACAACATTTTATTTAGAGTGCCTTGGTAAAAATAGCTTTTTCAGTACAAAACAAGCCTTTTTGAGGCATTCATTTTGGTTTTCAAAGGATTTTTGTGATAAAATAATAATATATGATTCATTGGGTCCTTTAACTTTCATATAAATAGTTTTGAGGAAATTGTAGGTGAAAAAATTGTAAAATCCAACTTCACTCCAATATTGACCTTTCTTGCATACCTAAAAGGGTAGTTTTTAAATGCTCAGAATGAGAAGAGGAAAGAGAGAGAGAGAGTTATGATCTACAAATTTGGAAAATTTTAGGGGTATGAGTAATATTTAAGTTAGTGTTATTATTTTTCATATTGGTAGCCTCATATTTATGAACAATCATTGATCTGTAAATTACACTGATAAACTCAAAGTGAAGTTTTAAGTATGAATATTGAATTTCTCAAACTTAACAAATTCTCAAAATACTCAAAAGAACTTGCAAAATGTTTGGAAAAAATGTTCTCGATTATTGAGTTGTATTGGAATTGTCAAAAGACTTGTTACTTCCATTTATCAATTAAATTAGTTTTTTAATAACGTTATGTTATAATTTTTGAAAATTGAATCACTTTCATGAATTCATTTACTAATTAAAATCAAATTATCAAACTAAAACAATAACATGCATCAAATGACAATTTCCAAAAACACAAAATGTGATAACAGAGTTCAACATCTTTTGCCTATGTCTCCAGGTCCACCCAATAGTGAGGACCATTTCTATTAAGTTTGTGCAACAATTGGCTTACAAATTTCTATAAACATTACACAACTTTCCTTAGGTCTGATCTCTATCCAATAATTCCACCTACGCTGATAAACTCAAGCTTGGTCATGCGGAATCCTTCCTCAGTCTTCAATCCCCTTCCAAAATGTGCTAAAGTCCCTTCAATTAAACTATTGGTATATCCAAATAATAATAATAATAATAATAATAATAATAATAATAAAATTCTATTTTTAATTACAAAACATAATTAAAAATGCTTACCTTCTATGTATAAGGTCAGATATTGGAGAAAATCCCATTAGCTAGCTATCGCCAAGCTTAAAACAAGCTCTCAGCCTCTTAAAATAAAAATACATAGTCCTACGAAGGTTAAATTCAAATAGAAGTTCATGGCTTTCATATTGTTTATGAACACGTAGCTCAAGTGGTCAAGGATTATCCCTTTTACATGAGAAGTCACAGCTTCAAGTCTTATCCCATCCTATTTAGGTGCTTAGCTTATCATTTAGTCCCACATTTGCAAATGAAATAGTTCTCAAGTACTTTACAATGAATGGTGGCTCCTTTAACACTACCAACGTCCCCTTTTGGTGGGCTCAAGGTGTAAAACATAGCATACATGTTGGAAGGTGTGCCAAACATAACTTGGGTTGTTGGGTGTTGCAACAATCTTAGCCCTCTTCTCATGTTCCACGAAGTAGATGGATGTGGCATGCATTTCTCACATTCCAATACCTAGAATATATCTCAAGCTATAACTCAACAACATGATTTTGCATGTATTTCTCACATTCCATGTGGCAATGTGTGTGTTCTCCCATGTGGCATATGGGGAATATTACAAAGCTTTAAAAACACTTAATTTAAATACAACATATTATCTAATCCATACACACTGTCAAAGATAAAAATCACTCAAATTTTTGGACTTCCATTAACTACCACATGTCATCACCTGATTAGTCCACTTGGCATGTCCATATTTCACCATGTCATCTTGCAACACCACATTTTTACTTGTTGCAAGAAAACTTTAATGGATTATAACTTGAGCATATAGTGTCCATTTTTCAAACTGTGAAAAGTGCTGGAAAGCTCTCAACGAGATCTACATTGTGAAATTGGTTTAGTCACAACTTGGAAACTTTTTAAAACTAAACTCTAGATCACACCTCCCTATAAAAGAGGCTTTTGGTCTCCAAAATTTGACTATCACCTGAAATCTTATAACTGGTCTACTACATCACATCACATAGGACCCAATCATAGCAAAGAGATAAATATTGGAAATATAAATGATTCATAACTCAACTAAAAATTCCTACACATGGCATGAGTAAAGGAATCTACAATTACCAAAGTGATTACAACATATCAAACTACCTGCCCAAATGTCACATCCTGTAAAGTTGTGAATTGCCAAAAATTGAAACAACTCCCAACGTAACTGCAAAACAAGTTTGTTAATGCTGACAACATACAATAAATGTTATGGACATGTTGTAATACTATGTCTTGGTATGGGACTTATATGCTAATAAAATGCAAAAAAAAAAAACTAAGTGCATATTGCCTAACATCCAAACATGCCCATAGGGTCTTAAAAAATGCATCTAAACATCTATGTGCCAAAATAGATACATTCAAAATAGAAGTCAAATATGAGACAAGTGTCATAAGGAATTAACTCAACCCAAAACATGCATTCTTCTATTATCTCCAATTGTTTCAAATGAGGTAATGTCTTATCCATTATTAGACTACCCATATAGTTTATTCTAGAGATCAAAAACTTAGAGTTATTAAAAAGTGAGAATTGAAAAACTTCATATGGTAGACTTGTCTTGAAGTGTTCCTACCAACTCTAATCTACATCCATCAAAGCTTATTTATTCCCTTAGGTGAATTTATAACCATACTTAATAAAAAAAAATGTAGTGATAATCCACTTAACCAATTCTTTCTTCCTAGTGAGATTGATTATCTCTATGGATTCATTATCAATTGCATACTTTATCAATTTGGGATTTTCCATATGTAATTAAAAAAATTGTTGACTTAACCTATTAAATGGATTTTCACTTATAGGTTTTACCTTATCTTGGGTTGTATTGTCAACTACATTATGGATTGAATTAGCTTCATTAACCTTAGTGAGAGGTTTGTAAATCATCATAGTTTTAACATTACTTGAATGTGAACATGAATGAAGCTTAAAACATCTATCAATCATATGTCCACTTACTTTAAATGAGTGCAAACATCCTTTTTAGGTGAGGGTTCCCTTTTGCCAATTTGAAACTTAACATGAGAATGGTCTTTCAAACATGCAATCTACTTAAACAAAGCTTTTCATTTCCAAGAAGTCTTAGCACTATGGTTATTCATCCCCAAAAAAGTGCATGGAAATGATTGCATTATCTTCTATACATTATATCCAAACTTCTTAAAAGTATCAACTAGATCAGAAGATTTAGTTAAGATCAGGAGGTGGAATCTCAAAACCTCTTTTACCTTTACACTTTTGAACTAATGGCCTAGAACCTTCGCTATTGGAAGCTCATCTTCCTTTAGCCATGGAAGAAACTTCTCCATCATCCACTTGTACACTAGTATAACCCAAACCTGCATGAAGAGGTCTATGTTTGACTTGTATTAGATTAGTAATTCCTTGGCCATTTCAACAAAGTCTTTCTCCATTATAACCCATTTTAAACAACAATTTAGATCCTATGCCCTTAGTGTATCTTTTAAAATCACCAAAAACAATATTACTAGAATCTAAATCTGAAATGGTAGAAGAAGATGAAGATTCCTGTGGTGAAAAACTTATAGTGCACTCAGTCATAGTCTCTACATCTTAAGTAGAAGGATTTACCTTTTCACACTCACCACATTTCAATCTAATCAAAATCTCATCCTTATATTCAAGCTCCAATTTTAACTTTGCCACTTGAAATTCAAGTGCAAATTTTTGGCATCTCAAGATTACATTTTCATCTTTGATGGCCTTAATATATGACAACTTGCCCATGGTTACCTACAAACACTTGATTCCACACTACACACTATAATATAATCAATATATAAACCAATAATCCAACTATTCTAGAAGCAACTGTCCACACACAACTAGATGCAAACCCTGCATTCTAACTGCTCAGATACCAATTTGATCTGTAAACTATACTGATAAACTCAAAGTGAAGTTTTAAGTATGAATACTAAATTTCTCAAACTTAACAAATTCTCAAAATACTCAAAAGAACTTGCAAAATGTTTGGCAAAAACATTCTCAGTTGTTGAGTTGGATTGGAATTGTCAAAAGACTTCTTACTTCCATTTACCAATTAAACCAATTTTTTAATAACGTTGTGTTATAATTTTCAAAAATTGAATCACTTGCATGAATTCATCTACTAATTAAAATCAAATCAGAAAATTGAAATAATAACATGCATCAAATGACAATTTCCAAAAACACAAAATGTGATAACGGAGTTTGGCATCTTTTTCCTACGTCTCCAGGTCCACCCAATAGTGAGGACCATTTATATTAAATTTTTCTTGAAACATTACATAACTTCCCTTAGGTCTGATCTCTATCCAAGAATTCCACCTACACTGATAAACTCAAGCTTGGTCACTTGAAATCCTTCCTCAGTCTTCAACCCCCTTCTGAATGTGCTTAAGTCCCTTCAATCAAACTATTGGTATATACAAATAATAACAATAACATTCTCTTTTTAATTACAAAACATAATTAAAAAGGCTTACCTTGTATGTATAACGGAGTTTGGCATCTTTTTCCTACGTCTCCAGGTCCACCCAATAGTGAGGACCATTTATATTAAATTTTTCTTGAAACATTACATAACTTCCCTTAGGTCTGATCTCTATCCAAGAATTCCACCTACACTGATAAACTCAAGCTTGGTCACTTGAAATCCTTCCTCAGTCTTCAACCCCCTTCTGAAATGTGCTTAAGTCCCTTCAATCAAACTATTGGTATATACAAATAATAACAATAACATTCTCTTTTTAATTACAAAACATAATTAAAAAGGCTTACCTTCTGTGTATAAGGTTGGATATTGGAGAAAATCACATTAGCTAACTATATCCAAGATTAAAACAAGCTCTCAACCTATTAAAATAAAAATACACAGTCCTACGAAGGTTAAATTCAAATAGAAGTTCATGGATTTTATATTGTTTATGAACACTCAGCTCAAGTAGTCAAGGCTTATCTCTTTTACATGGGAAGTCACAGGTTCAAGTCTTATCCCATCCTATTTGGGTGCTTAGTTTATAATTTAGTCCCACATTTGAAAATGGGACAGTTCTCAAGTACTTTAAAAGGAATGGTGGCTCCTTTAACACTGCTAATGCCCCCTTTTGGTGGGCTCAAGGTGCCAAACATAGCATACATGTTGGAATGTGTGCCAAACATAACTTGGGTTGTTGGGTGTTGTGCTAATATTATCCCTCTTCTCACATTCCATGAGGTAGATGGATGTGGCATGCATTTCTCACATTCCAATGCATGGCATATATCTCAAGATATAACTTGGCAACATGACTTGGCATGTATTTCTCACGTTCCACTTGGCAATGTGTGTGTTCTCCCATATGGCATATGGGGAATATTACAAAGCTTTATAAACACTTAATTTAAATAAAAATCATTATCTGATCCATATACTCTATCAAAGACAAAAATCACTCAAATTTTTGGACTTCCATTGATTGACATGTGTCATCACCTGATTGGTCCACTTGGCATGTCCATATTGCACCGCATCTAGTGACACCACATTTTTACCTGTCATAAGAAAACTTCAATGGCTTATAACTTGAGCATACGGTGTCCATTTTGCAAACCACAAAAAGTGTTGGAAAGCTCTTGATGAGATCTACACTGTGAAATTAGTTTAGTCACAACTTGGAAATTTTTTTTGAATTAAACTCCAGATCAATCTCTAAGAGTGATATTAGGTCACTATAAAATATGCATCCAAGAGGGATCTATTCTAGGACTTGTTTTTAAATATTAGTAAATAATGAAGAGAAATGGTTTTTTAAAATGTTTTTAGGGGTAATTAATATCATTTTAATATTGGTTTCATTTGATAAATCTTCATAAGAAGGTATTTATAGCATAAACCTCTTTCCCTTTCACTATTTTTTTGAGTGGTTTCTTAGATCAATTTAGAAGAAAAATATGGGGTTTTCATAGTTCTTTTCATCTTTACAGGTTATAAATTAATTTTATAATTCATGACATGCCTGATCTATTCAATTAATAGTTCACAAGTCTCCATTCTAGGTATATCTTGTTTGAGAGGATTTAAGCTTAATTTCTTGAAAGTTGTAGAGTTTTAGTGAACTGAGGTGAAAATATTGTGAAATTTAAGGTGTTATATTATCTATCAGTATTAGTCATGATTCCCTTTCTATTAGGTTGTGGAGCTAAAAGCTTCAACCTTTGTGAACTGAGGAACAGATGGCTGCTGAGTTCTACAGGAACCGGCATCGGCAGTAGGACCGACGACGGCAGAGACCAGTGCAGAAGGCCACCGGTGACGGTAGGAAGTCAGCCGACGTCGGCAGAACCAGACAAGCAGGGACCGACATCGGTCGCCTGTGTGTTCCAGAACTGCTCGTTTCACGGACAATTAGTTAAGTGAATGAAGAGTTTGCATGTTGAGACCGATTAGAGTCTTGTGCTGCGAGGACAATTGTCTAAATTAAGAGTCTAAGTTATTGTTTGAGTTAGGGATCTATTTATAGACCCATTGGCATGTATTGTATAAGGCATGAGATAGAAAGGAAGAGTTCCTTCTAGTTGTAAGATCTGTGAGTTGCAGGTTGTTGCAAGCTCATTGGGGATCTACATGTAAGTTTGGTCTTTGAATTGCAGGTTGCAGGTTCATGAGAGATCAGCTTGAAGTGCTATAGAGTGCTTGATGTACCGACAGGGTTATTACTGACTGGTTGGTGAGGTGAACACCAATTCTGTGTGTGAGTTGGTTGTTGGGACCATTTTTTGTGTAGGAGAGTGTGTGTGAGAAGAATTACTGAACACTTGAGGTGTGGCGAATCTCTGTAAGGTGAAAGAGTGTGGCGGCTCTTTGTTGTATTCTTTTCTGTTAGTGTTAATACAAGATAGTGTATTGTCTCTCATATTCTGTGCTATTGGTGAATTCTAGTTACTTGTGTTTCTGGTTATTTCTGCATATTCAATTGCTTATATTTGGTAATCATACTGTGCTCTTTCTGAGGAGCAAGATCCCAACTAGTGGCATCAGAGCATGTTTGTTGTTCTAGATTCCTGACAACTGGTATCAGAGCCTTGGTTGTAGGTTCTTAAGCTTGATACCAACAATTGGTATCAGAGCTTTTGGCTGGGATACTAACAGATTGGTGTAGATCTGGGTAGTGTGTTTTGATTACAGGTTACTCACAGGGTTTCTGTTTGAGTGGGAGTTGAGCAATGACAGAAAGTAGTCAACTACGAATGGAGAAGTTCAATGGCAAGAACTACTAATTATGGAGGATGCAGATTGAGGACTATTTGTATCAGAAAGATTTGTACTTACTGTTGGGTGGGGTTGCTAGCAAACCCTTGGATATGAAAGATGAAGAATGGGAGGTTCTTGATCAGAAGGCTCTGGGATCTGTTAGATTGAGTCTTGCATCATCTGTGATTTCTAGCTTATCACAGTGTAAGACAACGGTGGAGTTGATGCAATCTTTGGCAAATTTATATGAAAAACCCTCGGCTTTGAATAAGGTATTTCTTATGAAGCGTTTATTTAATTTGCAAATGTTGGAAGGTGGATCTGTTCATAGCCATCTTAGTGATTTCCATGGTTTAGTAAACCAGTTAAGTTCAGTCAATATTGTATTTGATGATGAAATAAGAGCTCTCTTAATCTTGTGTTCATTACCTGAAAGTTGGGAAGGTTTGGTAATGGCAGTTTCTAATACTGTGTCTCCTTCAAAAGTCTTAAAATTGGATGATATTGTGAGTGTAATCTTGAACGAAGAGATACGCAGGAAAAGCACAGGTGAATCATCTGGAGATGCTTTGAGTGTTGAAGGAAGAGGAAGGCCAAGAGAGAAGATAGAGCGTGGGAGATCAAGGTCGAAGACGGACAAGAGATCCAAGTCCAGGTATGGCAGAATAACCTGCTGGAAATGTGGAAAGCAAGGGCACTTAAAGAGAGATTGTAGATTGGGTACAGATCAACATGAAGAACATGAAGAAGAAGCAGATGTTGCAGGTTACATTGCACAGGATGCTCTGGTATGTTCTTTGGATAAAGTAGAATCTTGGGTATTAGATTCTGGTGCCTCTTTTCATGCATCCCCACATAGGGAATTTTTTCATGAGTATGTCCAGGGAGATTTTGGAGAAATTTGTGTAGGGGATGGTAAGTCTTGTCAGATTGTTGGCAAAGGCAAAGTGAAGCTGAAACTGCAGACAGGTAACACATGGGTGTTAAAGGAGGTCATGCACATCCCAGTTCTGAAGCGGAATCTGATTTCTGTTAGAAGTTTGGGTGAAGAGGGTTGCACAGTAACTCTCACAGCTGACTCTTGGAAGGTTACCAAGAGTACACTTGTTGTAGCTAGAGGCAAGAAAGTAGGTACGCTTTATCTATCTACTTGTTTTAATGATTCTTCTTCTGGGTTATCTACTTCAGTTGTAGATTCGGAGATGTGGCTTGATAGGCTTGGTCACATAGATAAGAAGGAGATGCTGGTTCTTGAGTCAAAGAGTATGCTTTCAGATTTGGAAGGCATGGATCGTGATTTCTGTATGCAGAAGAAGAAGGTGAGGTTTCTTGAGGAATCCAATGTTAGTGACAAGAACAGGAAAGCCTTGGTTTTCAAGGAAAAAGTGACGGACAGAGTTCAGCACAAGATGCAGATGAATTCTGAGCAGAGCAAGGGTGATTTGGACAAGGGTTTGATCCAAAAGGAGCTCGCAGGAAAAAGTCAGGTCTCACAAGAAAAACACAGAGACAGACGTCGGCAGGAAAACTGGCGTCGGTGTCCAGACAGGGACCGATGTCGGCTATGTGCAGCCTGACGTCGATGACTCGGGGCAGACAGAGAACGGTGTCGGCCAGGGGAAACTGACGTCGGTAGGGAGGCAGTCGTAGGGAACTGACATCGTTTGGCTGTAGACTGAGATGTGACTGGCATCGGTCACTGAGATGAATTTTGGGTGGACAGCAAGCTGTCATGGAGTCTCAAGCACCCATATGGAGGACTGAAGGTGTAAGTAAGTTCTTAAATTTGTCATTTCCCTTCTTTACACTACTTATTGCTCACTTATGGCATAGGACCAGGAAGTTATTGAAGAAGCAGAACAGGTAGATCCAGCAAATAGTGGGAGCTAGGCATGGATGAGGATGTGATTCCTTGGAAGAGAACCAAACAGGTGTTTTGGGTAGTGTTGCCAGCTGGAAGTAAGCACTGAGAGACGAATGGATGTTAAGGATAAAGAAGAGCGGAAATGGATACGTGAGATGGAAGATCAGGGTATTTGATCTTGTATTAGCTGCAGGGCAATGGAGGTTTGTTCATTGTGTTTCTCTTTACCAGGTTGGATAGTATTAGCTACACTATCCTATTTTCTGTATGATGTGCTTGTTGCAGGGTTACATATACAGGTATTGTTGAACTAAAGGTAAAGCTAGTTCAGGTGTTTGTCATGGAGAATCTGGGAGCAGCAAGATTCTTTGGCAAGAGTGTGTTCTAGAGACATGGAAGGTCATGTGTTGACTTTGTTTCAGGATGATTGTGTGAAACCAGTTAGCACGCCGATGGTTAGATAGTTCATAGAACAGGGGTCTTGATTCACATAATGAGGTTGAGTGCATGGTATGTACTAAACCTGAGTTTTCCCAAGCAGCGGGAGTTGTCACAAGTTAGGAGCCAATCCGGGAGAGAACCATTAGAGGTCAGTTCAGTGGATTCTTACAGGGACTAGTAGCAGGTGCACATGCTATGGAAGTTCAGGTTTATTTCTACATGGTTGTAGATGTGGATGTGGTAGGTAATTTGGATGACAGGTTTCGCACCACAGATTTTGTGGTGGTTGGTCTTCAAGGGTGATTTTGAAGATGGATACATAGCCAAGGTAACAAACTAGACGGTGTACAGGTACATGTACAGGTTGCAGCTGTTTATCTCCAAGTGGGAGATTGTTAGGTTGTGGAGCTAAAAGCTTCAACCTTTGCGAACTGAGGAACAGATGGTTGCTGAGTTCTATAGGAACCGGCGTCGGCAGTAGGACCGACGACGGCAGAGACCAGTGCAGAAGGCCACCGGCGACGGCAGGAAGTCGGCCGACGTCAGCAGAACCAGACAAGCAGGGACCGACGTCGGTCGCCTGTGTGTTCCAGAACTGCTCGTTTTACGGACAGTTAGTTAAGTGAACGAAGAGTTTGCATGTTGAGACCAGTTAGAGTCTTGTGCTGCGAGGACAATTGTCTAAATTAAGAGTCTAAGTTATTGTTTGAGTTAGGGATCTATTTATAGACCCATTGGCATGTATTGTATAAGGCATGAGATAGAAAGGAAGAGTTCCTTCTAGTTGTAAGATTTGTGAGTTGCAGGTTGTTGCAAGCTCATTGGGGATCTACATGTAAGTTTGGTCTTTGAATTGCAGGTTGCAGGTTCATGAGAGATCAGCTTGAAGTGCTATAGAGTGCTTGATGTACCGGCAGGGTTATTATTGACTGGTTGGTGAGGTGAACACCAATTCTGTGTGTGAGTTGGTTGTTGGGACCATTTTTTGTGTAGGAGAGTGTGTGTGAGAAGAATTACTGAACACTTGAGGTGTGGTGAATCTCTGTAAGGTGAAAGAGTGTGGCGGCTCTTTGTTGTATTCTTTTCTGTTAGTGTTAATACAAGATAGTGTATTGTCTCTCATATTCTGTGCTATTGGTGAATTCTAGTTACTTGTGTTTCTGGTTATTTCCGCATATTCAATTGCTTATATTTGGTAATCATACTGTGCTCTTTCTGAGGAGCAAGATCCCAACTAGTGGCATCAGAGCATGTTTGTTGTTCTAGATTCCTGACAACTGGTATCAGAGCCTTGGTTGTAGGTTCTTAAGCTTGATACCAACAATTGGTATCAGAGCTTTTGGCTGGGATACTAACAGATTGGTGTAGATCTGGGTAGTGTGTTTTGATTACAGGTTACTCACAGGGTTTCTGTTTGAGTGGGAGTTGAGCAATGACAGAAAGTAGTCAACTACGAATGGAGAAGTTCAATGGCAAGAACTACCAATTATGGAGGATGCAGATTGAGGACTATCTGTATCAAAAAGATTTGTACTTACTGTTGGGTGGGGTTGCTAGCAAACCCTTGGATATGAAAGATGAAGAATGGGAGGTTCTTGATCAGAAGGCTCTGGGATCTGTTAGATTGAGTCTTGCATTATCTGTGATTTCCAGCTTATCAGAGTGTAAGACAATGGTGGAGTTGATGGAATCTTTGGCAAATTTATATGAAAAACCCTCGGCTTTGAATAAGGTATTTCTTATGAAGCGTTTATTTAATTTGCAAATGTTGGAAGGTGGATCTGTTCATAGCCATCTTAGTGATTTCCATGGTTTAGTAAACCAGTTAAGTTCAGTCAATATTGTATTTGATGATGAAATAAGAGCTCTCTTAATCTTGTGTTCATTACCTGAAAGTTGGGAAGGTTTGGTAATGGCAATTTCTAATACTGTGTCTCCTTCAAAAGTCTTAAAAGTGGATGATATTGTGAGTGTAATCTTGAACGAAGAGATACGCAGGAAAAGCACAGGTGAATCATTTGGAGATGCTTTGAGTGTTGAAGGAAGAGGAAGGCCAAGAGAGAAGATAGAGCGTGGGAGATCAAGGTCGAAGACGGACAAGAGATCCAAGTCCAGGTATGGCAGAATAACCTGCTGGAAATGTGGAAAGCAAGGGCACTTAAAGAGAGATTGCAGATCGGGTACAGATCAGCATGAAGAACATGAAGAAGAAGCAGATGTTGCAGGTTACATTGCACAGGATGCTCTGGTATGCTCTTTGGATAAAGTAGAATCTTGGGTATTAGATTCTGGTGCCTCTTTTCATGCATCCCCACATAGGGAATTTTTTCATGAGTATGTCCAGGGAGATTTTGGAGAAATTTGTGTAGGGGATGGTAAGTCTTGTCAGATTGTTGGCAAAGGCAAAGTGAAGCTGAAACTGCAGACAGGTAACACATGGGTGTTAAAGGAGTTCATGCACGTCCCAGTTCTGAAGCGGAATCTGATTTCTGTTAGAAGTTTGGGTGAAGAGGGTTGCACAGTAACTCTCACAGCTGACTCTTGGAAGGTTACCAAGAGTACACTTGTTGTAGCTAGAGGTAAGAAAGTAGGTACGCTTTATCTATCTACTTGTTTTAATGATTCTTCTTCTGGGTTATCTACTTCAGTTGTAGATTCGGAGATGTGGCTTGATAGGCTTGGTCACATAGATAAGAAGGAGATGTTGGTTCTTGAGTCAAAGAGTATGCTTTCAGATTTGGAAGGCATGGATCGTGATTTCTGTATGCAGAAGAAGAAGGTGAGGTTTCTTGAGGAATCTGATGTTAGTGACAAGAACAGGAAAGCCTTGGTTTTCAAGGAGAAAGTGACAGACAGAGTTCAGCACAAGATGCAGATGAATTCTGAGCAGAGCAAGGGTGATTTGGACAAGGGTTTGATCCAAAAGGAGCTCGCGAGAAAAAGTCAGGTCTCACAAGAAAAACACAGAGACCGACATCGGCAGGAAAACTGGCGTCGGTGTCCAGACAGGGACCGATGTCGGCTATGTGCAGCCTGACGTTGGTGACTCGGGGCAGACAGAGAACGGCGTCGGCCAGGGGAAACTGACGTCGGCAGGGAGGCAGTCGCAGGGAACTGACATCGTTCGGCTGTAGACTGAGATGTGACTGGCATCGGTCACTGAGATGAATTTTGGGTGGACAGCAAGCTGTCATGGAGTCTCAAGCGCCCATATGGAGGACTGAAGGTGTAAGTAAGTTCTTAAATTTGTCATTTCCCTTCTTTACACTACTTGTTGCTCACTTATGGCATAGGACCAGGAAGTTATTGAAGAAGCAGAACAGGTAGATCCAGCAAATAGTGGGAGCTAGGCATGGATGAGGATGTGATTCCTTGGAAGAGAACCAAACAGGTGTTTTGGGTAGTGTTGCCAGCTGGAAGTAAGCACTGAGAGACGAATGGATGTTAAGGATAAAGAAGAGCGGAAATGGATACGTGAGATGGAAGATCAGGGTATTTGATCTTGTATTAGCTGTAAGGCAATGGAGGTTTGTTCATTGTGTTTCTCTTTACCAGGTTGGATAGTATTAGCTACACTATCCTATTTTCTGTATGATGTGCTTGTTGCAGGGTTACATATACAGGTATTGCTGAACTAAAGGTAAAGCTAGTTCAGGTGTTTGTCATGGAGAATCTGGGAGCAGCAAGATTCTTTGGCAAGAGTGTGTTCTAGAGACATGGAAGGTCATGTGTTGACTTTGTTTCAGGATGATTGTGTGAAACCAGTTAGCACGCTGATGGTTAGATAGTTCATAGAACAGGGGTCTTGATTCACATAATGAGGTTGAGTGCATGGTATGTACTAAACCTGAGTTTTCCCAAGCAGCGGGAGTTGTCACAAGTTAGGAGCCAATCCGGGAGAGAACCATTGGAGGTCAGTTCAGTGGATTCTTACAGGGACTAGTAGCAGGTGCACATGCTATGGAAGTTCAGGTTTATTTCTACATGGTTGTAGATGTGGATGTGGCAGGTAATTTGGATGACAGGTTTCGCACCACAGATTTTGTGGTGGTTGGTCTTCAAGGGTGATTTTGAAGATGGATACATAGCCAAGGTAACAAACTAGACGGTGTATAGGTACATGTACAGGTTGCAGCTATTTATCTCCAAGTGGGAGATTGTTAGGTTGTGGAGCTAAAAGCTTCAACCTTTGCAAACTGAGGAACAGATGGTTGCTGAGTTCTACAGGAACCGGCGTCGGCAGTAGGACCGACGATGGCAGAGACCAGTGCAGAAGGCCACCGGCGACGGCAGGAAGTCGGCCGACGTCGGCAGAACCAGACAAGCAGGGACCGACGTCGGTCGCCTGTGTGTTCCAGAACTGCTCATTTCATGGACAGTTAGTT